>JAMPIV010004677.1:293775-893775 GCA_024509875.1 Oreohelix idahoensis | reverse complement strand
ACATGTGAAGGACATTGATGTGCTGTTTGTAAGGCCATTCTTGTTAGCCAGTTGGGACTTTTTGTTGCAGGTCATAGTGCAATGTTGTTCCTGCGTTCCCACATGGAGGCAATTTAAAATGGAGTTTGGCTGCTGAACTAGGGGAAAGCACTGTCCAGCATCTGAAGCACATACAGAATTTTTATTCAATAAAACAAACATCATTTGGAATCCCATGCACTAAACAATTAGTATGCAAGTATTTATATCATCTGTTGTGTTAACAGAGAAATAAAAGCAAGCACAAGGCCTCATCAAAGACAAGAAGAAAAATTTACCAGCAATATAAAAGAGCAAATGAAGAGGTAGACAGAACATTTTGAGAAACTTCTCAATAGACCAGCTCCACAAAATTCTCTACACAGGAAAAGAGAATCTACGAGCTAACTGTGAAAGACCAAATAAGGCAGGAATAAACAAAGCCATAAAGCTTTTTTAAGATGGAAAAGCTGCTGGCCAAGATGGCATTCCAACACAGGATAGGAAAAACCTGGCATCAGTATTTGAAGGCCTATGCTCCTTTGGGATCTGAAGCGATGATAATGATGATGATAATGATGATGATGATAAAAGTGATGTACAACACTGCTGATGTTATGTACAACACTGCTGATGTTATGTACAACACTGCTGATGTTATGTACAACACTGATGATGTTATGTACAACACTGATGATGTTATGTACAACACTGATGATGTTATGTACAACACTGATGATGTTATGCACAATGCTGATGACGTTATGCACAATGCTGATGACGTTATGCACAACACTGATGATGTTATGCACAACGCTGATGATGTTATGCACAACGCTGATGATGTTATGTACAACTCTGATGATGTTATGTACAACTCTGATGACGTTATGTACAACACTGATGACATTATGTACAACACTGATGACATTATGTACAACACTGATGACATTATGTACAACACTGATGACGTTATGCACAACACTGATGACATTATGCACAACACTGATGACGTTATGTACAACACAGATGACGGTATGCACAACACTGATGACGTTATGCACAACACTGATGATGTTATGTGCAACACTGATGATGTTATGTACAACACTGATGTCGTTATGTACAACACTGATGATGTTATGCACAACACTGATGACATTATGTACAACACTGATGACATTATGTACAACACTGATGATGTTATGCACAACCCTGATGATGTTATGCACAACACTGATGATGTTATGTACAACACTGATGATGTTATGTACAACACTGATGATGTTATGTATAACACTGATGACGTTATGTACAACACTGATGACATTATGTACAACACTGATGACATTATGTACAACATTGATGAAGTTGATGATGATAAAAGTTATGTACAACACTGATGAAGTTGATGATGATAAAAGTTATGTACAACAATGATGCAGTTCATGTTATGTACAACACTGATGACGTTAATGTTATGTACAGCACTGATGACGTTATGTACAACACTGATGACATTATGTACAACACTGATGACATTATGTACAACAATGATGACGTTCTCAACAACACTTATGACGTTTTGTACAACACTGATGACATTATGTACAACACTGATGACGTTATGTACAACACTGATGACGTTATGTACAACAATGATGAAGTAGATGATGATAAAAAATTATGTACAACACTGATGAAGTTGATGATGATAAAAGTTATGTACAACACTGATGAAGTTGATGATGATAAAAGTTATGTACAACACTGATGAAGTTGATGTTATGTACAATACTGATGAAGTTGATGTTATGTACAATACTGATGAAGTTGATGTTATGTACAACACTGATGAAGTTGATGTTATGTACACCACTGATGATGTTGATGTTATGTACAACACTGATGACATTGATGTTATGTACATCACTGATGAAGTTGATGTTATGTACAACACTGATGAAGTGGATGTTATGTTAATATAAAAATGTAAATATCACTGATAAAATTAATGTTATATTAATAAAAGTGTCAAATGTGGGATTGATGACAAGAACCAGACAAACTGCCCAGGGGGGGAGGACAAGAAATAAGAAGATGCTGGCGATGGATTACACAATGAGAAGAAGCTATTGACAGTATAACCAGGTAATCCTTGCTCTGGAATGCCCATGGTAAGAGAGGCACAGGCAGACCAATAAAACAGGTGGAGAAGAGAACTGGAGACAGATATAAAATGAATAAGTAAGATGTGGCAAGAACTTGAGCCGATGGCATGTGACAGGAGGACTTGACATGTGACAGGAGGACTTGACATGTGACAGGACTTGACATGTGACAGGAGGACTTGACATGTGACAGGAGGACTTGACATGTGACATGAGGACTTGACACGTGACAGGAGGACTTGACATGTGACAGGAGGACTCGACATGTGACAGGAGGACTTGGTATGTGATGGGAGGACTAGACATGGGACAGGAGGACTTGCATGTGATATGAGGACTTGACATGGGACAGGAGGACTTGCATGTGATACGAGGACTTGGTATGTGATACGAGGACTTGGTATGTGATGGGAGGACTAGACATGTGACAGGAGGACTTGCATGTGATACGAGGACTTGGTATGTGATGGGAGGATGAGACATGTGACAGGAGGACTTGCATGTGATACGAGGACTCAGTATGTGATGGGAGTACTAGACATGTGACAGGAGGACTTGCATGTGATATGAGGACTTGGTATGTGACAGGAGGACTTGACATGGGACAGGAGGACTTCCATGTGATACGAGGACTCAGTATGTGATGGGAGTACTAGACATGTGACAGGAGGACTTGCATGTAATACGAGGACTTGGTATGTGATGGGAGGACTTGGCATGTGACAGGAGGACTTGACATATGACAGGAGGACTTGACATGTGACAGGAGGACTTGCATGTGATACGAGGACTTGGTATATGATGGGAGGACTAGACATGTGACAGGAGGGCTTGACATATGGCAGGAGGACTTGACATGTTACAGGAGGACTTGCATGTGATACGAAGACTTGGTATGTGATGGGAGGACTAGACATGTGACAGGAGGACTTGCATGTGATACGAAGACTTGATATGTGATGGGAGGACTTGGCATGTGACAGGAGAACTTGACATGTGACAGTAGGACTTGCATGTGATATGAAGACTTGGTATGTGATGGGAGGACTAGACATGTGACAGGAGGACTTGCATGTGATATGAGGACTTGGTATGTGATGGGAGGACTTGGCATGTGACAGGAGGACTTGACATATGACAGGAGGACTTGACATGTGAATGAAGGACTTGCATGTGATATGAGGACTTGGTATGTGATGGGAGGACTCGGCATGTGACAGGAGGACTTGACATATGACAGGATGACTTGACATGTGACAGGAGGATTTCCATGTGATACGAACACTTGGTATGTGATGGGAGGACTTGTCATGTGACAGGAGGACTTGACATGTGACAGGAGGACTTAACATGTGACAGGAGGACTTGCATGTGATACGAATACTTAGTATGTGATGGGAGGACTTGGCACATGACAGAAGGACTTGCATGTGATACGAAGACTTGGTATGTGACAGGAGGATTTTACACATGACAGGAGGACTTACATGTGATATGAAGGCTTGGTATGTGATGGGAGGACTTGACATGGGACACGAGGACTTGCATGTGGTACAAAGACTTGGTATGTAATGGGAGGACTTGGCATGTGACAGGAGGACTTGACATATGACAGGAAGACTTGGCATGTGATAGAAGAACTTGGCATGAGACAGGAGGACTCAACACATGACAGGAGGACTTGCATGTGATATGAAGACTTGGTATGTGACAGGAGCACTTGGCATGTGACAGGAGGACTTGACATATGACAGGAAGACTTGCATGTGATATGAAGACTTGGTATGTGATGGGAGGACTTGGCATGTGACAGGAGGACTTGACATGGGACAGGAGGACTTGCATGTGATACGAAGACTTGGTATGTGATGGGAGGACTTGGCATGTGACAGGAGGACTTGACATATGACAGGAAGACTTGCATGTGATATGAAGACTTGGTATGTGATGGGAGGACTTGGCATGTGACAGGAGGACTTGACATATGACAGGATGACTTGCATGTGATATGAAGACTTGGTATGTGATGGGAGGACTTAGCATGTGACAGGAGGACTTGACATATGACAGGAAGACTTGCATGTGATATGAAGACTTGGTATGTGATGGGAGGACTTGGTATGTGATGGGAGGACTTGGCATGGTACAGGAGGACTTAACAATGACAGGAGGACTTGTATGTGATACAAAGACTTGGTATGTGACGGGAGCCGGGCACATGGTTATATTAGGGCGCATGTCCAAATATAAAAGTTTTTTTTTTCCCCTCGCATGAGGTCGCATATTTTTTCCTCGCATGAGTCGCATTGGAACACGCCCAACATAAACACATGTCCCAACACAAAAAGACCCAATGACAAACAAATGTCACTGTAATGATCCTCTGTGTTTTCACACAAAAGATCTAATGACACATAAGTGCCACTGTACTGATCTTTGGAGTTGTTGGTTATATCAGGACGTGTTTCCTTTATTGTAATATGTTTTTGTTTGTATTTATTTTATACTATATTATCTCTAGTCGGTATTTTTCCTTTTGTGGTTATAGTTCAACATGGTTTTTAAAAGAAATTCCAAAATATGCTATTTTCTAAGTTAGTATGTTTTTAATTTTCACTGGATGGTTTCTTTGGTTAGTCTGTGTGTATCTGGGGCTAGTCTTTCACGAGTTTGGACTACGACTCAACTCCTTATTTGTTTTTTATAAGTTAGCTTTAGTTTTTGTAATATAGTGTTTTATTAACTTTTGCATTTCTGAAGGGGTCCCTGTGCCTATGAGATTTTCTATCCTCATTTCTACATTGTGGTTACTACAGTATGTCTTAATGTTTTGCCTCTGTTGGTCATATTTCTTGCCGTCCACCAGAAAGTGTCTAATTGTGTTTGGTTCTTGACACTCTTCACATGTGGGTTCCTCAATCATGAAATATCCAGTTCCAAGCTTGAGCCTCAGCAATTTTTTATTAATTGGTATTTTTAGTTCATCTTTTATTTGACATTTTTTGCTTGGTTTTTTAAGGATTTTATATGAGTGTCTTGCTTTTTTACTTTGGTCCCATGCTGTTATCCATTCTTTAGTTATTGCTTGAGCAATTAAGCTCTTAATTTCAAACTTCCCTAAGCCTACTTCAATTTTGTTATGGCTAGCTCTCCCCCCTTTGGCTTCTTTGTCTGCAAGCTCATTTCCTGCTATCCCCACATGTGATGGTATCCATGTTAGTGTTGCACTGCATCCTATAGTTTGTAGATATGTATTAACCTGTAGTATTTCCTCTATAATATCTGGCCTGCTACATTCATTTCTGTTTCTGATAGCTAATACTGATGATAGGGAATCTGTGAGAATGGTTACTTTTTTTGGTGGATTTTCTGCAGCTATTTCTAAAGCTTTTAGGATTGCCACTAATTCTGCTGTAAAGATGGATGTATTACCTGTTACTTTGTATCTTTTATAAATTTTTAATTTTTTTGGTATTGCTATTCCTGCTCCTAATTGTCCTTCTTCATCTTTTTACCCATATGTGTATATATAGTTAGGCTATTATTTATATACCGTTCTATGTACTCTAGTGTTTTACTTTTTGCTGAGATTATGTCGTTAGATTTATTTATGATCTTTGTTAAGTGGGAGTCAGTTTCTGGCACTTTTAATTCCCATGGTGGGATCTTTGCTTTATACAGAGCACTACTGTTTATCGCATTAAATAGGTCTGGGTATTGATCCACTTCATCCATTGTTTTCCACCCTGACGGGTATCTATTATGGTTTAGTGGAATGTGGCCTATGTACTGGTTACCCCTATCAAAGGTTTTATGTGCTGGGTGAGTTGGATCTTTTGCCACTCTTGCCCAGTAGCTGAATCTCAGTTCTTTTCTCCTTAGCTCCAGGGGTATAATGCCTAGCGCTACTTCTAGTGCCTCTGCTGATGTTCCCTTTGAGGCACCTGCTATTATTGACAGTGCCTGGTTTTGGACTGTGTCTAGTTTTTTCTTATTGCTTGGGGCGGCTGATGCATAGACAACACTGGCATAGTCAAGTTTGCCCCTAATAAATGATTTATAGAAGGTTAACATGGTCTTATTGCAGGCGCCCCAACCACTTCCTTTCATATATCTTAGCATGTTAATAAGTCCCCTACTGCTTTGCACTAATAGGTCTATGTGTTTGTTCCAGTTTAGTTGCTGGTCTAATACCATACCAAGAAATCTAGTTGATTTTGCTGTGCATACTTTTTGCTCATTAATGCTTATGTCAATTATATTGTTTTTAATTACACGCCCTCTACTGAAGATCATTCCTATGGTTTTTTTAACGTTTAGATTAAATCCCCACTTGTTCATCCAGTCAGATACTTTATCCATTTGCCTTTGTACTGTTTTATAGAGGAATGGGAGATTTCTTCCCGTTCTCCATATCGCAGCGTCATCTGCAAATTGGGATAAGTTGTTTTTTAAGTCTTTAAACTCGTCGCCTAGGTCGTTGACCATAATCGTAAAGATAGATGGTGATATTACTGATCCCTGGGGAATTCCATTCTGTTGCTCATACACCTCAGATCTATCATTGTTTATTTGTACCGTGAAGTATCTATCCTGCAGGAAGTTTTCTAGATAATTGTAGGTTCTGCCTACTATACCTAATTTCCTGATTTTGTGTAGTGCACCCTCCCTCCAACACTCATCATATGCTCTTGCTACATCAAGGAATATTGCTACTGTCTTTTCATTCCTTTTGAAGCCTGTTTTAACATCATGTTCCAGCCTCAACAGTTGCTCTATTGTACTATGTTGGCTTCTAAATGTAATGTTATGATGTATGTATATATAAGCATTACCTCGTCATCTACACAAGCACACACGTTTCAGAAGGGACTCAGTAAAAGCATGTTCAATTCGTAGCCATGTTTATTTACAGAATATCGTACATGTGAAGATTCGCATATTATTACAATGTGTGGTTCGTATTATTAATGTATCATATTATATTACATCCCCCCTTTTTTGAAAAAAAAAATGTGTGCAAACATTTCCAACAAAATGTTTCATGTGAGAAAGGATAAGTATGTGTAATGCTCAGTGTGAGTATATATATGTCACTGTCTGTATCGGCTGGGAGGTGTCACTGTACGGCCAGAACGAGTGGTGTAAAGTGCTGGTGGTTCTGCGGAAGTCCCTGGTTTAGCTTGAGTTGGTTGTGATTTCGGCCTTGGCGCTTGTTGGTTTTGTGGGGCACCAAGGTCTGGAGTTACTGCATTGTCTGTTGAAAGCATGGGAATTCTCTGTTCTGTTGTATTCTGTGGGATTTCTCTTATGTCCACTCTGTTTCGCCTCAGGAGGTTGCTGCTGCTGTCTGGTCTTAAAGTATAGCTCCTGGGTTCAGGGTTTCTGGAAATGATTGTTGCTTTTGACCATGTGTCATTGTTGTGGTTGTAGGTAGTCACATGCTGACCAGGATATAATGGTGGTAAGTCTTTAGCACATTTGTCATAGTTGGATTTCTGAACTTGCTGACGATGCTGAAGTTGATCGTATGTGCTGTCTCTATGTTGTGGACGGAAGTGGACCTTAGATGGTAGAAGGTCTTTAATTCTTCTATCAAACATAAGTTCTGCTGGACTGTCGATCTTACTGTCTACCGGTGTTGTTCTCCATCTCAAGAGTGCTAGGTGTACATCCTCTGTTCTTGTTTTCTTCATGATTGACTTGATAGTTTGTATCTGTCTCTCAATGAAACCATTAGATTTAGGGTATCTAGGTGATGATGTTGTGTGTTTGATCTTCCAGTCCTTAGTGAAGTTTCTGTATGCTTGACCTGAGAAATGTGGACCGTTGTCTGATCTAATTTCATCTGGGATGCCAAACATGCTGCAATACTTCTTTGTAATGTCTGCAATAACAGCTGATGGTGAGGGTTGTGGAAGTTTCTCAATGATGGGAAATTTGCTGTAGTAATCAGCAATAATAAGATAGTCATTATTGTCGATTGAGAAAATATCAGTTCCTATAATGCTCCATCAATGGTATGTCTGATGGTATGAGAGGTTCTCTGCACTGCCTGTTTGCATGTTCTTGGCAAATTGAACAGTTTTTACATAGTGTTTCTATGTCCTTGTTTATCTGTGGCCAGTAAACGTCTTTCTTTGCTCTCAGTTGTGTCTTCACAATACCAAGGTGACTATTATGGAGCTGTTTAAGGATGATATCGCGTTGTGTTTCTGGTACAACAATGCGATCTCCTTTAAGGATCAGACCATCTTCGATGCTTAACTCGTCCCTCATCGAGTAGTATGGACGGATGTGTGTTGGAACTTCCCTGATAGAGCTTGGCCATCCATGGTATATCAGTTTCTTTGAGAGAGTTAAGGATAGGATCTCTCATTGTGTCTTCTCTGATGTGTTCAAGCCGATTATCGCTAAACTTGACAAAATCAACTTTGATGTTTGGGGTAAGATCTGCTGTCTTGTTGGGGTTTGGTAGTCTGCTGGGGAGCATCTGCAAGACCTATATCCTCTTTAATGTTGTTAATAGTTACCACACTCAGCTTTTCGCACATTGGTAAACCCAAAATTGCGGGTCCTTCAACATCTACCAAGTAAAATGTTGACAATGTCCATTCAGAGTCTCTGTATGAACATTCAAGTGTTACTGCTCCAAAACAGTCTATACTTGTTCCATTGTAAGCTCTTAGCTTTGTCCTGCCACTCCTACGTTTTACATCCCTTGTGGGAAATCCTTGCTCATCCACCTTGTCAGGCATGATCTGTCTGAATATTCTTAAGGGTAGAGTGTTACCTTGGGCACCTGTGTCTATCTTGAACCGAATGTTTCTTTCTTTGTGCATTTTAATTCCTGGTATTCGGAATTGTACCTTGCAGAAAGCCTGCGTTCTCTTTGGTTCATTACTGAAAGTTAGTATCTTCACAGTATCAAAAATGGAAGGATCACTTTCTTCACTGGAGTCAAGGTCCTCAGTCATCATCGAGTGTGTTTGTTTTGACGACTTTCTGCTGTGAAGTTTGTGTTGAGCACTGTCTTGTTTCCTCTTGAAACATAATTTTATCCAGTGGCCCCTCTTTCTGCAGTAATGACATGTAGAGTCTTTAGCTGGACAGTGGTTTTGTATGTGGTTTAGGCCACAACATTTACACATAGCACCTCTGCTTGTGTTGTGTTTTTTCTTGTTGTTTCGAACCAGTTGCTTTGTTGTGTCTAGGTTTATAGCTTTTCACTGCATCCACCTGGGCTGCTAATGTACCTTGCTGAATTTGTTTAATGTTTAGTGCTTGTGCCTCGTGTTTCCTGCCTTCATCCAGAAGTTGTTGTAAAGTTAGCGTATCACTCTGGCTCAGTAGCCATTTCTGGAACTCTGGCATTGGTGTGCTAAGAAGAATCTGTTCAATAATTCGCTCTTTTTCTTCTTCGTTGCTAAATTTACATACTCTTGTTTTCTCCTTAATGCGAGTGAAGAAATCATCTAGGCTTTCACCACGTTTCTGTCGCAGGTGGTGAAGCTCTAATCTTGCCGCTCTAAAGTTTGTGTGCTTTATGATCAGACGCTTTTCAAATTCGTCCAATATGGCTACGGGGTCGGTTGCCGACTCAACCGGCATGGCGGTTGCAAAACTGTTGTAGACTTTCAAACCTTCATCGTCCAATGCTTCTAGGATATATGGAGTTAGGGTTTGTCCTTCCAGACCAGTGGTCTTGGAATATAGATCTATGCGTTGGCGCCATAACAAGAAAGCTTCACTCTTATCGTCTTGACCGGCGAATCTCATTTGCGGTGCGTTGCGATATTGTTTCGCCGCCATGGCTGACTTCGATGACGAAAATTAGCCGAATACTGTACTCACGTGTTATCGTGTAGCTGTTTTGCGTCAGTCCGGTATCGACCGCTGCCACCATGTAATGTTATGATGTATGTATATATAAGCATTACCTCGTCATCTACACAAGCACACACGTTTCAGAAGGGACTCAGTAAAAGCATGTTCAATTCGTAGCCATGTTTATTTACAGAATATCGTACATGTGAAGATTCGCATATTATTACAATGTGTGGTTCGTATTATTAATGTATCATATTATATTACACTAAAGCCTGCCTGGGTTGGACTGTACAAATTATGCTTTTCTAGATGAAATTTTAGTCTGCTGTTGACTATTGTTTCTAGAATTTTTCCTAGATGTGATGTTAATGATATTGGCCTGTATGAGCTGACATCATGTGTTTCCTTATCTGGCTTTAGTATGGGGATGATTACTGCTGTCTTCCATGAACACGGTATTTTTCCCGTGTGCCAGATCTTGTTGTAGAGGGATGCAATCACTCTTAGAGTTGAATTTGGTACCTTTTTGAGGATTTCATAGCTCAGAATGTCTTCCCCAGAGGTAGTATTGGTTTTTCCTGCTAAAGCTCTTTCTATTTCATCTACTGTAATATCTGCATTTAAATAATTAGCATCCTGTGTGGTGTCCATACTTTCCCCTTTTAATTTTTCTAGCAGTGTCTTCCGCCTATTTATTTCTTCCTTATCTAGACTGTCTATTGAACTAACCTGATAGAAGTATTTAGCTAGTATGTTGGCTTTTTCTCTATCTGTTTCAGCTCTCTCTGGTATTTTAATTGTTGGGATTTTAAATTTCTTGTGGTTTCCTCCTTTAATTGCTTTTAGTTTTCTCCAAACTGTAGTTACTTGTGACCTATGGTTTAGTGTTTGACAAAATGTTCTCCAACTCTTTTCTTTAGCTCTGAATATTACTTTATTTGTTTCATTTCTTACTTTTTTATAGTTTGTGTAATTCTCTTCAGTTTTGGCTTTTCTATACTTTGTAAGGGCCCTCTCCCTCAATTTCAGTTGTTCTGAACATCTGTCTGTCCACCATGGTACTGGATTTTTATCTTTGTTTCTTTTCCTATTTTTACCTTTTTGTGTTGGTTTTAAGTGCTCAGGCATATTCCTGTTTGATATATATTTTATAGCTATTTTTAAAATCTCATTTGTTATTTTTTCTGCAAATATATCTACACTGTTAGATTCAATTTGTTCTATGCTTATTTTACTTAGCTCCAATTGGAAGGACTCCCAGTTTGCCTTTTTTAGGTTGAATGTAGGTTTCGAGCTTCTTGGACTAGTTCTATATTTGTCGTTTAGGTTTATTTCTATGGGTAAGTGGTCTGAGCTGGAGTCATTCAGTACTTCCCATTTAGCAGAGGCTAGGTTTGGTGTTATAATACTTATGTCTATTGCTGTATCTCCTCCACTGTTGCATGGGTTAACCCTTGTCACTGAGCCATCATTTAGTATGATTAGCTCAGCACTTTCAATGTAGTCCAACAGTCTTTTTCCTGCTGGATCATTACTGTTGTTACCCCATGCCTCATGGTGTGCATTAAAGTCACCTACCAATAATGTTCTTTGGTCTATTTGTGTGTTAATAGTGGCAATGTCCCTATCGGTTATATTACCCTTGGGGCTATAGATGTTTATTATTTTTAAGTTATCTGGCTCACTGTCTAATGTTATACTTATTCCTTCAATATTTTCTGTGTTGAATTGTTCCCAATTTAATATTTTGTAGTCTTCATGTATTAGAAAGGCCACGCCCCCCTCCTCTTCCCTCAGGTCTATCATTTCTAAGTGTTATATACCCTTGGTAGTTCAGTTTCTGTTTGGAGTTCAGGAGGGTTTCTTGTATTGCAAAGATGGGTTTTGCTTCCTTATACTGTCCCATAAGAGACATCAGGTTCTTCCTGGCACCCCTACAGTTCCACTGAACTACTTTGATAGCTCTAGAGTCTTTGGTCCCCATTTAGTGTGGTTAGCTTAGTTATGTTATTGTTTTTATTAGGTTCTTTGATAAGGGATCTACTTCTTTTGGTTTTGTTCACTATCTCTCATGTTCTCCACAAACTCATCATTCCAAGTAACCATTGTACTCCGAACTCTTTCTGCTATGTATGTTAGGTGTAGTTCCACTGTTTCCTTAAATTTTTCTTCCGTTTTTTCATCTGACAAACTAGCTCTTTCTCTCTCTATTTTTTTAAGGATTTCTTCATTAGCCTCTTTTATTTCTGTTATTGTTTTGAGGTCTCTTTCTATTGCCTGTTGTGCTATTTTAATTTCTTCTAATACCTGCCTGGCTTGGGTGATGTTATGTTCTGTCTCTTCTGTGTTGTTTTCTACTTCGCTGTTGTTTATGTGTGTTTTACTTTCATCTTTTTTCTGTATTTTCTCCTTTATGTTTTGTACTTCAGTGGTTATTTGTTTTATTTGTTTCTTGATGTTGTTTTCTTGGAAGTTTTGAAGGTGGCTGTTTGCTTTCTGTGTTTCTTTCACTTTCCAGATTGGTGTGTTGGTTTCTAGAGCTTCTTTAAGTATGTATTTTGTCTCTTGGAAGACTGGACACCCCTGGTACCTGGCACTGTGGTTACCCTGGCAGTTTGCACATCTTCTGTTTTTATTTTCTTGTTTGTAGTCTTTGTCCTCTTTAGCCATTGTGCAGTCTCTGTGTTTGTGTGCTCCTGCACAGAAACTACATCTTGTTGCTCTTTTACAAGCATGCTGCATGTGACTAAAGCCTTGACAATTTGTGCATTGGATGATTGGTGGTATAAATGTTTCAGTCTTCCTGATTCTCTTGCAGATTTTGATCTCTTTGGGTATTTCTGTACCCTGCACACTCAACACTACCACTGATGTATTCTTCTGCAGCTTAGTTTTAATTCGTTCTACCTTTTCTATCTTAGTTTCTGGGTTTTCTTTCACTATGTTTGTGTGGATCTCTTCTTCTGTTAGGTTTGTATCGATGCCCTTGATTACGACTTTTCTAATCTCTTTGATCAGCTCCATTTGTATATTTATTTTATGTGGGAGTTGTACTTCTTTAGACTTTTCTTTCAGTTCATTTATTAGGACCTTGGCTTTTTCTGTGCTGTTCAAACAGATTACTACACCATTGCTTGTTTTTTGTAATCTGTTAATAGATTTTTTGTCTATTATTTTTTCTAGGATAACCATGATTTTGTCATCGGGTAGGGCTCTCAGAGTGGCTTCTGTCCCTCCTACTTGAGTGATTTTAACTCTTCTTCTGTGGGTTTTGGTTTCCTTTAGGCTGTCCTCGGCACTTTCTTTGTGTTCTTTGGTTTCCTGAGTGCATTGGCTTGCATTTCCCTCTTTGTCCTTCCTATTGTGTTCTGCGGCTTTATTTCCTGTCGAAGGTGGTGATCCATTATTTGCAGCACCTTGCTTTGGAGTCAGAATTTCTGTTTTTTTTCTCGTTGCTCTTTTTGTTTGTTCCCCTGTCTTTATTTACTTCAGGGTTCACTTTTGTTTTTTCATTGATGGTTTCCATTTTGCCCTTAATTTCTGTGTCCTTTAGACCAGGGCTTTTGTTCCTCTCATTTTCTGTCCGTTTTGATGTTCCTTCCTTAGTATGTCTTTCTGATGATTTGCTCCAAGCTTTTCCCTCCCCTAGCTGCAATCTGGTTAGCATTATGTTGTACTTATTTGCCCTTATTTTTGCTAAATTAACACCAGGCAAGTCAATATATTTATTTATTTATTTTTTTTTTTAAATATAAATTTTAAATTATGTTTAGCTATCAATAATTAAGGGCTGAATAGTCCTACTACTAAGCTAGTAAATTTGTATTAAATTTGATTTTGTTCACGCGCGGCTCTGCGCTGAAAGATGCCTGTATTAATTACACAAAGAAAAGCAAGATGGCTACTGCACTTTACAAATGAAGACCACACGTGGTTGGCCTACCTGTGCTTATTCTATTTCACTAATATTTTATTTATTCAAATACCCCTATCAAATTTAGCTAACGTTTAAAAGCAATTAACGAATACTATAGGTGGTTAATAATATATAGTTTAAATATGTTAGAGAAGAGAAAAAACTTATCTGAAATTCGTCTTTTGTAGCGTACTGAAAACTTCCACTGTTGATCCGATGTGTATAGGCCTAAGAGCCTTTTTTTTGAGGATCTCTTCAATATAATTATAGAAATATCACTTTTGAAATTGATGTTTACTTTTAATATAGGTATGTGAATATCACTTATAAAGTTACAAGTTATGAAAGTATTTTAAATGAAGTGTTAAAATCCCAAAACAATGACTTTACAAGCTAGGGATAAATATCTAGTAGTAAACACCACCATTATTAATTTTTTTTAAAACCATCTGGAGCATAGCGCTAAATCTGTTACTCACAACCACTGTATATTTTATTGATCATCTCCCTTAGCTTTGTCCATATGGCTCAGGTAGTCTCCCCTTTCCTACCATTTTTCCAGGTTAGATTTGACATTTACCGTCCTCTCTCCTCATGTGGGGTTCCAGACAAGTTGTTTTTTCATCATCATCATCACTCTTCAGCTTCCCATAGACCACGTCATCAGCTATAGGTCTTTCTATGTCGTCTTCATCCCTTTCACGTCTGTCGTCAGTTTTCTTTGGCTGTCCTCTACCTTTCGTACCCTGGATATTCTAGAACAAGGACTGGCTTGTAATGCCACTTCAATTTTTCTATGCAAGCACACATATATGAAAGTCTGTAGCTTTTTGGTTGTTGTTATTTTTCTTCCTTGTGTCAGATCTATACAATAGCACTGACTTGGCAACTGAGTTGATGGTTCTGATTTGTACATGCTTTTATTTAACTTCACTTGTATGTCACTTTTATGTCACTTTCAAATCTTGCAATCGATTTTTCAATCACTTCCAGATGAGCAATAGCTCTGAAACTTTACATAGTTGTGTATTCCTGATGACAATACAATAATCAGTCAATTATTTAATAATTTAATATTGTAATTATGACATTATGAGTAATTAAAGTTTTTCATAAAGAAATGTAAACAAATCAGGGGCCACAATCAATTTAATTAAAAATTCAAGAGTACGTGGTGTGCTTAATTTTTTTCTATACATAAAACAGGGCAGAACTCAAACAAGTGTCTAGCTAAATCAAGGGAAACAATCCAAATTATAAAATTATGAATCAAGGGAGAAAGTCGAGTTCGATCTCTAGATGGCCTTCAAATTGAAGAAATTGATTGCAGCAATTTAACAGGCACAAAGCCATGTAATATTGACGCTCTAAAAGAAATGGATCACTTAAGAAATTTTAGACTAGATTTACAATAAGTAAAAATATTGTTTATGTTTTAGTATGTCATAATTTTTTGAACACTAAAAAGAAGAAAATAAAAAATAGAAAAAAAATATTTTAAACACACGCTTTTAATGCACTAAAGACCCCAAAATAATTTTTCATGGAGTTTATAGCTTGCAGTAAAAAAATATAACATCAAATTGACAAAAAGCGTGGGGCGCTGATTCTGCATGAAATTAACTTCTGCTTTATGCTTCATTAGACACTTATGGATAAAATATATGATAAGTGCTTAAGCACCCCAAGCTTTTTGACAATTTGATGTTACATTTTTTTTACTGCAAGCTATAAACTCCGTGAAAAATTATTTTTTGGGTTTTTAGTGCATTAAAAGCCTGTGTTTAAAATATTTTTTTAAAATTTGTAATTATGTTGGACTTGATTTCTTTTGATCTCCATTATTTCCCAATGCAATGAAAGCTCCTCTAGCCTTACATATTCTTGTTTTGATTTAATTGTCTGTTCACCCAACTGTGCCTATATTGCTGCCAAGGTACATCTTGTAGTGGTGTTTCTTCCAGTACAATCTTCTTATCATTTCTTGTTTTTTAACATATGTTATCTCACTGAGTTTTCTTGGACTTTGATAAAGTTGTTTTGACTGAATGTTTCATACACCAAAAAGTTACACATGTTTGACCGAATGAACTGTGTTGTCACAGATATTCAGTTGAACAATAGTGTCCTAGTAGATGCATGACCTGCCATCAATGGTACCTATACCTTGTAGCGGTGTGGCAGCTTGTGTACCCTGACAATCCCCAGAGCAATGCCAGCAGGAGTTTTACTCCTGGTAGGTTCAACCATGCTGGACTGGTCTGCGTGGGTAGGGGTCAGACAAAAGCTGGTACCCTGGTCCTCCAGGTTGGGGGTTTTAGCACAGGGCCGACACCCCTGTCTGTGTAAAAAATCGCACACGTTACGGAAACAGCAATAAATGAAAATACTTTGATGCGGGATGGACATCCGGAGTCTCAGGCTCGTATGACTGACAGTGGTGAAAGCCGAAAGGAAGCCACTGGCATGAAAACGGATGCCCAGACCGCAAAACATGAAACCAGGATTGGTTTTTGGAATGTCAGAACTATGAATGAGGCAGGAAAGCTGAGAGAGATCACAGCAGAGATGAGGAATTACAAACTACATATCCTGGGAATAAGCGAGAGCAGATGGACAGGGATGGGGAGAATAAAAACAGCCACAGGGGAAACAGTACTTTATTCTGGTAGAGAGGACGGTCAGCACAACGAAGGTGTAGCCATTATCCTTAAGAAAGGAATGGAAAGGTCTCTACTGGAATGGAAACCCATTAACAACAGACTAATAAGAGCAAGACTGAGAGGGAGATTCACCAACACCACAATTATACAATGCTATACACCAACAAACGACAGCGATGAAGAGATCAAGGATGAGTTCTATCAACAGGTACAAAAGGAAATGGAAACTGTACCCAGGTACGATCTCATTATAGTAATGGGAGACCTAAATGCGAAAGTTGGAACACATAATAATTATAACGAAAGAGTAATGGGGAAATGCGGCAGTGGAACAGTAAATGAGAATGGGGACAAATTAATAAGCTTCTGCAGTATTAACAACCTGGTCATTGGAGGAACACTTTTTCAACACAAAGAAGTGCACAAGTTAACATGGGAATCACCAAACGGACGAGACAAAAACCAGATAGATCACATAATGATCAATGGCAGATGGAGACATGCACTACAAGACGTGAAAGTAAGAAGAGGCGCAGATGTGGGAAGTGATCACCACCTAGTAGTAGCAAGACTGAAAGTGAAACTCAGAGCTGCTGGACCAGTTGCAGTCAAACAGAAAAGATATAACATTACGAAACTTAAGGACCCCCTCACCAGAAAAGCGTTCATGGTCGACGTAAAGAGACGATATCTGATCACCAAAAGCCAGGAAAGAACAGAGACCGACGATGTGGACCAGAAATTCAACACCATCTCAACAATATACAAAGAAAGCAGCAAGTCATGCTTGGGATTCCAGGAAAGAAAGAGCCAAGACTGGATAACACCAGAAACGCTAAACACCATAGCGAAGAGAAAGGAAATGAAAAGGAAGAAAACAGAAGCTAAGTCTCCCAGGTTAAAGGCAATATATAGTGAACAGTACAGTCAGCTGGACAAGGAAGTAAAACGTCAAACCCGTGCTGACAAAAGGACATTTCTGGATGACATTGCAAGACAGGCAGAAGAGGCAGCACTGAGAAATGAACAAAGCACAGTTTATAAAATAACTAAAGCTATCAGTGGAAAACGAGGTGCAAACAACATAACGTTAGTAAGAGACAAGCATGGAAATCTCATCACCACAGCACAGGGGCAGGAAACAAGATGGGCAGAGCACTTCAGAGAAACACTGAATAAGGAACCACCAGAGACTCAGCTGAATGTTCCTGAGGCTGAAAGTGACTTAGACGTAAATACAGACATTCCACGAAAAGAAGAAATTATCACAGCTATCAAAGGGCTAAAAAATGGAAAAGCGCCTGGTCACGACAATCTGAATGCTGAGCTATTCAAGACAGACCCTGAACTAGCAGCAGAACTATTAGAACCACTATTTGCACAAGTATGGGAAACTGAGACAACACCAACAGAGTGGAGTAAAGGAATAATTGTCAAATTGCCCAAGAAGGGCGACCTTGCAGACTGCAACAACTGGAGAGGAATTACCCTCCTCTCAGTTCCCAGCAAAATACTAGGCAGGATAATCATCCAGAGAATTTCAAAAGCAGTTGACCATAAACTGAGGAAAGAATAAGCGGGCTTCAGAAAGAGCAGAAGTTGTGCAGATCATATATTTACCCTCAGGAACATTATAGAGCAGTGCTCAGAATGGCAGAGACAGCTGTACATTAACTTTGTTGATTTTGAAAAGGCTTTCGACAGCATACACAGGGACAGCCTATGGAAAATTCTGAGGGCTTATGGAATTCCCAGCCGCATTGTTTTCATTATAAAAAGCCTCTATTCTAACTTTACGTGCAGTGTTGGATCGAGTAATGTAACTTTCGAAGTGAAAACAGGAGTAAGACAGGGATGCCCCTTATCAACAACATTATTTTTGACAGTCATAGATTGGGTGATGCGCCAGACTACAGAGGGCAGTCCAAGAGGTATTAGATGGACAACGTTTTCTACACTGGAAGATTTGGAATATGCAGATGACATTGCACTACTCGCACATTCACACCAACACATTCAAAACAAAACCGATAGACTGAATAAGTATGGCCAGCAGGTTGGCCTGAACATCAATTTGAAGAAGACAGAGGTCATGACACTAAATGTGGGCAATCCTGAGCCAGTAACAGTAAGGAACCAGAAGTTAGAACAGACAGACACATTTACTTACCTAGGAAGCATAGTAACACCTGACGGCGGAACAAGCAAGGACATTAACAACAGAATGAATAAAGCGAGAACAGCCTTTGCTGTTCTCAACAACATTTGGAAGTCTTCCCAATACAGCACAAACACCAAATTAAGACTGTATGAGAGCTGTGTACTTTCTGTGCTTCTCTATGGTGCGGAATGTTGGAGAGTAACAGAGAAGGAAATGTCGAAACTGTCCTCCTTCCACACAACCTGCCTAAGGAAAATTCTCCGAATCTTTTGGCCAAACACCATCAGCAACCAAGAACTACTTATTCGGAGTAACCAGAAGGACATGCACACCATCATAGCTGGCAGACGCTGGAGTTGGGTTGGCCATGTCCTCAGAAGGGACCCTGATACCATCACAAGAACAGCTATGCTATGGACCCCCGAGGGAAAGTGAAAGAGAGGCCGACCAAAAACAACTTGGCGGAGAACTGTGGAAGCTGAGATGCAAAGAATGAACCACAGTTGGGGCACTGTACGAAGGATGGCCGCCGACCGAGCAAAGTGGAATCAATTTGTTGCTGCCCTACAAGACGCCACCAGGCGTGATGGCCGCTGACTGCTTTGACGGTTGGCGGTTATGGATCAAAGAAGAAGAAGAAGAAGATGCATGACATAAGAAATTAGACTTTCTTAGCTTCCCTTTTTCCTCCCTACAGAGCATGCAATCATCACTGCAGTGTGTCTGATTTCAGTAAGCCTGCATCAAAGTATTCACGTGTTCTTGCAGCTGTGGTTTCTGTATCAGATTGTTTCACACAACGAGGCTGCCAGCCTCATGTACAACCTCATATTAGTCACTTCATATGACATGTCTGAGGGTGGAGTGTTCCTACCCCATCTTTGTCTCGTCAGTGACAACACAGGGCAATGAACTCTCATCTTTGTCTCGTCAGTGACAACACAGGGCAATGAATTCTGTCGAGTGAACACAAAAATTGCCTGCCTCTCACGGCAAATTTACCAGTTTTTGAAATCTGGTAGTTTTATGTTCCAGTATACTCAGCTGTAAATGGGAACCTGACTTTGCCCTTTAGTTAAGAAAGGTGAAGGCAGTGAGGAAGGAAACTGGTCACTTTATCTAATAAAGCTGGAACTAGCAGAGTGAAATCTTTAACACCTCACTCCCCTACGGAAGTTTCTGCTACGGGACTACCTTTACATATAGAGTAACAAAATGCTGATAAATAAAAATTTACGAACCTATACAGTCATGCTTGTTTTGGTGGAGTTTAAATCCTGAATGACATGCACAGGTGTAGCTACCTTCTGTGTTTGTGCATGAATGATCACAGCCTCCATTTCGTACAGCACAGTCATTGACATCTGAAAATGTCATGGTAATGCAAGCAATAAAACATAACATTACATCATTGTTATTCAGGAACCAACAAGTCAGACATGTTTCATATAAGACTTGTGTACAACAAAAGAATTGCTATGGTATGTTATGATAACAATGTCATGTAAGACTTGTGTACAACAAAAGAAATGCTATGGTATGTTATGATATCAATGTCATGTAAGACTTGTGTACAACAAAAGAATTGTTATGGTATGTTATGATAACAATGTCATGTAAGACTTGTGTACAACAAAAGAATTGTTATGGTATGTTATGATAACAATGTCATGTAAGACTTGTGTACAACAAAAGAATTGTTATGGTATGTTATGATAACAATGTCATGTAAGACTTGTGTACAACAAAAGAAATGCTATGGTATGTTATGATATCAATGTCATGTAAGACTTGAGTACAACAAAAGAATTGTTATGGTATGTTATGATAACAATGTCATGTAAGACTTGTGTACAACAAAAGAAATGCTATGGTATGTTATGATATCAATGTCATGTAAGACTTGTGTACAACAAAAGAATTGTTATGGTATGTTATGATAACAATGTCATTGATTGCCTCTCAGTTCAGGCCTTCAACAAAGACATACTTCTTCTCCTTCTTGCTTGCTTCAGACTTCCACACTAACGACTCTAATGAAGGTAGTAGTCAGCTCAAGGCCCTGACATCTCTAAACAGTTTTTGCATGGAGAGAAGTAGGTTGTTGCCATATGCTACTCCGTTCATAGCTGCATATGTTGGGCAGGACTGCAGCTGGTGTTCAGCTGTCATCGGGCCCGTGCCACAGGTGCAGAGATCATTGTACCAATCCTGTACTTGTTGTATAGATGGTACCTCAATGTGTTCTGTCTGGTGCATAGCCAAAAAAAATGATGACCTGGTCTTGCCTAGATAGCTGATGATAGACATAATTTTTTATATGGTCTGGCTGTTCTCTTTCTCATTTAGATTTCAACGTGGCTTTTATAGTTGTGTTTGCTATTTGATAAGTTGTCTTTGCTAGTTGATAAGTTGTCTTTGCTAGTTGATAAGTTGTCTTTGCTAGTTGATAAGTTGTCTCTATTTCATTTTGTTGTAGTGCTCCGCCTTCCTTAGAAAGTTTGTCTACCTTCACGTTGCCTGGAATGTTGCAATGGGCTGGTACCCACTGGATTGTGCACTTGTTGAAGCATTTGACCAGGCTTTCAAGAGAGTGTATCAGATCTTGCAATCCTTTAGCATGGTGGCTCTTCAAGGCTGTTATTACTGAGAGGGTATCTGTAAAGATCACTTTTTGTTTTTCTGCATGTGCTTTGTACTCAATAAGAGTTTCTGCTCCTGGTTCATATGAAGCCTCCCTGTCCTGTACCATCCATTGGAGGTCTCTACTATTTTAAAAAAAATTCTTAAAAGAAATTGCGGGAGAGCGGAATAGCATCAGATGTGCTTCACTTGCTTCAGCTCATCCACCTTCTCGGGTGTCTATCCAGTTGAATGTAACAGTCAGTTATAATGAGATATTTAGTGTATTTTATTTTCCATTATGTGTGATATATACAATACTATTTACAATAGATAGTATTTTTGGTGATTATTTGGTATCAGAATTTTGTTTGGTTTATTTTTTCTTGAGTAATTACAATATATTTGATTTACCATTCCAAGTTTTCAAGTGTTAATGATTTTTGTAAATATCTTTTCTCTTGTTTTTCATATCTTGATTAGATTTATTTTATATTGAAGGTAGTTGAAGTAACAAGAAGAGACATGGTCCACAACCAGACGATAGGTCAGGGCCTAAAAACCCAACCCCTGCAGACCCAAATAGAACAGTCCCAACTGAGATGGTTTGGCCATATCTGCAGAATGGGAGAAGATCGGCTACCACGGCAAGCATGGGAAACTAAGAGCCAGGGATCCAGACCTCCAGGATGACCCAAAGTCCGCTGGGAGGACAACATTAGTCAATCTTTGAAGGACCAAGGACTAGAATGGAACCAAGCCAGGAGGAAGACAGCCGATAGAATAGTATGGCGCTCTCTCTTACAAACCTCTACACTTCACGGTAGAAGAGGAACAACTAAGTAAGTAAGTGTTTAATGTTTGTATGAACGTTTTGTTATGGTTAATTTATTTCCTCCTACAACTGTTTAGAATGTTTGAAGGTCTATTCAGTTCTTCTTTTTCCTTTTAACGTCTATGTCTAATTCCTCTCCCCTTGTATTTGTTTATCTTCCTCAATTTATCTTTCCGAAGAGATGCCAGAACACGAACTACCTTATAATGCTATCTTGTCATAACAATAATAATAATAGCCCCTTCAGTCATAACTGACTATGGGAATGCGCCCCTGAGGTGGCAGCCCTTAGCTGCTTATTTTTCTGGTGCTCCTTTCAACGTTTTCTCCTCTCCTCTGCTTGTTGTGTGAGCCTCTCTTTGCCCAATCTGAGGTGGCGCTGTAAATAGCATCGCCACTTAGTGCGATCGGCAGCTTCATCCTCCCATGTTGCTGGATCCATGTCCAGTGCCCTCATATCTCTCTTGCACACATCTTTGAACCTCAGCTGTGGTCGCCCAACTGTTCTCTTGCCATCTGCTAATTGTCCGTAGAAGATATCTTTTAGGATGCGACCATCTTCCATGCGGCGAACATGGCCAAGCCAGCAAAGTCTGCACTGTCTAAGCAGTGTATACATACTTTGAAGGCCAGCACGTGACAACACCTCGACATTTGTCACTTTATCTTTCCACGAGATGTCAAGGATGTGGCGTAGACACCGTAAATGGAAGGTATTGAGCCTTCTTTCTTGCTTAGCATAGGTCGTCCAGGTCTCGTTGCCATATAGGAGTGTGCTGGTGATGCAGGCATTATATACCGCAGCTTTGGTCTTCGTTGTGAGTTTGGAGTTTCCCCAAACACGCAATGTGAGGCGGGAAAGGTAGCTGCAGCTTTGCCAATGCGGCTGTCGATTTCTGTGTCCAGTGAGAGTTTTCATTGATGGTAGACCCTAGGTATGTGAAGTGGTGCACCACTGCCAATTCATAGTTATCGATAGTGATAACTGGTGCAGCACCCACATCCTGACTCAGCACATTCGTTTTCTTTAGACTTATTGTGAGGCCAAAGTCCTTGTATGCTTTAGTGAAGCGATTCATCAAGCTCTGAAGCTCCTGTTGGCTTTGAGTGATGACTGCAGCATCTTCAGCGAACAACAAGTCTCTTATAGTCTCAACATATGTCTTATCTAATGCCAGCATCTTGTCTAGTTCCATCACTGTTTATCTGGTTCTGTTCATCAGTTCCTCATTGGTCATCTCTCATACCATTTCAATTCTATTCTGTGCCAGCATCTATTTATGATACCTGTTGAAGGCATTGCCAGGTTGTCCTTGTTCGTGAATCCTCAAGGTAAGAGAGGTAGAGGAAGACCAAAGAACTATTGGAGAAGAGAACTGGAGACAGACATGAAGGGGATGGACAAGACATGAAAAACCTTGAAGGGATGGCACGGGACAGGCAGACTAGGCACAGGTTTTGATGAAGGCTTATACTTCCTGTGGAACTGACGGGTGATAATGATGATCAATTAATGAAAGTCTGTATCCTCCCAGTTGTTCTCCATGTTTCATAGCCATACAATAGAACAGTACAGACACATGAGTTAAAAATTCCTTTTTTTGTGTTGGACTTGATTCAATTATTCCAGGTGTTAAATCTAGAGGTCTTCCTAGAAGACATAAAGGTGAATATGACTACAACCCTGAAACACTTGATGTAAAACTTGATGTAGACATGCTGCTCCTACAAGCCTGCCATTTCCCTTCACTTGAGAATGATAGAATGCTGCTGACAACAATGTACAAAAAACTTGTAAAACATGAACACCTGCATGCACCAACATGAAATGGCGCAATGTTTCAAAAAGGACATATTTCACACTATTTAGTGGCTCAAGTATATACTACATCCAGCTAGCAATCAATGTGGCTAGTCCAGGGATTTTGGCATAGAACCTTGAATGAACTTTAACATTTTCTATTACCACAATATTATTCATGCTGTTATGGTTCTTCTCAATGTAGAAGCCATTTTGCATATTCACCGCATGATTCTGGCAGATGAACTGGTTATATTATTTTCATTTATTTTTCAAGTATCTCACATTCTTTCTTGTGCCTGACCCTGAGGATAGTTTTGTAGTTGCTACTTAGGCAATTTACTTTGTCTTAGTAAGATGTATTACCATTTTTTCTTTACACACCTCTCCCTCTCAATTAACCGTTCTACTGGCATTTTTCTTGTGAAATATACAATTTAATAATACTGACATATCTCTTCTCAGCCCAATGAAAACCACACTGAGTAGTATTATGACTTGCACTTAAAAACCTACCTGCACAATGGGTGACCCCAAACAGCTGATACCCTGGGTTACAGTGGCACTGGAATGTGCCAGGTAAGTTGACACATGAGTGATCACATGTTGAATTCAACAAACATTCATCAATATCTGAATGAAAGTTGGAAAATATTAAAAATCAGACTATTTGTATAAATATTTTCTGCATTTTATGTAAAGATTCTTTGGGGGCTTTTTTTTCCCGTCAATCATCATCATCTCCCTTAAGTTTACCTAAGTAGCATAAACCTCAAAAAACCTCATGTCAAGACCTCATGTCCAGTGCCATCTGCTCCAAGTGTTTCCATGTCTTCTTTTTCCTTTTCTTGTCTATTTCCAATTCGTTTTTCTATGTATTATTCCACCAAACTCTACATCTTTTATCTTGAGGGTTCCAGAACAAGGACTGCCTTGTAATGTTATCAGCAGGTTTCCTCAATGTATGTCTAATCCATCACCAGCATCTTCTTCTCACTTTTTGTTTCACTAACACTTGTCTGGTTCCACATTAGTGATCTATTTTTGGATCAGCACCACGTCCACGCCACACTGTGCTGTGAGATAAAAAGTAGCAGGTTAAACAAAACACAGTTAACCTAATAAAGGCAAGAAATGTAAAATTCTCCATCAAGGACAATACACAGAACCCTATAAGACAAAAACTGGAGTACAGTAGGGATGCCTCTTGTCATCATATCTCTTCTTACTGGTTATTGTTGGATTATGGAAACAAGAACATCAGCCATCATCATCATTTTCTTTTTTGCTGCTTATGGAGCATGGTGCCACAACTATAGTTTATCTCCAGGCAGGACACTTGCATCAAGCACTGTCATGCTCTTGCAATAGTGATTTCTGAAGTAATCTGTTTTACTTGATCAGGTTGCCAGCTCTATATGTAACCATTAGTCGCCCTCTGTGACATGCCTGAAGAAGAAATAGTCCTATTCTCCTGTTGTCTCATTAGAGACCCTCAGGGAACATCAGCCAACAGAATTCTGTGGACTCTGATCAAACAAAAGCAGGAGGAGCTTTCTTTATGTTAGGAAGCTGATGCGTGATGCCATATGATGATGGATGGCATCCGCATGTCTGGTTTTGTGTAGTGTGTAGATGTGTTCAGTCAAAACAATGTTCATGCAACAATAACAGGGCAATCCACATAGGACGTCAGTAAACTCACGACGTATAAAGTCAATGAGTCTTGAAACAGCCGTTGACGTTTTTCTTCATTATTTATTGTGGACGCCACAGTGACAAAATGGTTACGCAAATGTGTAGGCACATCAAACAGTCATTATCACAGCAACATTCAATACAGCAATAGACGGTAGACAGCATTACAATGATGAGTCAGATGCATGTTATATTTCATAGTGCTGTAAATGTAGTCAGGTGGAAAACTCCATCCTTTTCTATAACAGCCAGGAGATAACCAGATGTATGAGATCAGTTCACTCTCCTTAGTTTGACTTCAGCAAGACAGACACGTCTGCCGAAGTATAAATAATGTCCTCAAGAATATCCTCTAGATAATAAAGGTTTTCTAAACCTCGTTCATTTAACCAAGTAGCAAGTAATGGTCCTTGGTACCTGCATCAACCGATGCAGTACAATGCAGCGACATGTGAGCTGGGAAAAAAACATCTCGTGACGACGACTTTCGCAGACAGGCTATGAATCGAAATCGCTCACGACCCAAAATCAATAGAGTTAATGAAAATGTTAATTTACCTTGCTTTCAAGAAATACAGAAATATCACGCCTCCCGACATGTGGGAAAACACTAGAGGTATTATCTCGACTAAACGAAATATCCATAAGAGGACTACACATCCCTGACAGAACAAAAAAAAAAAGCGGAGATCCCCTCTTCAACGAGGCATCTCTTTCGCCATTCCAAATCGCTCACTCCCACTAGTGGTGGGCGGAAACCGATCGACCAAACAACAAGACAAGTCATGCGCAGTCCAGCGCAAAAATGACCACAGCTCAAAAGTTAACTGCATTCGATACTAACGCGAGAAGACAAATGCTTACCGAGAAAAGTGACTATAGATTTCAAGCAGTTGTTGCCCTTGCGTTATAAAACAGATATTGAAATAAAACGATGTTGCGAGAATTTATCACGCAACATATCACCACCTCCTCCCGATAAAAAAAAAAAATGTGGAACATATTTTTTTTTCAATATCAAAGAGCAAGCGATAAGCGGCTCAAAACGCACGAATTATGCGCTGATAATTAATTAAATTGCCAAACAATAGGCTAATTATAGAGTGTCTGGTGAGGATATACCTCAACAGAAAAATAAATATGTCTCAAAAAATATTCACATCGGGGAGGTGTCACCAACACACATCACGTTAGCATGTAAACACAATATACGTATGCAAGTTACTATAATCATCATTAAACAGCATACTCTAATATTGTCTTTAAAAATGGATGTACAAATCTGATAGGAAAATTTAAATAGTACATTCTTTGACATGTAATGACATAAGTACATAGTAAAGTTAAACTACATGACGATCCAGGACATATGCTCTGGTATTCCGAGGGTAAGTACACAATCTAGAACTCGTAAGGTAAGTCCTCAGCTCAACAATGACATTCTGAGAAAGTACAAGCAATATAATGCTAATTAATAACTAATATGCTTCATAAGGTACAATACATTATTAATAATTGTGGCTGTTTAGTAAACTAACGGCCCTTATATTAACTACTCAGTCCTCCTCTATCATTTTAAAAAACGAACAGAAGAAGATGACAACAAAGCACGATAGTGTGTACATATAAAGTAAGTACAGATGTGCTAATCTATTGTAGAAATATAGGTGTGTTATGACTCTGTAATATATAGAAATATAGGACAGAAGTATTAGTTGGAGTCATGTGGGCATCTAGACAAAATGTCAGCCATCACATTATCCGCACCACGGATAGCTCGTACCGTGAAGTGAAAAGGTTGAAGAGCTATAGCATATCGAGTGGATCTCGAACTCTTCAAATTCTTAGTCTGAATAGCTGTAAGAGCTTTCTGATCAGTCTCTAGAATGAAATGTGCGCCCAGGAGGAATCTTTGTAGCTTTAGAATTGACCAAACCATCGCTAACAACTCACGGTCTAAAACCGAGTAGTTCCTCTCTGCCGCATTTAGTTTTCTAGAAATGTACATAACAGGATGCAGAGTATTTGCATATTCTTGCATCAGTGCTGCTCCAATCCCAGTGGATGAAGCATCACTCCGAAGAACAAAAGTCCTATCAAGAGTAGGTAATCTTAAGATGGGAGGAGAAGAAAATATATTCTTGATTTGGTCTAGTGAAGATTGGCATTCTTCAGACCAACGGACCAGATTAGGCGAACCTTTCTTCAACAATGTTGAGAGAGGTGCCATGATCGAAGATAAATTTGGAATAAATCTCCCATAAAATTGAATTAAACCTAAGAGACTCCTAACTTGTTTCTTCGTTTTAGGAACAGAGATGTTCAGTATTTTGGAAGTATTGTGGTCTTCTGTCTTCAAGAGACCATGACCAACACGATGACCCAGGAAAGAGATTTCACCAAAACCAACAAAAGCTTTAGAAGGTTTTGCTGTCAAATTATTCTCACGTAGAGTGGACAGTAAGTCATATAACCCTAAATAGTGATCTTCCCAGGTATCACTGAAGAGACAGATGTCATCTAAGTATGCGATGACATCCGAACGATGTGACAGAATTCGACGCATCATGCGAACGAAAGTGGCAGGGGCGTTCATGAGACCAAAAGGCATAACATTCCATTGAAATAGACCCCTAGGTGTAGAAAAAGCAGTAAGAGGTTTGGCATGCTCTGCTAAAGGCACTTGCCAATAACCTTTAGACAAGTCAAGTTTAGTGAAGAATCTAGAATTAGAAAGTCTAATCAGTAGATCTTCTAACAAAGGCATCGGTTCAGCGTCGAACTTTGTGACCTGATTCAATTTGCGATAATCAACGCAAATTCGTATGTTCTTATCCTTCTTCCGGACAATAACCATGGAAGAAGAATATGGTGAAGTCGATGGTTCAATTATATTTAATTGAATCATTTCATCCAATTCCTTTTCCACTTGCGACTGAAAGTGTATAGGAATAGGATACGGCCTAACCCTAATTGGATTATTGTCGGTAAGAATTATGTCATGTTCTATGACATCTGTGTGTCCAGGAATGTCAGTGAGAACATCCTGAAATGTTTGTAACATCGACGAGACTTGTCGATGTTCGTCACCAGAAAGATTAGGAGAAACAGAAACGTTTTTCCAAGATTCCGTAGAATGTAATGGAACCACTGGAAGGGGAAGGTTGACATCAGAGAAGGTAGCTTCCTCATCCTGAATGACAGACAGGGATGAATAATGACCGTGAGGTGCAGGAGCATCATCCGTTGCCTGGAAAATAGGCAGCAAATAGTCCGGACGTTCGTGAAATTCCGAAAGCATGTTTATGTGGAAAGTTTTATGCTTTCCATCAATATCGACCACATAGTCAACATCGGAAATCCGAGAGACTATTGCATACGGACCTTTCCATGCAATAAGAAGTCTATTTTCCCTACTGGGGAGTAGGACGAATGCTTTGTCACCTGGACAAAGTTGTCGTAGACATCTATTCTTGTTAGCAAACTGCCTTGCCTTCTCTTTAGCAATTTCTGATGAAGCAGTTGCTAGCTTACATGCCTCAATGATCTTTTGTCTAAGAGCAATGACATACTCATATGAGGATTGAGTTTCATCGCTAATATCATCGGCAGTGATGAGATCGTGTAATAAAGACATAGGGCCGCGTGGACGCGCGCCAAAGACAAGTTCGAAGGGAGAAAATCCTGTGTGTTCATTAGGGACTTCTCTATAGGCAAAGAGAGCCGCGGGTAAAACCCTGTCCCAATCTTGAGGATGATCTTCAGTTATCTTACCAAGCAAAGTCTTGAGCGTTCTATTCAGACGCTCAACTAACCCATTAGACATAGGATGGTAGATACTACTGAGAGATCGTTCAATATGTAAGGTAGACATTACCTGTGACATAGTGTCAGATATGAGTTGAGTGCCATGGTCTGACAATATTTCTCTGGGGAACCCCAAGCGAGAAAATATCAACCAAAGAGCATCTGCGATATCTGTAGTAGATATGCTCTTAAGAGGAATAGCCTCTGGCCAACGTGTGCACATATCGACACATGTAAGGATAAACTGATGTCCTCTGGCCGACTTGACCTTAAAAGGGCCAATAATATCTATGGCCATTTTCTGAAACGGCCGAATAGGAATGTCAGCAGCCTGGATAGGCGCAGCATGTCGTGGTCCTCTAGATTTGACCTCCTGACATACCTTGCATGATCGGCAGTAAATACGAATGTCCTTATTGACAAAAGGCCAAAAGAAAGCCGCAAGGACTCTCGACTTCGTACGGGCAAAACCCATATGTCCAGCACATTGCGAGTCATGAGCATGTTGTAATATTTGGACTCTCATGCTCTTGGGAACAAGAATTTGCGAATGTGCCGACGTAGTCGAATCTTGTACCATACGTACAAGTACGCCGTTTCTCATTGCAATCCAAGATTTTCTATTTGTATCCTGATTCGGATCACCTTTCTTCGCAAGAACGAAGAATTTTTTTAAAGAAGGATCTTCTTCTTGCAATTTTATGAAAGAGTCACGAGTAATTACTAAGTGACTATCTTGGCTATCAACTTCATTATCACTATTCAGTGAAGTTTCGGGTGTTTGTAGAGCTTGTGCTCTTGTAACTACTGCATTTGTAGCTTGCATGTTATTATCTTCCCAAGCAGCAATCTGCTGTGGGGTACACTCCCTAACTCCGTGAATACGACCAATAATAAGGTCCGCAATAGGATTAGGTAAGAGACAAGCATGCACATCTCCAGTAAAGAAAGGAGTGGCAATGCGAATTACAGCAGTAGGATATTTTTCTAGAGTGCCGCCAAATGTGACACATTTAATAACCCTTCCTGTAGCACAAGATGGATCTACAAGCGATTGTCTAACACCAATAGTGGTGCATCCGGAATCGAAAAGTAGTGAGACCGGAGTATCATTAACAAGACCCTTATGTAGAATTAAAGAACCCCTCCCGTCATGCGCAACAGCAGCAGGAAGAGCGGGAAGTGGGTGACCACAACTCAAAGTAGTTATGGTACCCGGTTCGAATAAAGTACTGCATTGGGGGCATTTGTTTGCTCTTTCAAAGTCAAAAGCAGAACTAGTGACAGCGTCAAAGTTTTTACTATCAACAACATGATTACAGGCTCCCTCAGTTTCCTGTTGTACAGCATTAGCCTGCTGATATCTCTTTTTTTTGTGTTGAGATCTACCCCGACTATTATTACCTCTGAAGTTATCAGAGTTATTATTATCTCTGCAGTTATTATTGTCTCTATTGTAATTGTTATACTGGTTCGAATTCCAGTTTCCACGATTACTATCATGTTCACATTGATGCGAACATCTATTTGTTTGGTTCTGAGGTCTTCGGCAGGAATAACCTCTATTACCATATCCTCTTTTGAAATGCTTATAATTATTAGGGTGATAGTAACGACCACTATCAGGTTGTCTCCAATTCTTCGAAGAAGAATCACCATGAAATTGGTTTCCATGATTTTGACAGAAATTACCGCTGCCCTTTCTATCAAAATTTTGTTGGGATCTACGAGCAAAGTTTTGACCATACGGAGCTGCCGAAGCAACTGGTAAACCTTCTTTCACCTTAGAGTTACCCATGGTTATGTGTGGGTGCGCAGTTACGTATTGGCAACAGAAATCTTCCATTTCTTTTATTGTTTTAGGTTTACGTTCATGAAGGAAAGCAAGGAAAGACTCATTGACAGACGACATGACTTTGTCTCTAAGTATTAAGTCCATAAGTCCTTCATAAGTTTTTTCCGTCTTAGATAGTTCAACCCATCGTGAGAAAGTAATGCGTATTCTTGCAATAAACTCGGAGAATTCAACTCCATTTTCAGGTAACATGTTTTTAAATTGTAGACGATAGCCGTCTTCGTTAAGCTGATATTTCTTTAACAAAGCGGCCCTGACAACCTCATAATTGCTCTTGTCAGGTTCATCCACCATATTTAATATACTTAGAGCTTTACCTGTCAGTATCCCTGATAACTGATAAACATATTTTGCTTTGTCTATGTTATGAGCTGTACATGCTTGTTCAAATCTGTCCAGATAGAACATTATGTCATCACTGGAAGGACTAAATGTTGGTAACTTAATCTTAAAAGTATCATTATTAGCCTTCCCAGAAGATGAACCCTTGTTTGAATCATTACCATTACTCATGCTCGTCAATTTCAATTTCTCCAACTCTAAAGCTAAGAGTTTTTCTTCATGTTCCATTTTTGCTTTCCTCTCATCAGACTCTCTTTGTAACTTCCTTTCTTCAGCTTGAGCCTGCATTTGAAGTCTTTTATTTTCAGCTTCTTTTTCAAGTCTTTTATTTTCAGCTTCTTTTTCAAGTCTTTTATTTTCAGCTTCTTTTTCAAGTCTTTTATTCTCAGCTTCTTTTTCAAGTCTTTTATTCTCAGCCTCTAGCTGTAGCTTTCTTTCCTCAGCTTCTGATTCCCTTTTTTGTTTTTCCATTTCCATTTGGAATCTCTTTTCATCCACCTGCATCTGCAGTTTCTTTTGTTCAGCTTCCATATGCAGTTTCTTTTGTTCAGCTTCCATTGCTTTATCATATCGAGCAGTTGCAAATTCTTCTAACTTATCACCAGTCTTCCCAAGCAATTTACCCTGCTCAATAAAGTGCTCAAATGTAGACATGTTGTCTAACATATGAGTCCAAAACCTGAAATAATTAACTAATTTATTTCAAACCTAAGTGTAACAAGTCTTAATTAAGCACTTGTATATTCACATCACATTATATTATCCCAGTCTCTGTGGGAAACAAGTCTCCAATCAAAGAACTTGTATATGAAATATCAGCACTCAAATCTTGATCATAAGTGCACTTCTCATTCAATAGTGCACGACACTATTCATCATTCATTTATCATCAGTATAGTAGTAACAGTGCATTAGCATAGCCCATTAACTAATTACTATAACTGTAAACAATGACTATGTAAACACATGCAGAATGTAAACATTGAAAATGTAAACAATACAAACAATGTAAACAATAACAATGTAAACAATAACAAAGATCAGCAACAATACAAAAACTTTCGCAGAAATCAACTAAAAATAAAGCAGAAATTAATGAAATATCACAAAAAATGTGACGATATCTGCGATAGAATTAAACAAAATACATGACACCACAGTGTATAAACAAAAATGTTGTATGAAACTAAATTATAGACAAGAGTAGGCTAACAAATACAAACAAATCACAACAAAACTAAAGAATGTGAAATAATAACGAAAACAATATTAAAACATGTCATCACAGCTAACATAAATAGCAACAGAAGTCGCTTAGCAAATTCCAGTATCGGAAATTTGCAAACCCTACAGAAAACGCTCACAATAGACGACCTCTATGACGTGGCATAATCTAACGGAGACACCACCCAACCGAGAACCCGCTGAAATATAAACATATAAATATACAAATAACATATAGACATATAATATATAGAATGAGATGATACACAGAAGACTCAGCAGAAGTATAAGGGCACAGTTTACATACAAACAGGCCACTTAACTTAAAGGCTTCCAATCGTAGAACAGCAGAAAAACGGATGTCAATCAACGTCCTAAAGAGCGAAGCTCCAACGATGATGGCACATCTGAACTGCTTCCACTGCTAACACGATGGTACAAGAGCTTCTGAAATACTGTGTGTTGAGTTGTTTCGGCACTTGACCTTCTAATCCAAAAGTAAGTTGATGGAAATCGGTACTTGGCCTTCTTCAGAAAACAACCCGTTTCAACCGGCACTTGACCTTCTCAAAAAACGACAGCACTGGAACCTTGACAGCAGCAACTTGCTTGACTTGCGTAAAAGATAACAGCAGTCCGAGTTATCCGGCAACATGTAACAACGCCGGGTACTGTCAAATTCTTGTTTCCGTCAAAAAGTTGAAATTTTGACTTTTACCGGGCAACGCCGAGTACTTTGAAAATTTTGAAGATGTTGACTGTATTGAAGAATGTTAATTTCTTGAAGGATGCTGATGAATTCTTGTTGAAAATGAAGTGGGTAAGGGACCCCGTGTTTGCTAGTACCAGAATCAAACCAGCTTATGGCCACCAAATGATGCGTGATGCCATATGATGATGGATGGCATCCGCATGTCTGGTTTTGTGTAGTGTGTAGATGTGTTCAGTCAAAACAATGTTCATGCAACAATAACAGGGCAATCCACATAGGACGTCAGTAAACTCACGACGTATAAAGTCAATGAGTCTTGAAACAGCCGTTGACGTTTTTCTTCATTATTTATTGTGGACGCCACAGTGACAAAATGGTTACGCAAATGTGTAGGCACATCAAACAGTCATTATCACAGCAACATTCAATACAGCAATAAACGGTAGACAGCATTACAATGATGAGTCAGATGCATGTTATATTTCATAGTGCTGTAAATGTAGTCAGGTGGAAAACTCCATCCTTTTCTATAACAGCCAGGAGATAACCAGATGTATGAGATCAGTTCACTCTCCTTAGTTTGACTTCAGCAAGACAGACACGTCTGCCGAAGTATAAATAATGTCCTCAAGAATATCCTCTAGATAATAAAGGTTTTCTAAACCTCGTTCATTTAACCAAGTAGCAAGTAATGGTCCTTGGTACCTGCATCAACCGATGCAGTACAATGCAGCGACATGTGAGCTGGGAAAAAACATCTCGTGACGACGACTTTCGCAGACAGGCTATGAATCGAAATCGCTCACGACCCAAAATCAATAGAGTTAATGAAAATGTTAATTTACCTTGCTTTCAAGAAATACAGAAATATCACGCCTCCCGACCTGTGGGAAAACACTAGAGGTATTATCTCGACTAAACGAAATATCCATAAGAGGACTACACATCCCTGACAGAACAAAAAAAAAAAGCGGAGATCCCCTCTTCAACGAGGCATCTCTTTCGCCATTCCAAATCGCTCACTCCCACTAGTGGTGGGCGGAAACCGATCGACCAAACAACAAGACAAGTCATGCGCAGTCCAGCGCAAAAATGACCACAGCTCAAAAGTTAACTGCATTCGATACTAACGCGAGAAGACAAATGCTTACCGAGAAAAGTGACTATAAATTTCAAGCAGTTGTTGCCCTTGCGATGATCTAGATGTTGTTGACAAAACTACTTGATGATCAAGATGTTGTTGACAAAACTACTTGATGATCAAGATGTTGTTGACAAAACTACTTGATGATCAAGATGTTTGTCGTAGATTTTTGATAGGGAAATTAAGACTTGGGTTGGTCCCTTCTGAATAGGTTAGAATGAGTGATAGCCTCAGTGAGATGTGATAACAGAAATAGAGTTCCACGAGTGAGATGGTAGAAATTTATAGAGGCTGTCCCAGAAATCTAGAATCTCTCTCTCTTTCCGCCTATCTTCTACAACAGATCCAAAGGAGTCAGACAGTCTATAAAAAATATGTATATTAATATATATCTATCCACTCACATGCCCGCACATACAAGTGACGACAGTTAGACACACAGACGTGGGAACAACTATAACAATGATTATATAGATATTATGGGAACGAACTGACCACCACACTGAAATAAATGTAGGTATAGTTTAATTATCATAGTAAACTTACATCACAACATATAAAATACATCAAAAGCATATACAAATAGTCATAAGAATCAAGGAATGCTACAATAGTGATAGACCCGTTTGTATGGTCCTCCCCTGGATATATATAGCTCACAGTCCCGTTAGAAGAAAGTGATAACCCCAAAGAGTTACAGATACATATGATTGAGTCTATGGTTTCCCCCTTTTAAGGTATGGACAAACTTGATACTCTGCTTTATTCTAGGGGTAAATATTGTTAGCAATAACTTGCATAAAGGAAGTTACAACGTGGGTGACTCAAACAAAGAACATCCTTCAGTCTACTTTCACTCGGTTCTTTCATCAGGGCCCTGATATACTTACAATCGTGCTGTGGTTCGCCGTCTGGCGCAAACTTTGGGACACTCACACACTTTTTACTGTCATTAAATGAAGTGGATCCCAGCTCTGCAGATTTGTTTGTTTGTTTCATCAAAATGGATCCGGGGAGCATCTGCTTCATGCGATAGTTATTTCAGACTAAAGTTAGTATCACTTGACTCACGAGGTAAGAATTAGGCTTAAACGAGCACACAATGTCAGAACACGAGGTTTCCCTTAATTAGGAAGATGCCCGGTGGACAACTTCTCTCAACAAATAATCTTGGTTCACCACACACTTGTCAACAATGTCGGAAAGTTAATGTTTTAGATTTCTGTAATTTTTCTCGCCACGAGGCAGCATGTACATTAGAGTTAGTGTAGAAATATGCACTGGCTCAAAGGCCCAGTATAAGCATTTATTAGGTATGTCTCTGTACAAAACGCCGGCAAAGTTTGGGTTACCCCAGTATTCACTGAATAAAGAAAAAACACATATGAAATATGTTACATATTATGTATTCAATATAACTTACGTTTTTAAAATGCAAGCGTACAGCTTGACTTATCATTTAAAACTTCCTGCGCAATAAGTTATATATTTAAAAATCATCAATCCGCATGAATTAGGAATACATACGTATTCCATCAACACTCATGAGGCATCTAGCATTATAAGTTAGTTTAGAAAAATTGTTCCCGTCTGATTATTTAGCAATTAAATTAAATTCGTTATAGCTACATTGTTGTTTAAGCTAGAAATTATAATTTATTCTGCTTTCCACTGAAACACGTCACTAGAAAATAATACAGACTATATAATTAAGCACTCTGCACCAAATCTAACTAGTGAAATATGAAATAAGCGATTATCACTTTAAACACTTCACAAAATATTAGATAATTATTATAATATATACCTCAACACACAGAACTACAGGTAATCGCACACTTTAGAATTATACGCTGATATATTTATTTGAAGTCTAGAGCTCGGTAAATTTCCGAACAAACTAGGGCTTTGCTATACAGCTTATTCTATTCACGAACAACCTGTCTACTGCGAATTTTGAGGACTGATTGAAAATAAAGTTTAACATTCTGGTTATATCTATTACCAGACAAAGGGTCCCATTTTATTTCGCCAAAAAAAATAATCTCCCCTTTCCGTCTAAAACACCTTACATCAACTAGAAGACTACCATGAACTGACACTCGTGTGTTTTCACTCCTCACGCTGATCAGGCCAACAGTGAGTGCCTTGTCAGCTGAGATTTCCAGACAAATGTCTCAAACTGCGCCGAGGAGATGTCGGCTATCGCGCCTTACCTAAGCGCTCAGCCGATGCAACTCATTGTGGCAGGTGAAAATGCAGACAACTTTGTCGCCTATAGGTCTGGCGAAAGCGAATATTCACAGTGTATTTCGTCTGGTGCAGGGAATGCTGTAGACATATATCTGCTCCTATGTCTGGCCAGACGAATATATTCACAGTTTCGTCCACTGACACCTAATGCAATAGAATGCATTTTAACGCTCTCTCTCTGACATGTTATGTCATAAATGCGTTTACCAGTATGAGAAAGAAAACGGTAAAGTTGAGAATGGGGAAGAAAATATTTTTCGCAAACGACTGGATGCGAAAAATACAGGAAAAAGGTAAAGAGTGATAATAAAATAGAGGATACGGGTGAAAGAAAAAGAAGAGGATATAGGCAATTTATGATCAATAAACTCTCTGTGACAATGTTGTTGACAAAACTACTTGATGATCAAGATTTTGTTGACAAAACTACTTGATGATCAAGATGTTGTTGACAAAACTACTTGATGATGAAGATGTTGTTGACAAACTACTTGATGATCAAGATGTTGTTGACAAAACTACTTGATGATCAAGATGTTGTTGACAAAACTACTTGATGATCAAGATGTTGTTGACAAAACTACTTGATGATCAAGATGTTGTGGACAAACTGGCTCTTCTGTCCCATAACTAGAAAAGTTGAGGAGATTTCACAGCAAGTGGGTTTCAAAAGACAGAGAAAAGACAAAGATTATGAGAACAGATTCTACAAAAGACAGCCTCAATGTACATAATAGTTGATCATAGTTTGGACCTGATCTCACAACTATACATCAGCTTTGTCAACTAGAAAAAGGCTTCAGTCAAACAATAGCCTTAAGCTCCCCAAGGAGCATAGGCCTTCAACAAACACATGCCAAGTCTTCCTGTCCTGTGCCATCCGCTGAAGTTCTTTCCATGTTTTCCTCATCATTTTCACCTCTGTATCTAGCTCTCTTCTCTATGTGTTTTTTTGTCTTCCTCTGCCTCTCTTTCCCTGTGGATTCCAGAACAAGGACTGCCTTGTAATGCTATCAACAGGTTTTCTCAATGTGTGTCCTATCCATCGCCAGCATCATCTTCGCCTCAGCTCGTGTTCCACTAGCACTTGTCTAGTTCTTGTCATCAATTCCACATTTGTAACTTTGTCATACCATTTCAGTCCTTCTATTCTACGCAAGCACCCATTTACAAAAGTCTGTAACTTTTTGGTTGTTGTTTTTGTTGTTCTCCATGTTACAGAGCCAACTGCTTGGATTGAGAATTAATTAGGAAACTAACGAGGCAAATGGAATGCCCCTTAAGTCCACTAACTTAATAAAGAAACCATATGAAGACATGAAATGTAGAATTCTGTATAAGTGTAACTTACAGAACCCTTTGAGATAAGAACTAGATGACAGGGAAATCTCTTGTCACCATTTCTCTTCTTACTGACTACAGGCTGCATTATGAAAATAACACCATAAAGTAACAAGAAAAAAAAACTAAAAAATCTGCATTCTGATGATGACCTGGCTCTTCCCATAACCGTAATCAGATGCAAAACAAAATGAAAGTACTCAGTGAGAGGTCACAACAAGTGGGTCTGAAAATACACAGGGAAAAGACAAATATAATGAGAAAAAAAGAAATCATAACAAGGTTGAACTTGAAGAAACACTATTAAAAGATATAGAATCGTACACATATCTTGGCAGCAATTTAGACAATGTTGAAAGGGCAGACAATGATATCAAAATAAGAATACAAAAAGCAAGAGGAGCTTTCATTGAATTGGTAATTATATGGAGATCAAGAGAAATCAGGTTAAATACTAAAATAGGAATCTTCAAATGTTTAGGGAGTTCTATTGTATGGCTGTGAGACATGGAGAACAAAGAAAAACTATAAGAACCCAGAGGTTAGAATTTCATAAATGGGTGCTTGCATAGAACAGACGGACTGAAGTGGTGGAACAAGGTCACTGACATGGAACTGATGACAAGGTCACTGATGTGGAACTGATGACAAGGTCACTGATGTGGAACTGATGACAAGGTCACTGATGTGGAACTGATGGCAAAGTTACTGATGTGGAACTGATGACAAAGTCACTGATGTGGAACTGATGACAAGGTCACTGATGTGGAACTGATGACAAAGTCACTGATGTGGAAATGATGACAAGGTTACTGATGTGGAACTGATGACAAAGGCACTGATGTGGAACTGATGACAAAGTCACTGATGTTGAACTGATGACAAGGTCACTGATGTGGAACTGATGACAAAGTCACTGATGTGGAACTGATGACAAGGTCACTGATGTGGAACTGATGACAAAGCCACTGATGTGTAACTGATGACAAGGTCACTGATGTGGAACTGATGACAAAGTCACCGATGTGGAACTGATGACAAGAACCAGACAAGTGCCAGGGGAATAAGAGATGAGAAACAGATACTGGCACTGTAGAGGACATACATGGAGAAAATCTGTTGATAGCATAACATGGCCGCTATTGTCCTAAAATCCACAGGGTAAGAGTCAGTGAGATTTTAAAAAAACACATAGAGAAGAGAACTGGAGAGAGACACCAAGTGATAAAGAAGATAGACCTTGAACTGATGGTACAGGTGAGGATGGCATGGCACAGGTGAGGATGGTATGGCACAGGTGAGGATGGCATGGCACAGGTGAGGATGGTATGGCACAGGTGAGGATGGTATGGCACAGGTGAGGATGGCATGGCACAGGTGAGGAGGGCATGGCACAGGTGAGGAGGGCATGGTACAGGTGAGGGTGGCATGGCACAGGTGAGGAACAGGCTGATGGTGATGTGCTGAAAGGTCACAAATAATATATTATAGAAGTGCTGAAGATTTTTAATTTGACTGCAGCAAAACAGAATTAAGCACTGTACCCACCAACACACGTTCTGTTGTCTGTACTGATTTTATAACCAGGTGGACAAAAGCATTCAAAACTTCCCTTCACATTCTCGCAGAAGTGTGAGCAGCCGTCTGTTTTCTTCTCACATTCATCAACGTCTGTCATAAAAATGAAAATAAATAATATGATGAGAAAAAAAACAACTTACTTGTACTTAAGTCACTACTCATTGACATTTTCGTTAAAGATTCTTACTCAGAATGTCAAGTCAGCCCTATAGTGTGGCTGTGAAACATGGAGAAAAACAAAACAACAAACCAAGAAGCTACAAGCTTTCATAAGTTGGTGCTTGGGTAGAATAGAAGGACTGAAATGGTATGACAGGATCACTAACATGGAACTGATGACAAGAACCAGACAAGAACCAGACAAGAATCAGACAAGAACCAGACAAGAACCAAAGGAACAAGAGATGAGAAGATGACACACTGCGGAAACCTGTTGATAGCATTACAAAGCAGTCTTTATTCTGGAATACCCATGGTATGAGAAGTACAGGCAAATCAAAGAATACATGGAGAAGAGAACTAGATACAGGATTAAAAATGATAGGAAAACATGGAAAGTTCTTGAGTTTAAGGCATGTGACAATAGGAATTAAAAGTTCTTGAGTTTGAGGCATGTGACAGCAGGACTAAAAGTTCTTGAGTTTAAGGCATGTGATAGTAGGACTTAAAAGTTCTTGAGTTTAAGGCATGTGGCAGTAGGACTTAAAAGTTTTTGAGTTTAAGTCATGTGACAGTAGGACTTAAAAGTTCCTGAGTTTAAGTCATGTGACAGTAGGACTTAAAAGTTCCTGAGTTTAAGTCATGTCACAGTAGGACTTAAAAGTTCTTGAGTTTAAGTCATGTCACAGTAGGACTTAAAAGTTCCTGAGTTTAAGTCATGTGACGGTAGGACATCATGTATTTAGAAGACCTAAATGCTTTATGGGGAGCTAAAGGATATTGATTGATTAGTCATCGACAAGCAGGTCATCGACAAGCAGGTCATGGGGAAAAAATGATGCAGGTGTTACGACATGTTTAACGATGTCGTCTGCTATAGTTGGCAGTGCGCATTTGATGTTGATGGGTTTTTAAGGGAGAATGTTTTTTATGCTTCATGGGTTTTTTAGTGCATGCAAATCGCATGGTTCGATTGTGACGCGGTAGCGTTGATATGGTCACGCTTGGTGACTAATGTACTTGACCCTTTTTATTCTGCCGTCAAGCCTGAAGACGTGTTTTATTTCCTTCCAGTATTAGGCTTCATAATTGCCGAATTTTATATTGAGGTGAGGACAGAGGGTCAGTCCATAATATTATAATGAATTAATGGAATTTTATATGGTTGTTTGATAACCATTTATGGAAGGATTGTGGATCATTTTTTTTATCGATATTCGCCGAAACTAATGGGTATCATTTCTGACTGTCTGCATAGCAGCAGTGCATGTATACAGCCCATGATGTTTCTGACGACAATTAGGTAACTGGAACTGACGGTAATATATTAATTGAACTATGATAAAAATGTCTGAATGTTTTCACTATGATGTCTTCATGTACTGTATTAAAATTGTATTCGTTGGACTCAACCCAAGGACTTCATCGAATTGATCAAGTTTGAAGTTTGGCGCAGATATTAAGCCATTCATTGATTATTAATTTATGCACGATCCGCTCTTGCGATGAAGAACATTACTAATATCCATAATCAATTGGAGTTCAAATGGAACAGAGGTTGATGTCTCTTAAATTGTTACAAAGAATTACAACGGCCTATCTTGACCCTCAATAAGAATAATTCAAGAACCACGCACTCAACAACTGGTGGCCGGCTGTGGTTGTGAAATAACTATTTCCCTTTAAACATACATTCAACAATCGATAATATTGTGTTTTCAGATTTTCCCTTCGATCGACATGGAAAGTCAACACGCATGCGTACTTATGACGTAATTGACGTCCCGACCTTGGCAACAAGACGAAAAAAAAAACAACCGTTGTAAACCTACGTTCAAACAAGACAGTGAGAGTAGAAACATTGAAAATGACTCAAACGATTGAATAAATCCTTTCAAGAAAGGATCATTACAGCATGCCATCTTCATAGTTCGCTGGCGCATGTTGACAATGTCGGAGTTAGTCGCTACTCAAAAGATAAGTACCTTTTTGGGCATTAGGCAAATTTAGTCCACGTTGTCTTTTCAAAGGCGTGTCTTAATACCATTTTTAAATGTTAAATGTTTTTATGTACGCATCGATGTTGTTTTGTTCAACTCAGTGGGAGGTTGGTGGGAGATTCAAATCAACCAATATCTCTCACAGAGGTCGGTCGATTTGAATCCGTTCTATTAGGTTAGTTGAGTAGTTTCATTTTGCAAAGAACCCATTGAAGAATTGCCAATGGTCAACTTCGTTTGCATCTGAAATTATTCGACCTTAATTGTTAGCTGTGAAGTTCTGTAAACAATTGTTGTATTTTGCTGTACTAAGTTTCATTTTATTCATTTCTAGTCGCTTGTTCGTAAGCTATCATGTCTATTTCTCAACCTTACTATCTTTTATTTATATAATTGTAACTTATTTGTCAGTTATATGAGTCCATGTCTACGTCACCATTTTTTGCGTACGTTTAATCTTGACTTGGTTTAACCTTGACCCTACTTCCGATTTTTCTGCTCGTTTATGTAAGCATTTTTATGTCTGGGAAAATGTCAATTGTGGTGTTCATTCGTCTTGTAAAACTTTAGTTATTATTTGTCTTGTAATTAGTAATTTTATAAAATAATAATATGAATATAATAATATAAATTGATTATAAAATAAGATGATAAAACAATTTGATTAATTTTTACTAAATTACTTGATGACGTAGATGATGTCATCAGTTGCACTAGTGGTCTAACTCACTATTAGTTATTCATTATGACTAGGGCATGAGGTCATAATAGTAGTATAAAATATTAAAGAAGGGTAACTTTTATTTGATAACTGTTTGGTAATCACGCCATGAATAAGTGATGGAATAAGATTAATATTAGACTAAATAGATATATTATTAGCTTAAAGATGTCTACGTTAGAGCATTTTGTGAAGCTTGAGGAAGCAATTTGAGAAGCACGTAAAGAATTTGATTATTATTTGATTGACTCAGGGGAGTCATATATATAGTTACCATGTCTACCTTAGAGTATTTCATGTGTTTGGGAAGTCAATATGGTTTCGAGGGTGATTTTTTAAAAGCATTTGCTATGAGAAGTTTGGCTAGATCAAAATTTGATATAATAGGAAAATTGCCTAATGATGAAGAATGGGAAGTGGAGATAAAGCGTCTTGAAGCATTAGAGGAAAGGAAAAATATGGTTGCATTAGAGGAGAAGATAGTGCAACAGGATTTAGTGGATATAAATAGGGAGATACGAGATGTGGAGAATTTTGAAGAAACGAGGGTTGATATTGAATTAAATAAGGGTGATACTGCTTTAAATGCAGATTGTACACAGTTAGCTCAGATTCAGGAGCTGAAATCTGAAGTTTTGCGATTGAGATTAAAGGTTGATACACAAGAAGTGGTAATTCAGGATATGAAGAGTTCTTACATTCAATTGGAGAATAAGATTAAAAAAATTGAACTCGAGAATCAGGAATTCAGACGAATTATAAGTCAACATGAAGAGTTGACTAATGAAAAGTTAAATAACCTCGAGACATTACTCCTTAAGGAGAACAATAAAAATGAAAACCTAAATAAAATAAATAAGAAGCAGAGGCAAGAGATTGCAGTACTAACTTCTAAAGGTACTAAATTAAGAAATAGGGTTGATGATCTGCTGGATGTGGTATTGGACAAGAAGATATTGTCCAACATCAGATATGATAAACCTACTGTACGACATACTAGGGGTGCTCCATGTGCTAAGACCAGCTCAGCACAACCCAACAAAATGAAAATATCATTCCGAGGGAGATATACCTTTCCTCGGCAGAATAATACTGCCAATTCAGAAAATAAATGTTGGCGACAGGATCAGATTACAACTGATCCTAAGAAAACTGTTGACGTTGTCAACATTGAAAAGGATTGTACTAAGAAGAGTAATATGTTGAAAAATACTGTTAAGGTTAACATGAACCTGGATAATACAATTAAAACAAATCAATCTGTTAGCAAAGTTGTCACTTTGCCTAACAAGCAAGGGTCAACGACATGTATGAAACTTCCTACCTTATATAATGATAGGTATCATCCTAAGTGCAATCAGGATGATACATCATCCAATAAAAATACGACGTATAGGAAAAAGAGAAAAGTCGATTCTTCTTATGTGACTAAACCTACACATCTCTTATATTCACAATTTTCTGACAACGGTCCTACTTATATTGGGAAAAGTGCATATTCTCGCACTGTTTTAGTACAAAATCTACCACAAGACACTACATGGCAGACACTTGGTAATTTTTTTCAATACACGGCAGACGCTAGGTTCGTGCGTCTGTTGCCACCTACCAATAACAGGTATGGTGAAGCTCTGGTTACATTTCGTAACAATAGAGATGCTCGAATGGTTATCGAGCTTGACAATGGTGTTTATTTTCACCACCATTCTTTGAGATTGCAGTTAGTACCTGATTCTGCGTCACGCAGATAACATGTTGCAATAACACTGTTTATCTCATGTCTTTGATGAATCAGCATAGTCAGTCATCAGTTCTTTTTTTTTCATATTTATCTATTTTAATATAGATTGATTTAGTGATTTTTTTTCATGTCACATCTCTACTTGTACACACGTTTTCATTCTTATGTAGTTTACCGTTCCTACAATAGACAGTAACATGGTTGATTATTCTAACTATGCTCAGCCAATGCAGCATAAGTTTGTATATCGTTTAATTGTCTTGAAAAAAAAGGACATGCTTCTGAAAATGACATGGGTTAAATAAGCGCTTACTAAATTTCTAGGAATTTTATTTTATTAAATACCTCCAAAATTTGAGGTCAACATTTGCTACTAAATTTTTCGCAAATGTATCTCTCCGTACAAATGCCAGTAATTACGGACTAGGAGCGAGTTGTACTTCGCGAGTTACGATTCGGTATATTAGCGATGATATCGTATCTTGTACTTCAAGTGACATCAACAGATGCTACTGACGGTGAACACTCCAGGATATTATCAATTTTAACTGATCCAGATTACGTTCGACTTCATTATTGAATCGATACCAGGAAGTGAGAATGTAATGACGGATGTACTATCCAGAAATCCTGTTGAAGTATTTTGAACAAATATTATAATTCAAGATTTCAAGAATGGAATAAGACTATTCGTACATACTATTCGCACGACTGATGTTTGATGAACTCGAGATATACGAATAACATGTCCACGAAACGGGAGATGAACTAACTCATGTTTACATTCTTTCAAGAAAACGTTGCGTTATTCGACGAAACGAATTGGTACTTTTCAACGTTTGGACGTTGGTTGTGTCCACTCAACCTTCACTTATTATATACATTCAAAATGGAATATTCGTGTGGTTTTTGGATTTTTCGTCTTCAAATTGGAATCAAATGGACTAAATGAACTATATGAAATTCTTGATCCAGCCTTACACAAAAGACAGATGGAAATGTTTAATTCAGTCTTCAGTATGAACAATGAATATCAAGATTTTCGAAGGAAATTCATTCCTCATACGGAACAAACTCGCAGATCAGCACCAAGGAATAACTACGTTTGGATCCTCAGAACTGACATTACTAGTCTCACTACTTATTGATTTAATTAATAAAATAAAAGAATAAAATGTGAGAAAAAGATGAAATATATAAAAGAAAGAAAAGAGAAAATAAAATAATCTCACACTATTGAATAATTTAGTTAAATACATATATAAATAAGATAATTACTATTTGAAGTTGGCAATTGTGTTTACAGAATAATATATGTATTATTATTTGTTTAGTTGATAGTTGGGTAATTAGATATTAGTTAATCTATACATATGTTTTATTAAGTCATTAACTTCTCACTAGTTAAATTTATCTTTACTCTTTCCTTACTTTAATTTACTTTACTTTACTTTTCTTCATTTTCTCCACAACGACACAATATTTTAGTTTAGATAATGAAATTTTAATTATAATTATTTCCTACAACTATTATACTGATTAATTAGTTAAATTTTAATTAGTTTGGATAATGTTAGTACATAACACTTTTTTTTTGTGAAGACACACTTTTAGTTAATCCTTTACTGACAGTTGACATTATCTTTAGTTACTTAATACAAGTTTCATTTATTATATGACTGATATTATCACGACACTACGTTTATGCTTCATGGGTTTTTTAATGCATGCAAATCGCATGGTTCGATTGTGACGCGGTAGCGTTGATATGGTCACGCTTGGTGACTAATGTACTTGACCCTTTTTATTCTGCCGTCAAGCCATGAAGACGTGTTTTATTTCCTTCCAGTATTAGGCTTCATAATTGCCGAATTTTATATTGAGATGAGGACAGAGGGTCAGTCCATAATATTATAATGAATTAATGGAATTTTATATGGTTGTTTGATAACCATTTATGGAAGGATTGTGGATCATTTTTTTGATCGATATTCGCCGAAACTAATGGGTATCATTTCTGACTGTCTGCATAGCAGCAGTGCATGTATACAGCCCATGATGTTTCTGACGACAATTAAGTAACTGGAACTGACGGTAATATATTAATTGAACTATGATAAAAATGTCTGAATGTTTTCACTACGATGTCGTCATGTACTGTATTAAAATTGTATTCGTTGGACTCAACCCAAGGACTTTATCGAATTGATCAAGTTTGAAGTTTGGCGCAGATATTAAGCCATTCATTGATTATTAATTTATGCACGATCCGCTCTTGCGATGAAGAACATTACTAATATCCATAATCAATTGGAGTTCAAATGGAACAGAGGTTGATGTCTCTTAAATTGTTACAAAGAATTACAACGGCCTATCTTGACCCTCAATAAGAATAATTCAAGAACCACGCGCTCAACAGCAGGTGAGAAAAAAATTCTGTTTCCTTTTGCATTCCCAACGCAACATGAAGCTATCACTACAGATGGTCCTTTGCCAGGAAGTTTGCATTAAAGTTTTGATCTGCTCGTGTAGCACGTGACTTCTGTAACAATTTGTTTTATATGTTGAAATTGCCAGCCTCATGAACAACCTCGTATAAGTTATGTTCCAACAACATATGCCTGACGGAGAATTAGTGAGAACAAGAAATACAAGAAGAACTACAGACGCCTGATGGAAAATTAGTGAGAACAAGAAATACAAGAAGAACTACAGATGCCTGACGGAGAATTAGTGAGAACAAGAAATACAAGAAGAACTACAGACGCCTGATGGAGAATTAGTGAGAACAAGAAATACAAGAAGAACTACAGACGCCTGACGGAGAATTAGTGAGAACAAGAAATACAAGAAGAACTACAGACGCCTGATGGAGAATTAGTGAGAACAAGAAATACAAGAAGAACTACAGACGCCTGATGGAGAATTAGTGAGAACAAGAAATACAAGAAGAACTACAGGCTAAATGAGTCAATTTCCGATGAAGTTTTCATGAGGGTCTGAGATAATAAAAAATATTTTAAAAAATATTTTAAACACATGCTTTTAATGCATTAAAAACCTAAAAATAATTTTTCAAGGAGTTTATAGCTTGCAGTAAAAAAATGTAACATCAAATTGACAGAAAGCGTGGGGCGCTTAAGTGCTTATATATTTTATCCATAAATGTCTAATGAAGAACAAAGCAGACGGTAATTTCATGCAGAAGTTAAATAAAAGTAAGGTAAAGGATTCCGTTACATGCCCATTGAGGCATATTGGGAATATGGTGTTAGGCCCATATTTTCTTGACCATCGGCACACTAGGGGTGATGTGGTCAGCATCACACCGGCCGCCTTAACCTTCCCAGAGTTGCTCTGGTACCCAATTGGGGCTGGGTCGACTCAGGAGCCGTTTGTGGCCTAAAAAAAATCACACTTAATCTGGGGATCGAACCATTAACCACTGAGCTAGGAAGCCAGTGAAGTTAAATAAAAGCATGAAAGAACAGGGCACCTGCTTCTTCAAGCATGTCATAAAAGGCAACTAAAATGAGGTTGTGCATGGAGACCTTGACCTCATTATGTAAGACACATGTTGCTACAGAAACCACGGCTGCAAGAGGGCAAAATTGTTTTGGTGAAGGCCTCCTGTTAGTAGACTTACTACAGTGGCGCCCCCATGCTCCACAGACAACAAAAAGGAAATTATTATGATGATAATCTTGTTTATATTTCTCTGTCAATTCTACCATGCTCTGCAGACATCCTTTGTGGGTATTTGAATTTCATGGTTTCCTTAAACAAGATATTGGTAACTTGGATGTTTAGTGCTGACCTTCATTGATGATTAAATGCTCTTGATACCAAATGAGGAGAACTGTAATGCATACAAAATAATATTTATTTTCAGTGTAATAAATTACAATTATATATATATATATATATATATATATATATATATATATATATATATATATATATATATATATATATATATATATATATATATATATATATATATATATATATAAAATATATATATATGATGACACCTTTTAGTTCTGAGTAGGATATATTAATGTAACCTTCTGGGAATGAGTGAGATATATTAATGGCTTTTTGTTCTGAGTGGGATATATTAGTCAGTTGTTATTCTGAGTGGGATATATTATTCAGTTGTTGTTCTGGGTGGGATATATTAATTACTTTTTGTTCTGAGTGGGATATATTAATCACTTTTGTTCTGAGTGGGATATATTGATAACTTTTTTCTGAGTGGGATATATTAATCATGTCTTTTGTTGCTAAGTGGATTATAACTGTGATGGAGCGTCCTAACTAGACACGATATCTGCAACTCATGCATCTTAATAAAGAGTATAGAAATGAACTGGTTACCTATACATGATTTGCCATCCTGGTACAGTTCAAAGCCTGTGGGACAGGAACATACTGGTCCTAAGGTCGAGTCCACACATTTTCTTTCACAGCCACCGTTATTCACAGAACATGATACTGCAATTTTGACATTTAATATGTGGGATCTTTCAGAGTTATCACAAAACCAAAAAAAATCACATTAAAACCACATTTAAAAATGATGGCAAGAACTAGACAAGTTTGTGACAGAATTGTCCGTTCTCTTTTCCAAGCATTCATGTTTATCGCCGATATTATTGCGCTACGTTTCCTTTTCTGTAATTAATTATTGTTTACACTCCCTTCCCTCAATTCTTGTCATGTCTCGACATCAGGGACCATATTTTGCTGATTAGGGTAATCAATCACTTTCGTTTGAACCCATACTGACACCTCAATCTGTGGAGTAACACATTTACGAGCAGACCGTGTGTAGGAGAGCCCAGGTAAATGAGATAACCATTTCCGAACAAGACGGGTTGGAGAATAATTATCCATCTTGAAAGAGGTTACCTGTGATAGATTATGTGGTTGTGAGTGTAAACATGATCGACAATAGACGGAAGCTGGCATACCATATATGGTGACTTGTAAACAATGCATTTGCTTTTGCATTTGTTACGCAGGAAGTTTTCGTGACAGAAGGGAACATATACACATTTGGCATGCTATTGGCTTAGCATTTGAGATGTAAAAATAGAACATTTCTGATTGCAGACATGTCATATAGTAGCAATCTGGATGTGGGCCAAATGCTGCCTTATAATTTAGTGCCTTGTGAGTTTACCGCACTGTGAAATTCAACTCGCCAAGAAGACAGCCAGACAAGCCAGAATAGAGAAAAGGAGCAACATATTTGAGCATCTTGGGAATTTACATAACGACAGCTCTACCTTTATTAATACGGAAAACCTGGAATTCTAGGAACCTGACCACTAAGTCATAGCGGGAGTCTATTGTAAAGTAACACCCCATACCACGTGTAAGAGGCATCTTAATGAAGTTGCCGTAACCATTTCTCTGAGCCAGAAGTCGGTACTTCCAAAAGATATTTGGGTCAGTGGTACCAGTTGGTGGTGCTATCTGTGGAACAAGTGTGTGGTATAAGTGGCCTGCAGTCAGAGCTAGACACCTACAGCAGATGGGTCTTAACAGACGATGCACCCTCTTCGCAATTACCCCATGATACTACGAGGAACGTGTTGCGGCCACCAGACTTGACCAGTGATGAGAGTGAACCAGTCCATAACCTGCAAGGAACAAGCATCGAGTAGAGCAGAAACCAACCGACATCTTACTGACAGCTAAGTACCCATTCAAAGCTGCCAAGTGAACTCTCTACTAATGAATTGTTTTCAAATCAGACAATCACCTGTGAGCAAATTGTAAAGAGACTATCTAAATTCACCCCGCCCTTATTTATTTTACGTTTGTTATCAGTAATTGATTATTAAATTTGTTATCTGTAAATATACAAATTTATAGTTTGATTTAGTCCTTTTGAGTGAACTGCGCCCAAATGTCTCAGTCATTTTAAATACTTATAACAGAGCTATTTAAGTAATATTTTACTGAGTTAAATCAGTTGGGGGCTCATCAGAACGAGCAAAATCCTAATTCACAGAAGGTTAGGAAAGATAAAAAGTTTACATTGCCTGGATCCTATCAGCCGTAGTACTTGATTTCTTTAAATTCTTATGAGGCTCACTGGTATTGAAGCACCATTCTTCAATTCACATCTCTGCCAAGAGTAATCTTGAGCAAAAGGTAGACATCTTTGAAGAACTTCAGTAGATACTCTGAATTTTGGCCACTGTTGGACCATCACTGCTGAGCAAGGGGAGTAAATCCTGTGACAAAGTTGAAGGCGTTTGCACCGCCCAAAAACAGTCCTGTCTACCAATACTACTAAAATTTGTCAACAGTCACCACGGCAGCAATGATCAATCGACATTTATGGAGGGAAATGATCAACAATTGCATCTGACACACATGCTGATGATGACTGACTATCTAGACTTTGCCAACAATCTGGCACTTGTGTTTCATAATCGTAATCAGTGGCAGGACAAAATGAAAATAATTGATGAGAGATCTCAGTAAGTTGGTCTGAAAATCATACATATACCTTGGCAGCAATATAGACACAATTGGGAGGGTGTTTGACAAACAGTGATATCAAAATAATAATATATAAGGCTAGAGAAGCTTTCATTGCCCTGGGAAATGTACGGAGATCAACAGAAATCAAGTCCAACACAAATAATAGAATTTTCAACTCAAATGTCAAGTCAGTCTTATTGTATGGCTGTGAAACATGGAGAACAACAAAAACAACAACCAAAAAGCTACAGACTTTCATAAATGGGTGGTAGCATAGAATAGAAGGATTGAAGTGGTATAACAAGATCACTAATGTGGAACTGATGACAAGATCACTAATGTGGAACTGATAACAAGATCACTAATGTGGAACTGATGACAAGATCACTAATGTGGAACTGATGACAAGATCACTAATGTGGAACTGATGACAAGATCACTAATGTAGAACTGATGACAAGATCACTAATGTGGAACTGATGACAAGATCACTAATGTGGAACTGATGACAAGATCACTAATGTAGAACTGATGACAAGATCACTAATGTGGAACTGATGACAAGATCACTAATGTGGAACTGATGACAAGATCACTAATGTGGAACTGATGACAAGATCACTAATGTGGAACTGATGACAAGATCACTAATGTGGAACTGATGACAAGATCACTAATGTGGAACTGATGACAAGATCACTAATGTGGAACTGATGACAAGATCACTAATGTAGAACTGATGACAAGATCACTAATGTGGAACTGATGACAAGATCACTAATGTGGAACTGATGACAAGATCACTAATGTAGAACTGATGACAAGATCACTAATGTAGAACTGATGACAAGATCACTAATGTGGAACTGATGACAAGATCACTAATGTGGAACTGATGACAAGATCACTAATGTGGAACTGATGTTAAGATCACTAATGTGGAACTGATGACAAGATCACTAATGTGGAACTGATGACAAGATCACTAATGTAGAACTGATGATACGATCACTAATGTGGAACTGATGACAAGATCCCTAATGTAGAACTGATGACAAGATCACTAATGTGGAACTGGTGACAAGATCACTAATGTGGAACTGATGACAAGATCACTAATGTAGAACTGATGACAAGATCACTAATGTGGAACTGATGACAAGATCACTAATGTACAACTGATGACAAGATCACTAATGTGGAACTGATGACAAGATCACTAATGTGGAACTGATGACAAGATCACTAATGTGGAACTGATGACAAGATCACTAATTTGGAACTGATGACAAGATCACTAATGTGGAACTGATGACAAGATCACTAATGTAGAACTGATGACAAGATCACTAATGTGGAACTGATGACAAGATCACTAATGTACAACTGATGACAAGATCACTAATGTGGAACTGATGACAAGATCACTAATGTGGAACTGATGACAAGATCACTAATGTGGAACTGATGATAAGATCACTAATGTAGAACTGATGACAAGATCACTAATGTGGAACTGATGACAAGATCACTAATGTGGAACTGATGACAAGATCACTAATGTAGACCTGATGACAAGATCACTAATGTGGAACTGATGACAAGATCACTAATGTAGAACTGGTGACAAGATCACTAATGTGGAACTGATGACAAGATCACTAATGTGGAACTGATGACAAGATCACTAATGTGGAACTGATGACAAGATCACTAATGTGGAACTGGTGACAAGATCACTAATGTGGAACTGATGACAAGATCACTAATGTAGAACTGATGACAAGATCACTAATGTGGAACTGATGACAAGAACCAGACAAGTGCTAGTGGAACAAGAATTGAGAAGATGATGATTGAGATCAATAGGATGCACATTGAGGAAACCTGTTTATAGAATTACCAGGTTCCTTGTTCTGGAATCCACAGGGAAAGAGAGGCAGAGGAAGACCAAAGAACATATGGAGAAGAGAACTGGAGACAGACATGAAGGAGATAATGAAAAACCTTGAGCAGAAAGCACAAGACAGGAAGACTTAGCATAAGTTTGTTGAAGACATTTGCTCCTTAGGAACTTGAAAGCTTATGATGATGTTGATGACGATATTAATGGATGAGCTTCCATTTGATAACATCAACAATGTTTCTCACCTCTACACGTTTTATTGTCAGGATTCAGTATATATTTATCCGCGCAAGAACAAACTGGGCCATCAGCTGTTGTATTGCAGATGTGATGACAGCCGCCATTTCCCAACTCGCAACTTTCTGTGCGTAAAAAATACACGTGTTATTCTTTTTCAATAACAGCAACAAAGTCTATAACAACTGCAGCTATTACTTCAATTACCATTACTGCTTCTCACACTACAACTACCACCTCTAATATTACTAATACTATACTGTACAGTTAATAGTATAGTTTACTTTTAAAGTCTACTGTTGCCGTTCAACCAAGTGTGTCGCCTTGGCTGCTGTGAGCCCGTGCTATTGTAGAATGTATGTGATGTTGTCTGCCCATCTGTCTCATGGTCTTCCCCATGCTCTGAAACCGGATCTTTTATTTTTGCCGACGCATGGTGGCATTTTCTCTGGCTCCATTCTCGTGAGATGGCCAAACCACTTTAATTTTAGATGTATACTATACTTTACTGCTAATACTGTACTGTACTATTTCTATCGACAATTGGCAGATTGCAAAAAACAGCCGCGCGCCCGCAGCTGAGATTCAAAGATGGTTGTTGTTGTTGTTGTTGTTGTTGTTGTTTAACTAGGGTTGCTGAGCTTCTCGCTCTTTAGCAGCCAATACCAAGTTGAAGACTCCTTGGTATTATCTACACTGTAGATCTAGGTTTTTCCTGTGGCTTTTCTACCATTCGGAAACGTGTTGAGTTGAAGTCATGAGCTCCAGTTTCTCTAGTTTGGCTTGCATTTAAAGGATCATCACATCTGGTCCCAAGCTAGCAGTAAGAAGTGTGTGGTATACTGTGCATTCTCCGCCATCCAAGAGAAAATGAAAATTCTCGATGAGAGGTCACAAGTGGGCCTGAAAATACACAGGGAAAAGACAAAGATTAAGAGAATAAATGCAAGAAATGATAACAAGGTTGAACTTGAAGAAACACCATGCAAGGATGTAGAAACGTTCACATATCTTGGCAGTAATATAGACAGAGTTGGAGGGACAGACAATGATTTCAAAATAAGAATACAAAAAAGCAAGAGGAGCTTTTATTGCATTAGGAAACAAATGGAGAACAAGAGAAATCAAGTCCAACACGAAAATAAGAATCTTTAACTCAAATGTCAAGTCAGTCCTATTGTATGGCTCTGAGACATGGAGAGCAACAAAAACAACAACCAAAAAGCTACAGACTTTTATAAACGGGTGCTTGCGTAGACTAGAAGGACTGAAATGGTATGACAAAGTCACAAATGTGGAATTGATGACAAGAACCAGACAAGTTCCAGTGGAACAAGAGTTGAGAAGAAGACGCTGGCGATGGATAGGACACACATTGATTAGACATGTTGATAGCATTACAAGGCAGTCCTTGTTCTGGAATCCACAGGGAAAGAGAGGCAGAGGTAGACCAAAAAACACATGGAGAAGAGAACTGGAAGCAGAGGTGAAAATGATGAGGAAAACATGGAAAGAACTTGAGGGATGGCACAGGACAGGAAGACTTGGCATGTGTTTGTTGAAGGCGTATGCTCCTTGGGGAGCTAAAGGGTATTGATTGACATCTGGTCCCAAGCCAGCAGTAAGAAGTGTTTGGCACACTGTGCATTCCCCGCCATGCAAGGGGGCTCTCCAACTATGCAGAGCTAAAATACTGTACTCTGGTTTTGGGCTTTCCCAAGGAATTGTCACGTCCTGCACAGAGCCACTTCTCAGCTTCCCCTGCCTATCATTGGATCCTTAGTGAGATCTTTCTGCATGCAGTCAAAAAAGTCAAAGCCAAAAAATTACGCCTGGGGCTCAAGTGACTTCTACAAGCTTAGTATGCAATGCTGGGTTCTCAACAAGTTTACGCCTGGGGTTCAAGTGACTTCTACAAGCTTAGTATGTAATGCTGGGTTCTCAACAAGTTTACGCCTGGGGCTCAAATGACTTCTACAAGTTTAGTATGCAATGCTGGGTTCTCAACAAGTTTACGCCTGGGGCTCAAGCGACTTCTACAAGTTTAGTATGCAATGCTGGGTTCTCAACAAGTTTACGTCTGGGGCTCAAGCGACTTCTACAAGTTTAGTATGCAATGCTGGGTTCTCAACATGTTTACGCCTGGGGCTCAAGTGACTTCTACAAGTTTAGTATGCAATGCAGGGTTCTCAACAAGTTTACGCCTGGGGATCAAGCGACTTCTACAAGTTTAGTATGCAATGCTGGGTTCTCAACAAGTTTACGCCTGGGGCTCAAATGACTTCTACAAGTTTAGTATGCAATGCTGGGTTCTCAACAAGTTTACGCCTAGGGCTCAAGCGACTTCTACAAGTTTAGTATGCAATGCTGGGTTCTCAACAAGTTTACGCCTGGGGCTCAAGCGACTTCTGCAAGTTTAGTATGCAATGCTGGGTTCTCAACAAGTTTACGCCTGGGGCTCAAGCGACTTCTACAAGTTTAGTATGCAATGCTGGGTTCTCAACAAGTTTACGCCTGGGGCTCAAGCGACTTCTACAAGTTTAGTATGCAATGCTGGGTTCTCAACAAGTTTACACCACAGGAGGAATCCCTGGTGTGTAAGAGAGACATGAGGTCACTGGACATAAATCCAGCAACCTAGGAGGATGAAGCTGCTGACTGCACCAAGAGGCAGTGTATCATACGGCGTCACCTCAGGTTGGACAAAAAGAAGCTCTCACAACAAGCAGAAGAGACAAGAACACGCCGAAAGCAATACTAGGAAAAAAAACAGAGCAGAAAAAGTTATCCCTTCAGGGGAGCATTCCAATAGTCAGTTAGAAGCTACTAAACAATATAGCAAATACTATACTATGGAGCTGGTACCATATACACCTGTGAATACTTTATTAAATAGGAGCTGCGGTAGCGTAGTTGTTAGTGCACTGGCTTCCTAGCTCGGTGGTCCATGGTTCGATCCCCAGTTGAGGTGGGATATTTTAGACCGCAAACGGCTCCGGGGTCGACCCAGCCTCATGAACTGGATACCAGAACAACTCTAGGAAGGTTAAGGCGGCCGGCGTGATGCTGACCACATTACCCCTAGTGTGTTGATGGTCAAGAAAATACGGGCATAACACCGTGTTCCCAATATGCCTCAATGGGCGTGTAACGGGATCCTTTATCTTTTTTACTGTGTTAAATAATGAAGGAAACCTAAGCCCTGCGAGTAATAAATAAATAAAAAAAGGTAATTAACAGGCACTCGTTGGACATTAGGGTGGATACCAGACAACAGACAAGTTTACAGGCACTCGTTGGACATTAGGGTGGATACCAGACAACAGACAAGTTTACAGGCACTCGTTGGACATTAGGGTGGATACCAGACAACAGAAAAGAAATAGAGTGAGGGCCATCCAAACGGCGCCATCGCCTTACTGTGAAAGTTAAAAATTGGGGTGCTAAATTGGATGTGCGTTCTTTCACGATTTACTTTCACAGCAAGGCGGTAGCGACGTTTGGATGGTCCTCGGATCGATTCCTCACGCGGCTAAATGGCGGGAGTAAATTATCTAAAGACATGAGGTATAGCATATATATGTGTTCTGGTGCAAGAGTATCAGCTGGACTCACCAGCAGACGCATGCTGCATGGGCAACAGCTTGCCCTCTTTATCCAATGGCCCTACCTCGTGCCTACCTCGTGCCTACTGAGACATCGTTTTAGGGCGCGTTCCTATAGTCAGAAATGACTGAAAGGGAAACAACTACTACTACAATAACTGCTACTACAACAACTACTACTACAATAACGCTCTTACTTGGTGCAATTTAAGATCAGAAAACAATCGCTCAAATCAAATGCAAAAACACAATAACCAGAAGTCACACGATAGTCTATAGAAGTACTCGTATATACTTACGTAAGCAAGTCTTTCCGTCGGAATGTAAAATAAAACCAGTTCGGCAGTAACATTCGGCTCTGTTGCTAGAGGCTGCTGGTCGACACCCATGGTCACAGCCGATCTTAACACGGCATCGTTCTCCAACTGGTGAGGTTAAAATATGTTATATTAATTACAAGACAATAAGGTGATATTCTAAATAAGGTGATATTCTAAATAAGGCTGATATGACAGGCAATGGGAGCTTTCATTGCAATGGGAAATATTCGAAGATCAAGCGAAGTCAAGTCCAACACAAAAATAAGAATTATCAACTAAAATATCAAGTCAGTCTTATTGTATGGCTCTGAAACATGGAGAACAACAAAAACAGCAACAATAAATCTACAAACTTTCATAAATGGATGCTTGCGTAAAATAGAAGGATTTAAATGGTATGACAAGATCACTAATTGTGACGTACGTCTAGTTTGACAAGTGAATTTTCCCTGATATGATGGATGATTTAAAGGGACCTTTAGCTTGTCATAACATTAGAACCCCTGAACATTTGTTGTAACCTTTCGTTTCGCCAGAGCGAACCGACCGGGACTCATTTAGTATGCGGCACGAGATCTAAGAGACAGAATGAGGGATTTCAGGGGAGACTATCGGCGCTATCAAAGACAGTAGTGGTCCCTGAAACGATTTCGCATCTCGGTGTTAAGCACGGAACCGATCGCAGCCAGAGCGAACGGGGAAAGCTGACGCAAGCAGCGAACGAAGATACGAGAGGCCAGGGGCGGCTTCTCTCTTTGGATTTGGCGGTCAGATCCCCCAAAGTCATGAGATCAAAAAAGCTGTCAAAGTTATCATGTCCCACTCATCTTGCATTCCAGTTGTAGATATACAGATCACTTAGAAATACACTTCATCATTCGCTGGCCAGAACTTGATAGAAGCACTAGCGATATTGGAAATCTTGCTAGATCATCCCATGGATTTTATACATATTTGCAGTGAATTCTATTCTGTGCAAAGCGATTGATCACCTTTTGCAATCCCAGCAATAACGAAATCTTTCAGAGTTTCCATACTCGGTTCTTAAACTTCCAGACAGTTTGATGAGACATTTTTTTAAAGTAAATCTTGGGGTGGTCCGGTACGGCCTAGCTAACATAATTACATGAAAGAAAGCCTACCCAAGATCATTTGATTATTATCATCAAATTAAATCTGTAAGATAAACTGGAAGATGAACAGTGCCAGTAGCGATAGTTTATATACTGCTCTATTGTGAGAGATTACCGATTTACCTGAATGTGACCGAGCCTAGTTTTTCCTCACTGGATTAAAAACTTTCCCGGTCAGTGGCTATCATCACGCAGTGAAGGATTATACCATCACCTCATTTTTCACCCCTATGTCGAACTGCGTCAGTGCCATCCCATAGACTCGTTTCTTTATAATAAAACACAAGAACTCTTAGAACTTCAAGTCCGGCGATAAGCGGGAATATTTGCTCTCAGTGAATCCTCGCATTATCTGGGGCGGGACATAGAAGGACTAGACAGTTGTCATACGTCAAGAGTTAATCACCTCTTTTCAGAGTAATTAAATTCACTGTTGGGTTACATTACCTATGTTCAAGAGACTGGGTTTAAGCGGGAAGGGCTTAGTCGATACCAATCTTCTTCACCCCCTCCCTACCTTGATATTTGCATTTTTTTTCTGTACTTATGATAAATTTATGTAACACTTGATATTGTTTTTTTTTGTGATTTGATCTTTACGGTAAATAAACATCATAAACTTAAATCGGACTGTGTTGGAATACCCAAAAGCCCAACATTCCCTATTTGTTTAATATAGCTGTATCCACGTCGTCTGAGTGCTTGAAGCAACAAATCGGTGTGAGCGCAGACGTGTGTCTGGAAAACTGGCAAATAATTGTTTGACCAGGAGAGTGGAAGAGAAGATTGAGAGAACCGATTTGTCGTAAATACGTCTGTCTTTACTCTCCTCCAGCACTCTGTGGAGCATCATATTTAATCTATACATTTCTATCACTGAGTTTTCATCATCATTCTACACTCTAAACCGGACTACTATTTCTAGACTCTTTTCTCTCAAAATAAATTTACGACACTAATGTGGAACTGATGACAAGAACCAGACAAGTGCCAGTGGGACAAGAGATGAGAAGAAGACGCTGGCGATGGCTAGGACACACACTGAGGAAACCTGTTGATAGCTTTACAAGACAGTCCTTGTTCTGGAATACTCAGATAAGAGAGGTATAGAGAGACTGAGGAACACATGGAGACGAGAACCTGAGACAGACATAAAATGAATAAGGGAGATACGACAAGACCGTGAGCTGATGGCACGGGACAGGGAGATTTGAAATGCATTTATTGATGGCTGTCACGATTTGCCTCCCCTGCTTTGCAGTAGTGGTTCAACAGTGGCCAAAACTCAAGAGTATCTAATATGGGCTTCAACGGTCTACTTTCGAACAAGATTACTCTTGGCAGAGTTATAGATAGAAGTGTAATGACGCTTCTATCCCAAGATATTCAGAAAAGCGAAAACAAAGCTGCATTGGCTGAGCACGTTAATTCTATGATCTGTCGACAAATTTTGTGAATCCCAGAACAATCAAGGAGTAACTGCCAAGCTGGTCTCGCGTTTCTACATCAGTCCACTTGTACCCTAACTTTGTTCCAGAGATTAGTCCCTTCACTGGTACCACCACCACCAACTATGGTAAAATAATAGAAACGAAACGCTCTCCTGAGTACTTCGTTTTCCAACCCATGTTATGGGTCCCCATTCCCTCTATTCCACCATCCCATTTATCTCAGAATTTACCCTCGATGAGAATTAAACTTAATCCCTGGAGAGAAACTTTCTTTGCAATTAAGTTGAATAGCTTTATATTGATTTTATATTTAAATGGAAAGGTTAATAGTACAGACATAATATGTTTACATTTACATCTCCACTGTTTGAAAAGTGTTCACAATATAAATTGAATATGTTTTCATTTACATTTACATTGATTGAAAAGTTTGAAACTTTCATTAACTTTAAAGTGAATATGTTTACATAGACATTTACACTGGTTTTAAATTGTAAGTATTATAATTAGAATGTACATCATTTCTTTCATCTTTCCCTCCATGCTCCATAGGGAACTTGGGACTACCGATGCTTATAGTTCTCTGTATGGAACTAGCAATAAAGCAGTCACCAGCCCTTGCAGTGATGGTTCATGAAATCATCATTCTATACGCTGAGGTTGCCAGCCTCACATGACTTGGACATCCACTAGCGATTTTCACATATTAATATTCACATGACAATATGTACATATTAGTTCACATGTTAGTAATGAAACATATAGAATGCAAAATGACAACTTACGCCAATGCTGGCTCACAAACATTTTGCTCAGATGAATGAAGTTAGGCCTCTTACACGTGTTCTTGGGGGTCGTTACTTTTGTAAGAGAATTCCCTCTATGACTCCGTGTGTTTCACTTTCCTCAGCCGTCCTTATTAAAATGGGTTTCCTGGGCCATGTAAGTCCTTCAAGATTGTTCCACAAAGTCCGGCATGATAAATGGAAATTCGGAATTCTAACCTGGCAAGTCTGGTTGTGTCTTGGCAAGTGTGAATCTCACAGTGTCTTAACACTGAAACGTGTCAAGTTATATTCATGTCCTACACCCGCATCGGCTTGTTATAGAGTTACTCAAAAGCTCCAATCATTTTCAAACATGCGTCTTGGGGGCGATTTCAAAATATTCCTGACATGGAAAAATTTTGAACGTAAGGCCAGAAAATATCCGATCCCTTGTGTACCAACTCACAGACACATCGGTAAACTCTCTCAGCAATGTGTGTAAGATATAACATCTTACTTCTATCTAAATTAATCTTGTCACAACAAGTCGGACAGGAAGCGATTAGGTTATCCGTGTCTGTTCAAAACGTGTCACCCAGACAAGTAATCTCTAATTTGTCGCGCGCCATGGCTTTACCATCAATTAGACAAATATGCTGGCGATTTTCGTGTCAATCGGCAGCGGCCAAGATTGGGTACACGAGAATATGCCTGTCGTTTCAACATTGCATCACTTGTCTACTATCTTCAGCAGAGATGGGCAGGTAAACAGACAAGACGAAATATACAGAAAGGAGTGTAAGAATGAAAATACCAAATATCTGCTAAACATAGCAGAGAAAGAAAAAAAGAAAGTGCGACAATTGAAAGCACACAATAAAAATCAGTACAAAGGTGTAACTGATACTTCCGTAGTGAAACAGAGATTGAGAATGGTCGCCCCATTCTGTCACAATGGCCTATGCTTCTTGTGGAGAAGGCAGGTGATGAATGAATGATGACGTAAGATGAGATTATCATAACCAACATCGTTCCATAACAACCAATAAATCGATATGGCAAATAGTTGAACAGAACTCGTTGTAACACAATTAGGTTATACGTGAAGTATAATAAGTCCACTAAATGTTTGTGTTTCAACAACTACATACTCACAAACGCACCGCCTCCCTGAAGGGTCCAGCAAGTACCCGGCGCTGCACCTACACTCAAAGCTTCCTAGTGTGTTGACACATTGATGCGAACACCCGCCTTTGTTTTCCAAACATTCATTCTTGTCTGAAAAAAATAAAATAACATATTCATTTTCCTCATCTGCATCTTCTATATTTTAATGGGCCGCGCCAATGGCGCATTTGCATGAGGGTTTTCGGGCAGCAGCCTCCAAAATAGGTCTAAATATGTGCTTGATGACACAGAAGTTTTTTGTGAACGTTAGTTTACGTACTTGTTTTGAAGGATGATTATTTAACCTTTAGATAATGTCTTCATCATTATCAGCCTTTAGCTCACCAAGGAGTATAGGCTATCAACAAGCTTATGCCAAGACCTCCAGACCTGTGTTATCCGAACAAAGTCTGTACATCTCTATCTATCTCTGTGTGCATGTGTGTGTATGTAGTGTGTGTGCTCAATTACTGAATGCGATGATAATATCGATTACTTATTATTGAAGTAAAGAATGTTTTAATTTGACAACACTTCGAGAGTTGCATTTTTAAAGGTCAAAAATGTAAAAAGAAAATAATGCTTATTTCTTTACCCTGATGAAATAAATATTTTGTTCATTAGTTCCATATCTTCTTTATCCATGTTATTTCTATATCCAGAACTCTTTTTAATGTACTTTCGATTCACCTTTACCTTCTTACGATGAGAATCTCAGAACAATGTAATGTTATTAATAGGTTTCCTTAGTGTGTGGTCTATCCATCGCCAGCGCGTCTTATTCTCGTCTCCTGTTAGCCTGGCACTTGTCAGGTTCTTGTCATCAGTTCCACATCGGTGACCTTGTCATCAGTTCCACATCGGTGATCTTGTCATCAGTTCCACATGGGTGACCTTGTCATGTCACTTCAGTCCTTCTGTTCTACACAAGCACTCATTTATGAAAGTCTGTAACTTCTTGCCGCTTCTGTGGTTCTCCATGATTGACAACTTTACAACAGGACTGTCCTGACATTTAATGTGAAAAGTCAGATTTTTGTGCCAGACTTGATTTCTATCTCAATAAATTTCCAAATGCAATGAAAGTTTTCGATAATATCCTTAGTATAAATTATGTCACGGGTTGCCTTCACTTGGCTTTGCAGTGGTGGTCCAACAGTGGCCAACACTCAAGAGTAACTGATGTGGGTCTTCAAAGTTGTCTACCTTCGCACAAGATTACTCTTGGCAGAGTTGTAGGTAGAAGGATAATGATGCTTCTACCTCCAGGCAGTGTTCACAAGATATTCAGAAATCGAGAACAATGCTGCATTGGCTGAGCACGTTAACTCTAGTATCTGCCGTCAACTTTTCTGAAGGATTAGGTAATATAATGTTAGCACGTACAAGCCCCCAGCTGAGTTAATTCAACGAATTTCTTCTTATTATTATTTATTGCTCTCTTTGAGTGTATTTAAGAAAATTGTCTGAGACATAAGGATGTAGTACATTCAAAATGAATAAATCAACTTTAGATTTGTCTTTATACAAGTAACGCATTTAATCATCAATTATGTTTAATAGTTATAAAAAATGAATAATTGTTTAGAAAGAAGTATTCATCGCAGTGTGATGTTATGGTTTTCGAAAATGGACAGTTCACTTGGCAGGTTTTAAGTTTAACTTAGCTGCCAATAGTTGTTTCTGCTCCTATTGATGTTTTGGTCTTTGCAGATAGATGAATGGATCACACGCGTCCCTGGTCAAGATTTAAGAGTTGCAGCACGTTCCAAGTAAAATCAGGGAGTAACTGCAAAGCTGGTCCCGCGTCTCTAAGACCCGTCTGATGATGGTGTTTAGCGTTCACTTCAGGCCACTTATACGCTCACTTGTTCCAGAAATAGTACCCTCAATTGGTACCACCAACTAGAGAGGCAAAAGAAGAGAAACGAACACCCTCTGAGTATTGAGTGTTCCGACACATACTTATGTGCCTCCCTCTTTTCATTCCACCATCCCATCTATCTCAGAACTTTTACCCTCTCTGAGAATTAATCTTAATCCCAATGGGCGAAAAACTATCTTTACATTTAAAATGAATAGTTTTATATTTAACTTTAGTTGAAAATGTTAACAATATAGTTTGAATATGTTTACATTTACATGGTTGAAAAGGTTGTAAACTTTCATTACAGTTATAGTGAATATGTTTTACATTTACACTGGTTGAAAAGGTTAATAATATAACAAGTATGTACATCATTTTTTTCATCATTCCCTTCCTGCTCCATATGGAACTTGGGACTACCTCTGCTTTTAGATCTTTAAAAGAAACTCATAATAAAAAAGTCACCAGCCCTGGCTGTGGTGGTTCATGAATCATCATTCTATTTGCTGAGATTGCCAGCCTCAAATGACTTGGACATCCACTAGCAATTTTCACATATTAATATTTACATGTCAATACATATGTATTAGTTCACATGTTAATAATGAAAAAAATATAGAATTCAAAATGTACAACTCACGCCAATCTTTAGGCTCACAGACAGCTCGCTCAGAGAAATAAAGGCACTTGTAGTGGCCTCTTACACTTGGTCTTTGGTGTTGTTACTTTAGCAATAAGTTCCCACCTTTGACTTTGCGTTACAGTTTCCTCAGATTCATGTTTTCCTCGTTAATAATGGTAATGTTTTCCTGGGCTTTTAAGTCCTCAAGAATTTCAGACAAGTCCGGTCCGATAAATGAAATTTGCTGGCATTCTTAACTCTGGCAAAGTCTGATTGTCTTCTTGGCGCGAGGTGAATTTTCACAGTGTTCTAACTTGGCTAAAGTATTAGGTTATATTACCTGTCTTCCCCCGCATTTGTTTGTTACGATGTTAAGCACGGCTCCAATCGAAAGAGGTGTTGTGCCTTCATTCCGAATGTCTGCCGATCGTTTCAAAGATGCGTGTTTTGTGGGGTAATTCAAATTATTTCCACATGGAAATTTCTGCGCGTTACTGCAAAGGTCATGTCTCCCAAATATAGAATGATAACATCCGATCCTCTCTCGGCAATGTTTTCTTAAAAACAACATCTTACTTTCATTAAAAGTACTGTTTTTGTAACAAGGTGTACATGAAACGATTATGTCATTCTTGTCTGTCCAGAAATGCGTGGCGCAGGCGAAGAATCTAACTACCCGTCGCTTGCACAAAAAAGATCTTCGTTTACCGATCTGGTCTAGGAAGGCACATCAGCCGTATCAACTATTAAACAAATTCGCTGGGCGATTTTCGTGCTAATCCGTAGCCTGATGTCGGGCACACCCGAAATTTGTCAACGTGATTGTCGGTTAATATTATCTTATCCGTCTCCTTTTACAGCAGGGATGAACGGGTAAACAAACAGACTTGACGACTTATCACTGAGAGGAGTAAAAGATGATTTGATAGTACTAAATATCTGCTTGATAGCAGGGAAAGAAAATGTGCCGACCACAGAAAAGCAAGTAATTTAGTCCACCCAAAAATTTAACTAAATACTGCCGGAGAGGAAAAGAGATCGACACAAAAATTATGTAACAAATTACAACAATTATAACAATTTGGGTTATGGAAGAGGACTTCTAAGATTGACCCCCTAATAAAAAAAAGTCAGGCATCATTCACCTGATTGCCGACTTAGAAAAAACCTAAATACGGCACTTGAGCCGCCCCACAGCGCGCAAATATACGGTTAGATATTTCATTAACTTGGCTTTTCTTACGGTGAAGAGATTTGCAATATCTCTTTAATAGTACCAGTGAAAGTACTGTCTAATTCTGGGAAATTTCTGAGAAAACTAAGAAAGAATATCATACCTGCTCTCTCAGTCATGTCGTAAAAGGCAATTAATATGAGGCTGGGCATAGAGCTGGCAACATCACGTAGAACAAACTTTTACAGAAACCACAGTTTCAAGATCACATGATTACTTTGGTGTAGCCTTGTTGCAAGAGAACCAGCTTCAATCATGGCTAGATGCTCAACAGGGGGCCAAAAGGTAATGATGATAATGTTGATGATAATGTTTATGATAATGTTGATGAGTACCGGTGAAAGACTGTAGTGATGATAATGTTGATGAGTACCGGTGAAAGACTGTAATGATGATAATGTTGAGGAGTACCGGTGAAAGACTGTAATGATGATAATGTTGATGAGTACCGGTGAATGACTGTAATGATGATAATGTTGATGAGTACCGGTGAAAGACTGTAGTGATGATAATGTTGATGAGTACCGGAGAAAGACTGTAGTGATGATAATGTTGATGAGTACCGGGGAAAGACTGCAATGATGATAATGTTGATGAGTACCGGTGAAAGACTGCAATGATGATAATGTTGATGAGAACCGGTGAAAGACTGTAATGATGATAATGTTGATGAGTACCGGTGAAAGACTGTAGTGATGATAATGTTGATGAGTACCGGTGAAAGACTGTAATGATGATAATGTTGATGAGTACCGGTGAAAGACTGTAGTGATGATAATGTTGATGAGTACCGGAGAAAGACTGTAGTGATGATAATGTTGATGAGTACCGGGGAAAGACTGTAATGATGATAATGTTGATGAGTACCGGTGAAAGACTGCAATGATGATAATGTTGATGAGAACCGGTGAATGACTGTAGTGATGATAATGTTGATGAGTACCGGAGAAAGACTGTAGTGATAATAATGTTGATGAGTATCGGGGAAAGACTGCAATGATGATAATGTTGAGCAGTACCGGAGAAAGACTGCAATGATGATAATGTTGATAGGAACCGGTGAAAGACTGTAATGGTGATAATGTTGATGAGTACCGGTGAAAGACTGTAATGATGATAATGTTGATCAGTACCGGGGAAAGACTGCAATGATGATAATGTTGATGAGTACCGGGGAAAGACTGCAATGATGATAATGTTGAGCAGTACCGGAGAAAGACTGCAATGATGATAATGTTGATGAGTACCGGTGAAAGACTGTAGTGATGATAATGTTGATGAGTACCGGTGAAAGACTGTAATGGTGATAATGTTGATGAGTACCGGTGAAATACTGTAATGGTGATAATGTTGATGAGTACCGGTGAAAGAATGCAATGATGAAAATGTTGATGAGTACCGGTGAATGACTGTATTGATGATAATGATGATGAATACCGGTGAATGACTGCAGTGATGATAATGATGATGAGTACCAGTGAATGACTGTAGTGATGATAATGTTGATGAGTACCGGTGAATGACTGTAGTGATGATAATGTTGATGAGTACCGGTGTATGACTGTAGTGATGATAATGTTGATGAGTACCGGTGAAAGACTGTAATGATGATAATGTTGATGAGTACCGGTGAATGACTGTAGTGATGATAATGTTGATGAGTACCGGTGAATGACTGTAATGATAATAACGTTGATGAGTACCGGTGAATGACTGTAGTGATGATATTGTTGATGAGTACCAGTGAATGACTGCAGTGATGATAATGTTGATGAGTACGGGTGAAAGACTGTAGTGATGATAATTTGTAATGAGTACCGGTGAAAGACTGTAATGAGGATAATGTTGATGAGTACCGGTGAAAGACTGTAATGATGATAATGTTGATGAGTTCCGGTGAAAGACTAATAATGATAATGTTGATGAGTACCGGTGAAAGACTGTAATGATGATAATGTTGATGAGTACCAGTAAAGACTGCAATGATGATAATGTTGATGAGTACCGGTAAAAGACTGCAATGATGATAATGTTGATGAGTAGCGATGAAAGACTGCAATGATGATAATGTTGATGAGTACTGGGGAAAGATTTAATGAGGATAATGTTGATGAGTACCGGTGAAAGACTGTAATGATGATAATGTTGATGAGTACCGGTGAAAGATTGTAATGTTGATAATGTTGATGAGTACCGGTGAAAGACTGTAATGATGATATGTTGATGAGTACCGGTGAATGTCCGTAGTGATGATAATGTTGATGAGTATCGGTGAATGACTGTAACGATTATAATGTTGATGAGTACCGGTGAATGACTGTAGTGATGATAATGTTGATGAGTACCGGTGAATGACTGCAGTGATGATAATGTTGATGAGTACCGGTGAAAGACTGTAATGGTGGTAATGTTGATGAGTACCGGTGAAAGACTGTAATGGTGATAATGTTGATGAGTACCGGTGAAAGAATGCAATGATGAAAATGTTGATGAGTTTCGGTGAAAGACTGCAATGATGATAATGTTGATGAGTACCGGTGAAAGACTGTAATGGTGATAATGTTGATGAGTACCGGTGAATGACTGTAGTGATGATAATGATGATGAGTAACGGTGAATGACTGCAGTGATGACAATTATGATGAGTACCGGTGAAAGACTGTAGTGATGATAATGTTGATGAGTACCGGTGTATGACTGTAGTGATGATAATGTTGATGAGTACCGGTGTATGACTGTAGAGATGATAATGTTGATGAGTACCGGTAAAAGACTGTAGTGATGATAGTGTTGATGATTACCGGTGAAAGACTGTAATGATGATAATGTTGATGTGTACAGTTGAATGACTGTAGTGATGATAATGTTGATGAGTACCAGTGAATGACTGTAATGATGATAACGTTGATGAGTACCGGTGAATGACTGTAGTGATGATATTGTTGATGAGTACCAGTGAATGACTGCAGTGATGATAATGTTGATGAGTATGGGTGAAAGACTGTAGTGATGATAATTTGTAATGAGTACCGGTGAAAAACTGTAATGATGATAATGTTGATGAGTACCGGTGAAAGATTGTAATGATGATAATGTTGATGAGTACCGGTGAAAGACTGTAATAATAATAATGTTGATGGGTACCGGTGAAAGACTGTAATGATGATAATGTTGGTGAGTACCAGTAAAGACTGCAATGATGATAATGTTGATGAGTACCGGTAAAAGACTGCAATGATGATAATGTTGATGAGTAGCGATGAAAGACTGCAATGATGATAATGTTGGTGAGTACCGGTGAAAGACTACAATGATGATAATGTTAGTGAGTACCGGTGAAAGACTGCAATGATGATAATGTTGATGAGTACCGGTGAAAGACTGCAATGATGATAATGTTGATGAGTACCGGTGAAAGACTGCAATTATGATAATGTTGATGAGTACCGCTGAAAGACTGTAATGATGATAATGTTGATGAGTACCGGTAAAAGACTGCAATGATGATAATGTTGATGAGTACCGGTGAAAGACTGTATTGATGATAATGTTAATGAATACCGGGGAAAGACTTTAATGACGATAATGTTGATCAGTACCGGTGAATGACTGTAACGATTATAATGTTGATGAGTACCGGTGAATGACTGTAGTGATGATAATGTTGATGTGTACCGGTGAATGACTGTAATGATAATAATGTTGACGAGTACCGGTGAAAGACTGTAATGGTGATAATGTTGATGAGTACCGGTGAAAGACTGTAATGATGATAATGTTGACGAGTACCGGTGAAAGACTGTAATGGTGATAATGTTGATGAGTACCGGTGAAAGACTGTAATGGTGATAATGTTGATGAGTACCGGTGAAAGAATGCAATGATGAAAATGTTGATGAGTACCGGTGAAAGACTGCAATGATGATAATGTTGATGAGTACCGGTGAAAGACTGTAATGGTGATAATGTTGATGAGTACCGGTGAATGACTGTAGTGATGATAATGATGATGAGTAACGGTGAATGACTGCAGTGATAATAATGATGATGAGTACCGGTGAAAGACTGTAGTGATGATAATGTTGATGAGTACCGGTGTATGACTGTAGTGATGATAATGTTGATGAGTACCGGTGTATGACTGTAGTGATGATAATGTTGATGAGTACCGGTGAAAGACTGTAGTGATGATAATGTTGATGAGTACCGGTGAATGACTGTAGTGATGATATTGTTGATGAGTACCAGTGAATGACTGCAGTGATGAAAATGTTGATGAGTACGGGTGAAAGACTGTAGTGATGATAATTTGTAATGAGTACCGGTGAAAAACTGTAATGATGATAATGTTGATAAGTACCGGTGAAAGACTGTAATGATGATAATGTTGATGAGTACCGGTGAAAGACTGTAATAATGATAATGTTGATGGGTACCGGTGAAAGACTGTAATGATGATAATGTTGGTGAGTACCAGTAAAGACTGCAATGATGATAATGTTGATGGGTAAAAGACTGCAATGATGATAATGTTGATGAGTAGCGATGAAAGACTGCAATGATGATAATGTTGGTGAGTACCAGTAAAGACTGTAGTGATGATAATGTTGATGTGTACCGGTGAATGACTGTAATGATGATAATGTTGATGAGTACCGGTGAATGACTGTAATGATGATAATGTTGATGAGTACCGGTGAAAGACTGTAATGATGATAATGTTGACGAGTACCGGTGAAAGACTGTAATGATGATAATGTTGATGAGTACCGGTGAAAGACTGTAATGATGATAATAACGATGAGTACCGCTGAAAGACTGCAATGATGATAATGCTGATGAGAACCGATGAAAGACTGCAATGATGATAATGTTGATGAGTACCGGTGAAAGACTGCAATGATGATAATGTTGATGAGTACCGGTGAAAGACTGTAATGATGATAATGTTGATGAGTACCGGTGAAAGACTGTAATGATGATAATGTTGATGTGTACCGGTGAAAGACTGCAGTGGTGATAATGTTGATGAGTACTGGTGAAAGACTGTAGTGATGATAATGTTGATGAGTACCGGTGAAAGACTGCATTGATGATAATGTTGATGTGTACCGGTGAATGACTGTAATGATGATAATGTTGATGAGTACCGGTGAATGACTGTAATGATGATAATGTTGATGAGTACCGGTGAAAGACTGTAATGATGATAATGTTGACGAGTACCGGTGAAAGACTGTAATGATGATAATGGTGATGAGTACCGGTGAAAGACTGTAATGATGATAATGTTGATGAGTACCGCTGAAATATTGCAATGATGATAATGCTGATGAGAACCGATGAAAGACTGCAATGATGATAATGTTGATGAGTACCGGTGAAAGACTGCAATGATGATAATGTTGATGAGTACCGATGAAAGACTGTAATGATGATAATGTTGATGAGTACCGGTGAAAGACTGTAATGATGATAATGTTGATGTGTACCGGTGAAAGACTGCAGTGGTGATAATGTTGATGAGTACCGGTGAAAGACTGTAGTGATGATAATGTTGATGAGTACCGGGGAAAGACTTTAATGACGATAATGTTGATGAGTACCGGTGAAAGACTGTAATGGTGATAATGTTGATGAGTACAGGGGAAAGACTTTAATGGTGATAATGTTGATGAGTACCGGTGAAAGACTGTAATGATGATAATGTTGATGAGTACCGGTGAAAGACTGTAATGATGATAATGTTGATAAGTACCGGTGAAAGACTGTAATGGTGATAATGTTGATGAGGACAGGGGAAAAACTTTAATGGTGATAATGTTGATGAGTACCGGTGAAAGACTGTAATGATGATAATGTTGATGAGTACCGGTGAAAGACTGCAATGATGATAATGTTGATGAGTACCGGTAAAAGACTGCAATGATGATAATGTTGATGAGTACCGGTTAAAGACTGTAATGATGATAATGTTGATGAGTACCGGTGAAAGACTGTAATGATGATAATGTTGATGTGTATCGGTGAAAGACTGTAATGATGATAATGTTGATGAGTATCGGTGAAAGACTGTAATGATGATAATGTTGATGAGTACCGTTGAAAGACTGTAATGGTGATAATGTAGATGAGTACCGGTGAAAGACTGTAATGGTGAAAATGTTGATGTGTACCGGTGAAATACTGTAATGGTGATAATGTTAATGAGTACCGGTGAAAGACTGCAATGATGATAATGTTGATGAGTACCGGTGAAAGACTGCAATGATGATAATGTTGATGAGTAAGGGTTAAAGACTGTAATGGTGATAATGTTGATGAGTACCGTGGAAAGATTTAATGAGGATAATGTTGACGAGTACCGGTGAAAGACTGTAATCATGATAATGTTGATGAGTACCGGTGAAAGATTGTAATGATGATAATGTTGATGAGTACCGGTGAAAGACTGTAGTGATGATAATGTTGATGAGTACCGGTGAATGACTGTAGTGATGATAATGTTGATGAGTACCGGTGAATGACTGTAACGATTATAATGTTGATGAGTACCGGTGAATGACTGTAGTGATGATAATGTTGATGAGTACCGGTGAATGACTGTAATGATGATAATGTTGATGAGTACCGGTGAATGACTGCAATGATGATAATGCTGATGAGAACCGATGAAAGACTGCAATGATGATAATGTTGATGAGTACCGGTGAAAGACTGCAATGATGATAATGTTGATGAGTACCGGTGAAAGACTGTAATGATGATAATGTTGATGAGTACCGGGAAAAGACTTTAATGGTGAGAATGTTGATGAGTACCGGTGAAAGACTATAATGGTGGTAATGTTGATGAGTACAGGTGAAAAACTGCAATGATGATAATGTTGATGAGTACCGGTGAAAGACTGCAATGATGATAATGTTGATGAGTACCGAGGAAAGACTTTAATGGTGATAATGTTGATGAGTACCGGTGAAAGACTGTAATGATGATAATGTTGATGCGTACCGGTGAAAGACTGTAATGATGATAATGTTGATGAGTACCGGTCAATGACTGTAGTGATGATAATGTTGATGAGTACCGGTGAATTAATGTAATGATGATAATGTTGATGAGTACCTGTTAAAGACTGTAATGATGATAATGTTGATGAGTACCGGTGAAAGACTGTAATGATGATAATGTTGATAAGTACCGGTGAAAGACTGTAATGGTGATAATGTTGATGAGTACAGGGGAAAGACTTTAATGGTGAAAATGTTGATGAGTACCGGTGAAAGACTGTAATGATGATAATGTTGATGAGTACCGGTGAAAGACTGTAATGATGATAATGTTGATAAGTACCGGTGAAAGACTGTAATGGTGATAATGTTGATGAGGACAGGGGAAAGACTTTAATGGTGATAATGTTGATGAGTACCGGTGAAAGACTGTAGTGATGATAATGTTGATGAGTACCGGTGAAAGACTGTAATGATGATAATGTTGATGAGTACCGGTGAATGACTGTAGTGATGATAATGTTGATGAGTACCGGTGAATGACTGTAGTGATGATAATGTTATGAGTACCGTTGAATGACTGTAGTGATGATAATGTTGATGAGTACCGGTGAATGACTGTAGTGATGATAATGTTGATGAGTACCGGTGAATGACTGTAGTGATGATAATGTTGATGAGTAACGGTGAATGACTGTAGTGATGATAATGTTGATGAGTACCGGTGAATGACTGTAATGATGATAATGTTGATGAGTACCGGTGAAAGACTGTAATGATGATAATGTTGATGAGTAGCGATGAAAGACTGCAATGATGATAATGTTGATGAGTACCGGGGAAGACTTTAATGACGATAATATTGATGAGTACCGGTGAAATACTGCAATGATGATAATGTTGATGAGTACCGGTGAAAGACTGCAATGATGATAATGTTGATGAGTACCGGTGAAAGACTGCAATGATGATAATGTTGATGAGTACCGCTGAATGACTGTAGTGATGATAATGTTGATGAGTACCGGTGAAAGACTGTAGTGATGATAGTGTTGATGAGTACCGGTGAAAGACTGTAATGATGTAATGATGACAATGTTGATAAGTACCGATTAGAGACTGTAGTGATGATAATGTTGATGAGTACCGGTGAAAGAATACAATGATGATAATGTTGATGAGTACCGGTGAAAGACTGTAATGATGATAATTTAATGAGTACCGGTGAAAGACTGCAATGATGATAGTGTTGATGAGTACCGGTGAAAAACTGCAATGAAGATAATGTTCATGAGTACCGTTGAAAGAATGTAATGATGATAATGTTGATGAGTGCCGATGAAAGACTGTAATGATGATAATGTTAATGAGTACCGGGGAAAGACGGCAATGATGATAATGTTGATGAGTACCGAGGAAAGACTGCGATGATGATAATGTTGATGAGTACCGGGGAAAGAATTTAATGATGATAATGTTGATGAGTACCGGTGAAAGACTGTATTGATGATAATGTTGATGAGTACCGGGGAAAGACGGCAATGATGATAATTTAATGAGTACCGGTGAAAGACTGTAATATAAAAGAGAGAAGATGTTCCAGCAGAGTTGCCAGTTAATCTTCATTATTATTGCTATTGTTGTTCACAACCGATATCAGTGCACCCCGGGTAAACCCATAGGTGCTCAGTCTCCCCCAGCAAATGACGAAGGGTATGAGTGCTGGTTGTTCCTGTAGGACGCTGGTTGTATACGCGCCTGGTGCATCCACATTAACTATAACCATTGCCATTAAATCTTCATTAACTAGCACACGTAACATCAAAACAGAAGAAAATATGAACAGACGACGACCAAGGGAAGATGGATCAAAACATTCAAGGACATCTCACAAAAGGGCATCTCACAAAAGGGCATAGTAACAATAAATAATACACTAACTTTAAATCAATAATTGACCGTGCGCACGGTGAGTCGTGCATAAGAAATAGATAAAAGAGAAGATGCGAAAAGAGTAAAAAAGGGTATTTTCTTAAAAATCACATTTGATCAAATGTAGGAAATGTTAAAAGGCAAACAGACGAGAGGACGACATCACTACAGGTGGAAAACAAATGTCAGGAGACGGACGGAAAATAATTTATGACAGTGTTGCATTAAGTCAAGAGACTGAAAAACGTTAGAGATTCATTAGAGACAACATTCGATAATGGCGCGGCGCTTGGTCTGATATGAAATTCTTGATGCCTTATCTTTATTCATTAATGCATTATTGTTGAGCGCCCCCTGGAGCACAGGGTCTTTAACAAGTGCACGCCAAACCGCTATATCCTGTCCTTTTAGTTTAAAGACTTTCCGCGTCTTCACTATCTCCTTCATGTCGATGTTTAACTCCTGTATCCGTGTTTAAAATTTCCTATTTTGTTGCCATCTGTGCAGCTTTCCCTTGTTCGTTTAGTGTTCGAACATTCTAGGTACCAAATCTGGAGATTTTCCTACAAAAAAAAAAAAAAAAGGGTTCAGTCAGCAACCCAGACTCATTTTGGTTGTCACTGGGCTGCGTCGTGGACCTCCTTAATAGAGGACCTTCTTCTGTGTTAGATGGTCGAGTTGGATTACTTCAAGATTTTACAAGATGGGGGTGGTTTCCCTTGGCATTTTATACGTTGTAGGCCTAGGTGTTTCTGGTGGCTTTTTCTGACGTTTCGCCACGCGCTGCGTTATGAGATCTAGTTTCTGTCTCGGACACTTCATCCTGCCTTGACGCGCATTTAGAAGACCCTCACATCTGGTCTTCAGCTTCATTCATTTTCTTGTTCGCTCCACATCGAGCATAAAGCGGCCAGTGTAACTGGACTCTTACAGAAATCCTAGACCAAGCAATTACATGCACCTGCAATGGTGGTTTTTGTAGCAGTTTGTTTTACATTTTGAGGTTGCCATATGACCAACCTCATGTTAGTCGCCCTGTACGACACGCCTGAGAGTGTAGTAGTTCTATTCTTTCTTCCTCTCATCAGACAACCCCCGTGGAATTACATTTGAATGGTTTGAACCAAGAAGAAAAGGTCACGTGGTATACGGTGTGTTTCTCTTCCTTAGTTTCCTCCTTCGACATGTCTGGTAGGTTACAGTGTGACTATTCTTTGCTCTCCTGTATGTCCCGGCGACACTACCTTAATGCAAGTAATTTAATGTGGAACATTTACAAACATAAGTACCATAATTTCTTATTGTTCACTTACCTAGACAGTCTCGTTCATCTGGGGCAATCATGAATCCTTCTTTGCAAGCACACGTCTTGTTTCCTGGCATATTGATACATGTATGCACGCACCCCCCATTTTTGTGTGAGCAGTCATTAGTATCTGGCAAAACAGAAAATATGAACAAAATATCAGACGATATTCAGCACAGATATGTCAGAAAAAAAGTTACGCAGCTATCTTGTTGGAGGCGGGCTAAGCGACTCAATAACCAAAGACCCACTAATGTTAACAAATGCATCTAGACCTCATACTATGAATGAATACCAAGAGATTCCTTGGTATGCCTGTAATGCTTTCCGGATTTGTTCATCGCCCAGATAGATCTACTGCCATCTCTCAGTCACTTGCACACTCAAGAATAGATGGTCAACTGCTATTTGATTTACTTGGTTTGAGATGTGCTGACTTGCCTGCTCTCGAAAAATATGTATTTGCTGTACTCCGTGTGACTTTTGACTTTGTTGTTCGCCTTCACCCTTGCCAGTTCTGTTGTAGCAGCCAGCTCATTTAGTACTCTGTTGTGGCGCCAGGTGTATCGTCCTTGCCCTAATGACACCTTGCAAGATGAGATCACGTGTTCAAGTGTCTGCTTCTCTTGCCACAGGGGGCACTAAGCATCATCAGACTTTTCCCCATCTCACATGGTTTGCGGACTACGGCAGGTCATTCACTGATCTTTAAATGAAGCTGAGCCTAAGAGGCAACACATCAATACCCTTTAGCTCCCCAAGGAGCATAGGCCTTCAACAAACACATGCCAAGTCTTCCTGTCCTGTGCCATCCGCTCAAGTTCTTTCCATGTTTTCCTCATCATTTTCACCTCTGTTTCCAGTTCTCTTCTCCATGTGTTTTTCAGTTTACCTCTGCCTCTCTTTCCCTGTGGATTCCAGAACAACACTGCCTTGTAATGCTATCAACAGGTTTCCTCAATGTGTGTCCTATCCATCGCCAGCGTCTTTTTCTCAACTCTTGTTCCACTGGCACTTGTCTGGTTCTTGTCATCAATTCCACATTTGCGACTTTGTCATACCATTTCAGTCCATTTCGCAAGCACCAAGTGGCGACATATGTCACATATCATTCCATGTCAAGGACTTCTGTAGAGCTCCCACCCACGTAGTCCATTGGCCTTTTTGGGCCTGCTTTTTGCACCCTCTCATCATTCTCAGATCTCGAATTTTCTGAATTATCAAGTCTCTGCGTACCCTGTTTGATGTCTTGGATCACCAGCGGATGTCACCATGGCCAAATCCCCGTCTCTTTGTCTGTGTGTATCCAATTACCTCCCTCAGCTTGATCGACTCTTGGGCAGTGTAGTAAAATCTGCGAGAATAATCGCTCATTTCAGTAAGATTTTATTCATAAAATGATAAATAATACAACAGCCCTATTGTGTCTGACGGTGATGCTCTCACACGCCAGCATAGCGCTGAATTTAGTGCATTGGAACGGCTTAGACCCGCTCCCCCCGTTTAAACCTACTCGCGTTCCTAGTGACGTACAATTTTAACATTTTGCCCGATTTGATAGAGACTGTGGCAAGACTTACAATTAACGCTTTGGCGGAAGTGTGCCGCCAACTACTGTCTGAATTAACGCAGAAATTAGACTTTAACGCTGGTAATCAGTAGTAATCCTTACAAAATTGGTAGTGTAACACGGAAAAATACAATTTATTAACGCCAATTCTTAACCCGCCATGCATAACCCCGCTTCGCTTGACACATTCTGCACTGCATATATACACGCTGCGGAAAAGCCAGCCAAAGCAAAACACGCAGACAATTTTATTTTCATCCTCACGATAGCAGTTCTGACGTAACTAAAACAAGTTAGTTATTTGAAAATACATGCTGGCGGAATGAAAGAGAGGAGAAGATGGCCGTCTTGTGCAAATTTTATTTGACGATTGTCAGTGGAAAAAAATTGAAATTCTAAACCCATATGAAACTGACCATAAAAATTATATGGTCGTATAGCATAAAGTTCAATGAGCAAGAATATGTTTGAAATAATATGATAGTCACAATATTAGCCCAGTTATTGAAGAAATACTAAATGTCTACGAACGCACTACCAGACAGACGGGTGTGCCTGCTTGTTTTTTTTTTTTAAAGTTAGTAGGGACGCCGGTTTAGAAATAGCGGCATTGAGGTACATTCAAAGTCGCTTAAGTAAACAGAGAGTATAAGGGGAAAGGGGGGCGGTAGGAAAATGTAATCCAAAACGAAACATCTTTTTGTATTGGCATAACTAAGGCAGGCTGGTCAATCGACTACCAGACGCAGAGTTGGGAAGTATTTTTTTTTTCAAAAGAACTGCATTTGAATTCGGGTAGTCGAAGGTTTCGATTGGCCAGAGATACAAAATATTAGCAAAAAGCTTTCGCTGCTCAGTGCCAGTTGACAAAATTTTCATTCAGTTACGCTGAGATCAGCTGTGATAAACCTAAACTTAAATAATAGATAAATATTCACAGTCTGGACAGAGCACAGGGAAATTGAGGCCATTTCTTTGTAAAGTCAGCGTCAATTGTTTATATTTTCTTGAATTGTGGTAAGGATGCTTTATGAATTACTATGTTTATTCCAATTACCAGAGTTGGATACTGCTATGGGGGAAAGTGAAGGACATGCCGGGAGCAGACATTGTTGAGTCCTCACTTTGAAATGTATCTAACTGGTGTATGTTGTCATGATTTTGTTTGAATATTATTGCATTAGAATAGTAATAAGCCTCTGTGTTCTATGAACACTATTAAACATGCCTGAAGCATTTATATTTAAAAAAGAAACAGAAGAGAAAATCATACCAAAGGAAATGTGGTTACTCCACATTATTGTATTGAGGAAAAATATGTAAACGTACAGTGGCGTATCTGCCATAGGGACCTGAGGTGTGGTCACAGCAAGGTGGGAGTCATGTAAAATTAGGGGTGAATGCACCTGGAAGGCACGCGAGGCTGACCCCATACCTCCTTAGGAGAATAACAAATATAGTGAGTGATCAGATGTAAAAGGCCAGGGTGTCCTTTTGTTGCAGAGGTCCTATTTCCTGTTGCCAGCTGGTGACAGGAAACCTGCTGAGTCAGAAACATACTATCAAGTCTCCGACCCTTCGTATGCTGTCAACAGATAACGGGAGGAGCTTGGGGCACGTTTGAAAGAGATTTTCTGCATCTACATATTGTATTTCATTCTACCAGGAATCCCAGGTGATGAGTTAGGCATCTGGGTACATCTGACACTTTCGCTTTAATAAACACTGATATTTCAACATATACTCAGGAAGTTTTGGGGCGTGATGAAACTACAGCCCCTCATACACAGTGACTCTTACGGTTAGAGAACTAACGTGTAAGCGGTGAACATTCCCACAGTACAGATATATATATATATATATATATATATATATATATATATATATATATATATATATATATATATATATATATATATATATATATATATATATATATATATATTGATCCAGCGGCACTTGGGCTCTCGCCCTTCGGCCCAAATATATATATATATATATATATATATATATATATATATATATATATATATATATATATATATATATATATATATATATATATATATATGGTTCTTGTGCGTTAATTCACCGGGAAATTATTATTTTGTAAATTTATTACCCAAACCGATCACCGTTCTCTTTCTTGACTGAGAAAATGACATTTCACATTGTGAGCTCTACCCCCATCCCCCGCAGTGTAGAATTATTTTTTTTTCTTAAATTTTTTTTCCCTTAAATTATGTGTTTTGGCGCGGCTTTGGAGGCATTATGTGCTAGTGGTACTCATTTGCCCTTTGTGAAAAGACTGTCAGATACTAGGTGGTCCACTTGGGCAGATGCGACAAAAGCACTTTTACACAATTCATCAATTCATAACCCTCCACTCCCAAGGGAGCATAGGCCTTCAACAAACACATGCCAAGTCCTCCTGTCACGTGCCATCATCTCAAGTTCTTTCCATGTTCTCCTCATCATTTTCACCTCTGTTTCCAACTCTCTTCTCCATGAACTTCTTGGTCTTCCTCTGCCTCTCCTGCCCTGGGGGTTCCAGAACAAGGACTGCCTTGTATTGCTATCAACAGGTTTCCTTAGTGTAAATCCGATGTATAGTTGTGAATTCCATTCCAGACTTTGTTCAACTATTATTCTCAAAGTGGCTATCTGGTCTGTACATGATCTGTTTTGTCGAAAACCTGCTTGTTCATCTCTCAGTTTCTTGTCTATGGACTCTTTTAATCTCTCAAGGATAATCCTGTTTAATACTTTTCCTGGCACTGATAGTAACATTATTCCTCTATAATTTGTGCACTCTTGTAGATTTCCCTTCTTAGGCAACTTAACCAGATATCCTTCCTTCCATTCTGCTGGTATCTCTTCTTTACCTCCCTAAGGAGCATAGGTCATAACGCTGGATCTTGTATAGTGGAGGCGTAAACAATTCACTCCCTGTGGCAGTATCTGTTTGGGACTCAAAGCTGCTCACCTGTGGGAACATTTTCCGCATGTGCTGACAACACACTAAGTCCCAGGTCATTCAGCAGCGGATTCCCAAAATGTCACGAGTTCTTATTATATACCACCATAAACTATCTATCTATCTATCTATCTATCTATCTATCTATCTATCTATCTATCTATCTATCTATCTATCTATCTATCTATCTATCTATCTATCTATCTATCTATCTATCTATCTATCTATCTATCTATCTATCTATCTATCTATCTATCTATCTATCTATCTATCTATCTATCTATCTATCTATCTATCTATCTATCTATCTATCCATCCATCCATCCATCCATCCATCCATCCATCCATCCATCCATCCATCCATCCATCCATCCATCCATCCATCCATCCATCCATCCATCCATCCATCCATCCATCCATCCATCCATCCATCTATCTATCTATCTATCTATCTATCTATCTATCTATCTATCTATCTATCTATCTATCTATCTATCTATCTATCTATCTATCTATCTATCTAATCTATGTATTAATGTTTATTTTTTTTATATTTTTTTTTTTTTTACATTCATTATTATTATTATTATTCTTTTTTAATGTTAAAAACGTACTTTAATTATGATGATTATTGCAAATGTAATATTACTTTTATAATGATAAATGCCTTAATTATGCTTAAAGTAAATGTGAGGATGAAAGGATATAGTATATATGATGAGAGAGAGAGGAAGGGCAGAATGTCAGACGGGCCTGCGTGCCCAATTCTTAACCCTTTGAAATTAAAGTTCGTTCGTTCGTTCGTTCGTTCCTTTTCCCAGACTATTTGTAGCTCTTCTTCTGCTGGCTGGATGTCCGGCGGGTTTTGTGGAGCTGGTCTATTGAGAAGGTCCCCAAAATATTCTGTCCACCTCTTCATTTGCTCTTGTATATTGCTGAGCAGTTTCCCATTCTTGTCTTTTATGAGGCAACTTGTTTGCTTGTATTTCCCTGTTAGCTTCTTTGTGCTGCTATACAGTTCTCTCATATTTCCTTTGGCTGCAGCATCTTCTGCCTCTCTTGCCAACTCCTCAGTATACTTCCTCTTGTCTCTTTTGATACTTCTTTTTACTTCTTTGTTTGCTTCTGTGTACACTTCTTAAACCTTGGCTTTGGAACTTCTGGTTTTGCTTGTGTTTAACTCTGCTTTCCTGTTTTTTCTGTCTTTTATCTTATTGATGGTTTCTGTTGTTATCCATGCTTTTTGTTGTCTTTCCCTTTTCCCCAGTATTTCTTCACATGTCTCCTTCCATACCGTTTTGACCTGCTGCCAATAGTCTTCTAAACTTCTTCTTTATGCATATATGATCGATCTGATTTTCTGTTCTATGGTCTGGTGATATCCATGTTGCCTTGTGTATTCTCTTATGTGGAAACATGCTTCCTCCTGTAGCCAGTTGATTTGAAGCACAGAAGTTTGCGAATAGTTCTCCATTTTCATTCATTACTCCTAGCCCATGTTTTCCCATGACTTCCTCAAATCCGGTGTTGACTGTACCTATCTTTGCATTCATGTCACCCATCAAAATTGTGATGTCTCTTCTTTTTACTTTATCCATAATTTCCTGTAGTTTAGTATAAAATGCTTCTTTCACAGACTCTTCTTTGTCATTAGTTGGTGCATAACATTGGATGAAATTTACATGAATTTTCTTTTTAGCTGTTTTTAAAGTAGCTGTTATTATTCTGGGTCCAACAGCTTCCCATTCAATGAGTGTGTAAAGTGCAATCTTTACTATCTTGCAATATAATACATTTATATACTTATTATGTTCGCAAATATTTTGTAAACAAAGTATTTCCTTTTTTAAGTGCTTAAGGAGAAGTCATTTTTGAGTTACTTCCCTTGAAAGGAGTTCCGTCATCTTCGATCGGACTCCGCGGACGAGTCTAGGCCTACTGCGATTTATTCTTTGCCTGGGTAGGAATAGATTGTTCTTGCTTCAGTATATCTATGGCCTGAATTTATACGTAGTGTTTGTATGAGTAGGACGAGTCTGTCTTATATATGGATATCTTTACATTTCTAAGTCGAACTATGTTGGTTGTCGCTAGAAAAGGTCAAAGGCTATGCAGCGGAAGTATCGCTAGCAGGGGGTGTGATTCATGGCTGTCATCCTGTCGGGATGTCGAATTTTGTTGTAGCCGGCTTATCGCCGAAAAAGTGATCTATAAGTAAATGGGGAAAAGTGATAGTCATTTAGACATGTTGTATGTACTTTACCCCAGTGTTTATTCTCTTTTGCCAAGGAATGGCAAAGTTATATTTCGCATAGAAAGGTAAAACCACAATTTATTATGAACTTGGGCTTCGCCATCGTTGTCGATAAGCAGATGCACAGTGGTACTTTTGAAAAGAATATTTATTCAAAGGAAGATGACATTCCTATGTATCAGCACTAGATTATATGATATTATTCAATTACCTCTATGATAGAAGCTATGAAGAAATGAGGACATTTAACGAATGACCAATTTTGGTCTGTATCCAATAGTGAGTGAAGCTCACGAGAGAAGCACAGCCATGTTGAAATCCATATACTTTGTATTTATCGAGTGAGAAAAAGGGATGCCTGTACTATCGCTCGATGAACCAAGAGATCACTGCTACATGTGAGAACCCATGTCTGGGATTCCTATATCTTTATGAAAAATATATATATTGAACTTTACGTGAAGGGATATTCGCTAGACGAGGTTAAGTCTAGGAGCCTTCCTATATATTGGTTATGGACTGACGTGCCCAGTCAGTAAAGCCAGATGATTTACATGATGGAACTCTGAATGCTTATTTACGAATGCTCCATTATGAGATTTGCCAAGCATGAATGCTAACTTAAGATGATATTCCTGTGATCAACATTATGCTGTCTATGTCGACATTTGTTCCTGTAACCATACACGTACTGTCCAAGTGTGCGTCTCATTAAATGTTATAAAAAGACCACCGTAGTTCCAGTACTTCTTGAATTCGAACAGTGTGAGTATGAGTGATGTACTACCAACCTGTCAACTCTATCGAATCATTCTACCATTCGCGTTCTGACATTCATATACACACTCATTGTCTACACTCACATTCTTGTCGGAGCCTCATCACGTTCCAGGACAAGATGACCTGTATGACCAAAACTGTGCTGGGTTTAATGAGTTGACAATCGTTACACTTTACTACACCAGTCCCAACATCTACATTTATCAACTGGTGGACATTCACGGCATTTAACAAATAAATCGTGAGTTAACAACTACTGGCCAGTATGAGTTTAACAACTGGTGTGCCAGCTTCCTGGGTCAACCTGCACAGTGACCATATTGAGAAGTAAACTACTGAGACCAGACGTTCCTTGGGGTCTGTTACGACACACAAATACATCAACAGTACAACTCTACAGTGATGTCAGCGTGACCTGTCCTGTCGACAGTATGCAGTAACTAGGTCAGCGTTTGTTGACATTTGGTTCGTTGGACATTTGCCATACAACTGACAGTGTTACACAGCAAGCTTGGTTGAAACATAGAACATTACACATCAGGACTGGAGAATATTTGACAGTGTTTGCGAAAGGAAATGTTATTGAACTGAGAAGTCCTACATCGATTGTTATCATTCACATCAACGATGGAGCTTCTATTTCTGTGTTGAATTTAAAATAATTAGACCAGAAGTATTTGTTTAATAAAGTACCACAGTACTGTACTATTAGGCAGTGTAACTGAGCCTTCATACATTTTTCCTGCAACACTCTATTTACATCATATTGCCATACTATTTATGCATTTATGTATTTATGTTTAAATATTTATATGTGATATTTGTTAGTATCCAGCGGGTTGTTGTTTTGGTTGGGCGGTGTCACACAACAGAGTATCCCACGTAATAGAGGGTCTGATGTGTGCGTTTCTATAGGTGCAATTTTCTTGATTGAAAATTTGCTGCGACAGCTGTTGCTATTAGTGTTAGCTGTGAAGACTGTACTCATTGTTGTTTTTGTAATATTCCTCTGTTCTTTAGTTTGTTTTGATTTGTTTGTAATTTGTTGGTCTACCCTATTCTATCTTTCAGTTCTATTCTCAATTTATATTTATATACTGTGGCGTTATTTGTATTTGTTATCCTCTTGCGGTTTATCTTTTATTGTTTTTCCCATTTGATTTATTTCGTTTCCGCAAATGTTTTCATGTTCTTCTGTATAACTGTTTTGTTTTGTGCCTGATCGACATACACTATTTTAAATATAGTTGATCATATAAATTGATGTACAAGAATCAACTGATAGTTAATTGCTATTACTAAAGGTACACAGTTGATGATATAAAACACTATTTCTGGTGCACTGCACTTATATTATAGAGTGAACCAGCAACTTATAGCTGTTATTATATAAGGATTTATACAAGACCTTTGTAAGGCTTGTTTCCCACAGTGATTGGGATAGTTAAGTACTATTTTCCACAGGTTACAAAGTTATCATACAAGGTCTTTGATTAAGACTAAGAAAGTGAATTTATTTACTTTTGCAAATTACTGATCTTATTAGACAAGATGTCTACATTAGATTATTTTATCACACAAGGCAGGGCTCTTGATAAGACTGGTCAGCAATTAGAAGAATGGGCAGTTGCTCAATATGACAAAGCATTAGCTGCTGAAGAAAGAAAAGCATTGATTGAGGAGAAAAGATTAGAAGCTGAGGAAAAAAAATTACAAAGAGAGTATGAACAAAAGAAATTGCAGATACAGACTGATGAAAAAAGATTCCAGATGGAAATGGAAAAAGAGAAAAGAAAAGATGAGGCTGCTGCTGAAGAGAAAAAATTACAAGCTGCTGCTGAAGAGAAAAAATTACAAGCTGCTGCTGAAGAGAAAAAATTACAAGCTGCTGCTGAAGAGAAAAAATTACAAGCTGCTGCAGAAGAGAGAAAATTACAAGCTGCTGCAGAAGAGAAAAAATTACAAGCTGCTGTAGAAGAGAAAAAATTACAAGCTGCTGCAGAAGAGAAAAGATTACAAAGAGAAGCTGAAGCTCAAGAGAAAAAAGCAATAAGAGAACATGAACACCAAAAAGAACTTTTAGCATTTGAGTTAGAAAAGTTAAAGTTAACAAACATAAGTAATCAAGCATCTGGTGGTAATGGTAAACCCTTTACTTACAAGGTCAAGGTACCAGCGTTCAACCCTTCCAGTGATGACATAACATTCTGGCTAAATAGATTTGAACGCTCGTGTCGAGCCCATAATGTGGACAAATCACAATATGCTAACCAGTTATCAGAAAATCTGAAAGGTGATTCTCTGACTAGTTTAAGTTTGGTTGAAGAGGCTGACAAAGATAACTATGATGTTATTAGGGCAGCCTTATTAAAGAAGTATCAGTTGTCTGAAGAGGGTTATCGGAAGTTGTTTAAGACAATGGTGCCTGAGGCAGGTGTAGAATTCTCAGAATTCATTGCAAGGACACGTCTTACATTTGATCGTTGGATTGAGCTATCCAAAACAGAAAAGACTTATGAAGCACTTATGGACTTGACTCAGAGACAAGATTATGTCAAGTATAAATAAACCTTTCCTCGAATTCTTACATGAGCGTAAACCTAAGTCTCTAAAAGAAATGGAACAGTATTGTACCCAATACGTCACTGCACATCCGGACGTAGCTATTAGCAACAGTAAGGTTAAAGAAGGTATGCCAGTTGCTTCTGCAACACCATACAACCCTAATCACTCTCACAAATTCCAAGGACCTCAAAATAGGTTTAATAAAAAAGGTAACTATTACAGTTATCAGAACCAAGGTAACCAATCATTTCAGGGTTCTTCTTCGAATACCTGGAGAAGAGCTGACAGCCCTCGATTCAGGGGTGGTCATAATTACAGGAACTTTCGCAAAGGAAGTCATTCTAGAAACTATCCAAGTTTTCCTTCATGGAGACAACAGGATCATAATTACCGAGATACTCATTATAATGAATATGATGATAGTAACCAAAGGAGCTATGATTCAAACCCGAGTAGGGGTTATAATAGTGGAAACAATGATAAGTACAGAGGCAATAATAACAGAGGTAGAGCACAATTCAAAAAACATAAAGCTCATTACCAGGCGAACTCTGCACAGCAAGAGTCCCACGAAGCCTATAAACAAAGTAAAGATAATGATGACTCTAATAATATGGCATGTGCCGCTTTTGATTTTGGGAGAGCATCTCAGTGCCCCCAATGCAAAACATTATTTGAGCCAACCACAGTGTCTACTTTAAGCTGTGGCCATCCTCTTCCCGCTCTTCCTGCGTCAATCGCGCATGATGGGAGAGGTTCTCTTGTCTTACACAAAGGTTTAGTAAATGACAATCCAGTCTCAGTACTTTTTGATTCTGGATGCACAACTATTGGGGTTAGGCAGTCACTCATAGATCCTTCTCATTCTACAGGCAAAGTAGTCAAATGCGTAACATTTGGCGGCACCATAGAGAAATACTCTACCGCTATCATTAGGATTGCTACTCCTTTCTTCACAGGAGATGTACACGCATGTCTTTTGCCGAATCCGATCGCTGATCTTATCATCGGTCGCATTCACGGAGTCAAAGAATGCACTCCGGAGCAAATTTCCGTTTGGGAAAATCAAAATATGCAATCTGCTAATGCGGTAGTCACTAGAGCTCAAGCTCTCAATATGCCTGAAACTTCATCTGTTGAAGATAATGAAGTGCATAACCAAGATGATCCCTTGGTAATTTCTCGTGACTCGTTTATAAAACAACAAGAAGAAGATCCGACTCTTAAGAAATTCTTCACTCTTGTAACGAAAGGTGATCCGAATAAAGATTCAAATTGTAAATCTTGGATTACAATGAAGAATGGCGTACTTGTACGTATGGTGCAAGACTCCACTAAGTCAAGTCATTCTCAGATTCTTGTACCCAAGAATTTGAGAGTTAAGATCTTACAACATGCACACGACTCTCAGTGTGCTGGTCACATGGGTTTTTCCCGTACAAAGTCAAGAGTTCTTGCGGCTTTCTTTTGGCCTTTTGTGAACAAGGACATACGGATCTATTGTCGATCCTGTAAAGTATGTCAAGAAGTCAAATCCAAAGGTCCTCGTCATGCTGCGCCTATTCAGGCTGCAGATATTCCTATTCGTCCATTCCAGAAAATGGCGATAGACATCATTGGTCCATTCAAGATCAAATCTGCTAGAGGACATCAGTTTATCTTAACGTGTGTAGACATGTGCACACGTTGGCCAGAGGCTATCCCTCTAAAGAGCATTACTACCGCTGACATTGCAGATGCTCTTTGGCTTATATTTTCTCGGCTGGGATTCCCCGGAGAAATATTATCAGATCATGGCACCCAACTGATATCGGATACCATGTCTCAAGTAATGTCTACTCTACAGATAGAGAGATCTTTGAGTAGCATCTATCATCCTATGTCCAATGGGATGGTCGAGCGACTAAATAGAACACTTAAGAACTTATTAGGGAAGATAACTGAGGATCATCCTCAAGATTGGGATAGGGTTTTACCCGCGGCCCTCTTCGCGTACAGAGAGGTCCCCAATGAACATACAGGGTTTTCTCCCTTTGAACTTGTCTTTGGCGCGCGACCGCGCGGCCCAATGTCTTTGCTGCATGATCTTATAACAGCTGACAATATTGACGATGACACAAAATCTTCTTACGAGTATGTCATCGCGCTGAGACAGAAGATTATCGAAGCATGCAAATTGGCAACGTCCTCTTCTGAATTTGCTAAGCAGAAGGCAAGACAATTTGCTAATAAGAAGAGAACTTTACGACAACTTTGTCCTGGTGACAAAGCATTTGTTTTGCTACCTTGTCGTGAAAATAGACTCCTTATTAGTTGGAAAGGTCCGTACGATATAATATCGAAAATTTCAGATGTTGACTACATCGTCGATATTAACGGGAAGCATAAAACCTTCCACATCAATATGCTTACGGAGTTCCATGAACGTCCTGACTATCTACAGCCTATTTTCCAGGCAACGGACGATTCTCATGTCAAACATGGTCATTACTCATCACTGTCTGTAATACAGGATGAGGAAACAAGTTTTTCGGATGTTAATCTTCCGCTTCCAATGATCCCACTTCATTCTAGTGAATCATGGAAAGACGTTACTGTTTCTCCTGATTTGTCTCTAGGAGAACGGCGACAAGTTTCGTCTATGTTACAAACATTTCAGGATGTCCTCACTGACATCCCTGGACAAACTCATGTCATTGAGCATGACATTGTTCTAACTGAACATACTCCAATTAGGGTTAGACCTTATCCTATCCCTATACATTTCCAAACACAGGTTGAAAAGGAGTTGGATGAAATGATAGATTTACAAATAATCGAACCATCCACTTCTGCATATTCTTCGCCGATGGTTATTGTTCGAAAAAAAGACAATAACATACGTCTTTGCGTTGACTATCGCAAATTGAATCAAGTTACGAAGTTCGATGCTGAACCTATGCCTTTACTAGAAGAGCTACTTACTCGTCTTTCTAAATCGCATTTTTTCACTAAACTTGATTTGTCTAAAGGATATTGGCAAGTTCCATTATCCGAACGCGCCAAACCTCTTACCGCTTTCTCTACTCCCAGAGGCCTTTTCCAATGGAATTTTATGCCTTTCGGCCTTATGAACGCACCAGCTACATTTGTACGCATGATGCGTCGAATCCTATCGTATCGGTCAGATGTCATTGCTTATCTAGACGACATCTGTCTTTTCAGCGATACTTGGGAAGATCACTATTCAGGGTTAGTTGAATTATTATCAACTCTGCGTGAGTATAACCTGACAGCAAAACCATCCAAAGCTTGTATTGGCTTTAGCGAAATTGCTTTCTTAGGCCATCGAGTAGGTCACGGTTTCTTGAAGACAGAAGACCATAATATCACTAAGATACTTAACATCTCTATCCCTAGGACTAAAAAGCAAGTGCGAAGTCTTTTAGGTCTCATACAATTTTATGGACGTTTCATTCCGAATCTGTCCTCTATCATGGCACCTCTCTCTACACTATTAAAGAAAGGGTCGCCTAACATGGTTCACTGGTCTCATGAATGCCAATCTTCACTAGAGAAGATCAAAACTATGTTTTCATCACCACCTATTTTAGTGTTACCTACAACAGATAAGACATTTGTTCTTCGTAGTGACGCTTCATCCACTGGGATTGGAGCGGCACTAATGCAAGAGTACTCTGGAACTCTGCATCCTGTAATGTATATATCCAGAAAACTTAATGCTGCAGAAAGGAATTACTCGGTTTTAGACCGTGAATTATTGGCAATGGTTTGGTCAATTCTCAAACTCCAAAGATTCCTTCTGGGCGCGCATTTCGTAGTGGAAACTGACCAAAAAGCTCTTACGGCTATCCAAAGTAAGAACTTGAAGAGCTCGAGATCAACTCGATACGCAATCGCTCTTCAACCTTTTCATTTCTCGGTACGAGCTATCCGTGGTTCAGAAAATGTGATGGCGGACATTCTGTCCAGATGCCCACATGATGCCACTTAACTGTTAAATATTGGATCTTTTTAATATGTATAACTTTACAACAGTTATTTTTTGTTTCTTTACTAAGATACACATTTGTAATTTAATAATAGAATGATGGTATCGCTACTTAGCGGTTTATTGATGTTTATTCACCGCTGTTCTTTGATGATTGTTTCTTCATAAATCATAAATTTAAGATTATAGTGTGAATTTTTGGTATGCATTGTATAATTACCAGAATTGTATTATACGTACATCACACCTTCCTGGAAACATTTATTCGTAGAGAAACAATTTCTCTCAGATTTTGAGATATATTCTCACCGGTCATATTAGGAATTATAGTTATTCCTGATATTTTCATCTGCGCAGTATTCTTGCGTTGTGAGCCTATTCTACGTTGCTCCTAGATGTATTTAAAAAAAAAAAATTTTTTTTTTTTTTTCCCGGGAGGTGTGGTAAGACTGTAAAGTGCAATCTTTACTATCTTGCAATATAATACATTTATATACTTATTATGTTCGCAAATATTTTGTAAACAAAGTATTTCCTTTTTAAGTGCTTAAGGAGAAGTCATTTTTGAGTTACTTCCCTTGAAAGGAGTTCCGTCATCTTCGATCGGACTCCGCGGACGAATCTAGGCCTACTGCGATTTATTCTTTGCCTGGGTAGGAATAGATTGTTCTTGCTTCAGTATATCTATGGCCTGAATTTATACGTAGTGTTTGTATGAGTAGGACGAGTCTGTCTTATATATGGATATCTTTACATTTCTAAGTCGAACTATGTTGGTTGTCGCTAGAAAAGGTCAAAGGCTATGCAGCGGAAGTATCGCTAGCAGGGGGTGTGATTCATGGCTGTCATCCTGTCGGGATGTCGAATTTTGTTGTAGCCGGCTTATCGCCGAAAAAGTGATCTATAAGTAAATGGGGAAAAGTGATAGTCATTTAGACATGTTGTATGTACTTTACCCCAGTGTTTATTCTCTTTTGCCAAGGAATGGCAAAGTTATATTTCGCATAGAAAGGTAAAACCACAATTTATTATGAACTTGGGCTTCGCCATCGTTGTCGATAAGCAGATGCACAGTGGTACTTTTGAAAAGAATATTTATTCAAAGGAAGATGACATTCCTATGTATCAGCACTAGATTATATGATATTATTCAATTACCTCTATGATAGAAGCTATGAAGAAATGAGGACATTTAACGAATGACCAATTTTGGTCTGTATCCAATAGTGAGTGAAGCTCACGAGAGAAGCACAGCCATGTTGAAATCCATATACTTTGTATTTATCGAGTGAGAAAAAGGGATGCCTGTACTATCGCTCGATGAACCAAGAGATCACTGCTACATGTGAGAACCCATGTCTGGGATTCCTATATCTTTATGAAAAATATATATATTGAACTTTACGTGAAGGGATATTCGCTAGACGAGGTTAAGTCTAGGAGCCTTCCTATATATTGGTTATGGACTGACGTGCCCAGTCAGTAAAGCCAGATGATTTACATGATGGAACTCTGAATGCTTATTTACGAATGCTCCATTATGATATTTGCCAAGCATGAATGCTAACTTAAGATGATATTCCTGTGATCAACATTATGCTGTCTATGTCGACATTTGTTCCTGTAACCATACACGTACTGTCCAAGTGTGCGTCTCATTAAATGTTATAAAAAGACCACCGTAGTTCCAGTACTTCTTGAATTCGAACAGTGTGAGTATGAGTGATGTACTACCAACCTGTCAACTCTATCGAATCATTCTACCATTCGCGTTCTGACATTCATATACACACTCATTGTCTACACTCACATTCTTGTCGGAGCCTCATCACGTTCCAGGACAAGATGACCTGTATGACCAAAACTGTGCTGGGTTTAATGAGTTGACAATCGTTACACTTTACTACACCAGTCCCAACATCTACATTTAACAACTGGTAGCCAGTATGATTTAACAACTACTGGCCAGTATGATTTAACAACTGGTGTGCCAGCTTCCTGGGTCAACCTGCACAGTGACCATATTGAGAAGTAAACTACTGAGACCAGACGTTCCTTGGGGTCTGTTACGACACACAAATACATCAACAGTACAACTCTACAGTGATGTCAGCGTGACCTGTCCTGTCGACAGTATGCAGTAACTAGGTCAGCGTTTGTTGACATTTGGTTCGTTGGACATTTGCCATACAACTGACAGTGTTACACAGCAAGCTTGGTTGAAACATAGAACATTACACATCAGGACTGGAGAATATTTGACAGTGTTTGCGAAAGGAAATGTTATTGAACTGAGAAGTCCTACATCGATTGTTATCATTCACATCAACGATGGAGCTTCTATTTCTGTGTTGAATTTAAAATAATTAGACCAGAAGTATTTGTTTAATAAAGTACCACAGTACTGTACTATTAGGCAGTGTAACTGAGCCTTCATTACAACACATTCTTTCTGCAACACTCTATTTACATCATATTGCCATACTATTTATGCATTTATGTATTTATGTTTAAATATTTATATGTGATATTTGTTTGTATCCAGCGGGTTGTTGTTTTGGTTGGGCGGTGTCACACAACAGAGTATCCCACGTAATAGAGGGTCTGATGTGTGCGTTTCTATAGGTGCAATTTTCTTGATTGAAAATTTGCTGCGACAGCTGTTGCTATTAGTGTTAGCTGTGAAGACTGTACTCATTGTTGTTTTTGTAATATTCCTCTGTTCTTTAGTTTGTTTTTGATTTGTTTGTAATTTGTTGGTCTACCCTATTCTATCTTTCAGTTCTATTCTCAATTTATATTTATATACTGTGGCGTTATTTGTATTTGTTATCCTCTTGCGGTTTATCTTTTATTGTTTTTTCCCATTTGATTTATTTCATTTCCGCAAATGTTTTCATGTTCTTCTGTATAACTGTTTTTGTTTTGTGCCTGATCGACATACACTATTTTAAATATAGTTGATCATATAAATTGATGTACAAGAATCAACTGATAGTTAATTGCTATTACTAAAGGTACACAGTTGATGATATAAAACACTATTTCTGGTGCACTGCACTTATATTATAGAGTGAACCAGCAACTTATAGCTGTTATTATATAAGGATTTATACAAGACCTTTGTAAGGCTTGTTTCCCACAGTGATTGGGATAGTTAAGTACTATTTTCCACAGGTTACAAAGTTATCATACAAGGTCTTTGATTAAGACTAAGAAAGTGAATTTATTTACTTTTGCAAATTACTGATCTTATTAGACAAGATGTCTACATTAGATTATTTTATCACACAAGGCAAGGCTCTTGATAAGACTGGTCAGCAATTAGAAGAATGGGCAGTTGCTCAATATGACAAAGCATTAGCTGCTGAAGAAAGAAAAGCATTGATTGAGGAGAAAAGATTAGAAGCTGAGGAAAAAAAAATTACAAAGAGAGTATGAACAAAAGAAATTGCAGATACAGACTGATGAAAAAAAGATTCCAGATGGAAATGGAAAAAGAGAAAAGAAAAGATGAGGCTGCTGCTGAAGAGAAAAAATTACAAGCTGCTGCTGAAGAGAAAAAATTACAAGCTGCTGCTGAAGAGAAAAAATTACAAGCTGCTGCTGAAGAGAAAAAATTACAAGCTGCTGCAGAAGAGAAAAAATTACAAGCTGCTGCAGAAGAGAAAAAATTACAAGCTGCTGCAGAAGAGAAAAAATTACAAGCTGCTGCTGAAGAGAAAAAAATTATTACAAAGAGAAGCTGAAGCTCAAGAGAAAAAAGCAATAAGAGAACATGAACACAAAAAAGAACTTTTAGCATTTGAGTTAGAAAAGTTAAAGTTAACAAACATAAGTAATCAAGCATCTGGTGGTAATGGTAAACCCTTTACTTACAAGGTCAAGGTACCAGCGTTCAACCCTTCCAGTGATGACATAACATTCTGGCTAAATAGATTTGAACGCTCGTGTCGAGCCCATAATGTGGACAAATCACAATATGCTAACCAGTTATCAGAAAATCTGAAAGGTGATTCTCTGACTAGTTTAAGTTTGGTTGAAGAGGCTGACAAAGATAACTATGATGTTATTAGGGCAGCCTTATTAAAGAAGTATCAGTTGTCTGAAGAGGGTTATCGGAAGTTGTTTAAGACAATGGTGCCTGAGGCAGGTGTAGAATTCTCAGAATTCATTGCAAGGACACGTCTTACATTTGATCGTTGGATTGAGCTATCCAAAACAGAAAAGACTTATGAAGCACTTATGGACTTGATACTCAGAGACAAGATTATGTCAAGTATAAATAAACCTTTCCTCGAATTCTTACATGAGCGTAAACCTAAGTCTCTAAAAGAAATGGAACAGTATTGTACCCAATACGTCACTGCACATCCGGACGTAGCTATTAGCAACAGTAAGGTTAAAGAAGGTATGCCAGTTGCTTCTGCAACACCATACAACCCTAATCACTCTCACAAATTCCAAGGACCTCAAAATAGGTTTAATAAAAAAGGTAACTATTACAGTTATCAGAACCAAGGTAACCAATCATTTCAGGGTTCTTCTTCGAATACCTGGAGAAGAGCTGACAGCCCTCGATTCAGGGGTGGTCATAATTACAGGAACTTTCGCAAAGGAAGTCATTCTAGAAACTATCCAAGTTTTCCTTCATGGAGACAACAGGATCATAATTACCGAGATACTCATTATAATGAATATGATGATAGTAACCAAAGGAGCTATGATTCAAACCCGAGTAGGGGTTATAATAGTGGAAACAATGATAAGTACAGAGGCAATAATAACAGAGGTAGAGCACAATTCAAAAAACATAAAGCTCATTACCAGGCGAACTCTGCACAGCAAGAGTCCCACGAAGCCTATAAACAAAGTAAAGATAATGATGACTCTAATAATATGGCATGTGCCGCTTTTGATTTTGGGAGAGCATCTCAGTGCCCCCAATGCAAAACATTATTTGAGCCAACCACAGTGTCTACTTTAAGCTGTGGCCATCCTCTTCCCGCTCTTCCTGCGTCAATCGCGCATGATGGGAGAGGTTCTCTTGTCTTACACAAAGGTTTAGTAAATGACAATCCAGTCTCAGTACTTTTTGATTCTGGATGCACAACTATTGGGGTTAGGCAGTCACTCATAGATCCTTCTCATTCTACAGGCAAAGTAGTCAAATGCATAACATTTGGCGGCACCATAGAGAAATACTCTACCGCTATCATTAGGATTGCTACTCCTTTCTTCACAGGAGATGTACACGCATGTCTTTTGCCGAATCCGATCGCTGATCTTATCATCGGTCGCATTCACGGAGTCAAAGAATGCACTCCGGAGCAAATTTCCGTTTGGGAAAATCAAAATATGCAATCTGCTAATGCGGTAGTCACTAGAGCTCAAGCTCTCAATATGCCTGAAACTTCATCTGTTGAAGATAATGAAGTGCATAACCAAGATGATCCCTTGGTAATTTCTCGTGACTCGTTTATAAAACAACAAGAAGAAGATCCGACTCTTAAGAAATTCTTCACTCTTGTAACGAAAGGTGATCCGAATAAAGATTCAAATTGTAAATCTTGGATTACAATGAAGAATGGCGTACTTGTACGTATGGTGCAAGACTCCACTAAGTCAAGTCATTCTCAGATTCTTGTACCCAAGAATTTGAGAGTTAAGATCTTACAACATGCACACGACTCTCAGTGTGCTGGTCACATGGGTTTTTCCCGTACAAAGTCAAGAGTTCTTGCGGCTTTCTTTTGGCCTTTTGTGAACAAGGACATACGGATCTATTGTCGATCCTGTAAAGTATGTCAAGAAGTCAAATCCAAAGGTCCTCGTCATGCTGCGCCTATTCAGGCTGCAGATATTCCTATTCGTCCATTCCAGAAAATGGCGATAGACATCATTGGTCCATTCAAGATCAAATCTGCTAGAGGACATCAGTTTATCTTAACGTGTGTAGACATGTGCACACGTTGGCCAGAGGCTATCCCTCTAAAGAGCATTACTACCGCTGACATTGCAGATGCTCTTTGGCTTATATTTTTCGGCTGGGATTCCCCGGAGAAATATTATCAGATCATGGCACCCAACTGATATCGGATACCATGTCTCAAGTAATGTCTACTCTACAGATAGAGAGATCTTTGAGTAGCATCTATCATCCTATGTCCAATGGGATGGTCGAGCGACTAAATAGAACACTTAAGAACTTATTAGGGAAGATAACTGAGGATCATCCTCAAGATTGGGATAGGGTTTTACCCGCGGCCCTCTTCGCGTACAGAGAGGTCCCCAATGAACATACAGGGTTTTCTCCCTTTGAACTTGTCTTTGGCGCGCGACCGCGCGGCCCAATGTCTTTGCTGCATGATCTTATAACAGCTGACAATATTGACGATGACACAAAATCTTCTTACGAGTATGTCATCGCGCTGAGACAGAAGATTATCGAAGCATGCAAATTGGCAACGTCCTCTTCTGAATTTGCTAAGCAGAAGGCAAGACAATTTGCTAATAAGAAGAGAACTTTACGACAACTTTGTCCTGGTGACAAAGCATTTGTTTTGCTACCTTGTCGTGAAAATAGACTCCTTATTAGTTGGAAAGGTCCGTACGATATAATATCGAAAATTTCAGATGTTGACTACATCGTCGATATTAACGGGAAGCATAAAACCTTCCACATCAATATGCTTACGGAGTTCCATGAACGTCCTGACTATCTACAGCCTATTTTCCAGGCAACGGACGATTCTCATGTCAAACATGGTCATTACTCATCACTGTCTGTAATACAGGATGAGGAAACAAGTTTTTCGGATGTTAATCTTCCGCTTCCAATGATCCCACTTCATTCTAGTGAATCATGGAAAGACGTTACTGTTTCTCCTGATTTGTCTCTAGGAGAACGGCGACAAGTTTCGTCTATGTTACAAACATTTCAGGATGTCCTCACTGACATCCCTGGACAAACTCATGTCATTGAGCATGACATTGTTCTAACTGAACATACTCCAATTAGGGTTAGACCTTATCCTATCCCTATACATTTCCAAACACAGGTTGAAAAGGAGTTGGATGAAATGATAGATTTACAAATAATCGAACCATCCACTTCTGCATATTCTTCGCCGATGGTTATTGTTCGAAAAAAAGACAATAACATACGTCTTTGCGTTGACTATCGCAAATTGAATCAAGTTACGAAGTTCGATGCTGAACCTATGCCTTTACTAGAAGAGCTACTTACTCGTCTTTCTAAATCGCATTTTTTCACTAAACTTGATTTGTCTAAAGGATATTGGCAAGTTCCATTATCCGAACGCGCCAAACCTCTTACCGCTTTCTCTACTCCCAGAGGCCTTTTCCAATGGAATTTTTATGCCTTTCGGCCTTATGAACGCACCAGCTACATTTGTACGCATGATGCGTCGAATCCTATCGTATCGGTCAGATGTCATTGCTTATCTAGACGACATCTGTCTTTTCAGCGATACTTGGGAAGATCACTATTCAGGGTTAGTTGAATTATTATCAACTCTGCGTGAGTATAACCTGACAGCAAAACCATCCAAAGCTTGTATTGGCTTTAGCGAAATTGCTTTCTTAGGCCATCGAGTAGGTCACGGTTTCTTGAAGACAGAAGACCATAATATCACTAAGATACTTAACATCTCTATCCCTAGGACTAAAAAGCAAGTGCGAAGTCTTTTAGGTCTCATACAATTTTATGGACGTTTCATTCCGAATCTGTCCTCTATCATGGCACCTCTCTCTACACTATTAAAGAAAGGGTCGCCTAACATGGTTCACTGGTCTCATGAATGCCAATCTTCACTAGAGAAGATCAAAACTATGTTTTCATCACCACCTATTTTAGTGTTACCTACAACAGATAAGACATTTGTTCTTCGTAGTGACGCTTCATCCACTGGGATTGGAGCGGCACTAATGCAAGAGTACTCTGGAACTCTGCATCCTGTAATGTATATATCCAGAAAACTTAATGCTGCAGAAAGGAATTACTCGGTTTTAGACCGTGAATTATTGGCAATGGTTTGGTCAATTCTCAAACTCCAAAGATTCCTTCTGGGCGCGCATTTCGTAGTGGAAACTGACCAAAAAGCTCTTACGGCTATCCAAAGTAAGAACTTGAAGAGCTCGAGATCAACTCGATACGCAATCGCTCTTCAACCTTTTCATTTTTCGGTACGAGCTATCCGTGGTTCAGAAAATGTGATGGCGGACATTCTGTCCAGATGCCCACATGATGCCACTTAACTGTTAAATATTGGATCTTTTTAATATGTATAACTTTACAACAGTTATTTTTTGTTTCTTTACTAAGATACACATTTGTAATTTAATAATAGAATGATGGTATCGCTACTTAGCGGTTTATTGATTTTTATTCACCGCTGTTCTTTGATGATTGTTTCTTCATAAATCATAAATTTAAGATTATAGTGTGAATTTTTGGTATGCATTGTATAATTACCAGAATTGTATTATACGTACATCACACCTTCCTGGAAACATTTATTCGTAGAGAAACAATTTCTCTCAGATTTTGAGATATATTCTCACCGGTCATATTAGGAATTATAGTTATTCCTGATATTTTCATCTGCGCAGTATTCTTGCGTTGTGAGCCTATTCTACGTTGCTCCTAGATGTATTTAAAAAAAAAAAATTATTTTTTTTTCCCGGGAGGTGTGGTAAGACTGTAAAGTGCAATCTTTACTATCTTGCAATATAATACATTTATATACTTATTATGTTCGCAAATATTTTGTAAACAAAGTATTTCCTTTTTTAAGTGCTTAAGGAGAAGTCATTTTTGAGTTACTTCCCTTGAAAGGAGTTCCGTCATCTTCGATCGGACTCCGCGGACGAGTCTAGGCCTACTGCGATTTATTCTTTGCCTGGGTAGGAATAGATTGTTCTTGCTTCAGTATATCTATGGCCTGAATTTATACGTAGTGTTTGTATGAGTAGGACGAGTCTGTCTTATATATGGATATCTTTACATTTCTAAGTCGAACTATGTTGGTTGTCGCTAGAAAAGGTCAAAGGCTATGCAGCGGAAGTATCGCTAGCAGGGGGTGTGATTCATGGCTGTCATCCTGTCGGGATGTCGAATTTTGTTGTAGCCGGCTTATCGCCGAAAAAGTGATCTATAAGTAAATGGGGAAAAGTGATAGTCATTTAGACATGTTGTATGTACTTTACCCCAGTGTTTATTCTCTTTTGCCAAGGAATGGCAAAGTTATATTTCGCATAGAAAGGTAAAACCACAATTTATTATGAACTTGGGCTTCGCCATCGTTGTCGATAAGCAGATGCACAGTGGTACTTTTGAAAAGAATATTTATTCAAAAGAAGATGACATTCCTATGTATCAGCACTAGATTATATGATATTATTCAATTACCTCTATGATAGAAGCTATGAAGAAATGAGGACATTTAACGAATGACCAATTTTGGTCTGTATCCAATAGTGAGTGAAGCTCACGAGAGAAGCACAGCCATGTTGAAATCCATATACTTTGTATTTATCGAGTGAGAAAAAGGGATGCCTGTACTATCGCTCGATGAACCAAGAGATCACTGCTACATGTGAGAACCCATGTCTGGGATTCCTATATCTTTATGAAAAATATATATATTGAACTTTACGTGAAGGGATATTCGCTAGACGAGGTTAAGTCTAGGAGCCTTCCTATATATTGGTTATGGACTGACGTGCCCAGTCAGTAAAGCCAGATGATTTACATGATGGAACTCTGAATGCTTATTTACGAATGCTCCATTATGAGATTTGCCAAGCATGAATGCTAACTTAAGATGATATTCCTGTGATCAACATTATGCTGTCTATGTCGACATTTGTTCCTGTAACCATACACGTACTGTCCAAGTGTGCGTCTCATTAAATGTTATAAAAAGACCACCGTAGTTCCAGTACTTCTTGAATTCGAACAGTGTGAGTATGAGTGATGTACTACCAACCTGTCAACTCTATCGAATCATTCTACCATTCGCGTTCTGACATTCATATACACACTCATTGTCTACACTCACATTCTTGTCGGAGCCTCATCACGTTCCAGGACAAGATGACCTGTATGACCAAAACTGTGCTGGGTTTAATGAGTTGACAATCGTTACACTTTACTACACCAGTCCCAACATCTACATTTATCAACTGGTGGACATTCACGGCATTTAACAAATAAATCGTGAGTTAACAGAGTGCTTTCTGTGCTTCTTAAGATAACATAAGAGCTACCCCTTCACTGTGGTGTGAACTTTCATCTTCATGTCCTGAGGACAGCACCAATTCACCTGTGATGAGTTTCTTCCTGTCTACCCCCTTCCACTTTGTTTCACACATTCCCAGAACTTCGATTTTTTATTCCCTCATTTCTGCTGCTACTTGCGCCACTTTCCCTTGTTCGTTTAAAGTCCGAACATTCCAGGTGTCAAATCTGGAAGTTCTCCTAGAAGAAAGAAGGTTAGTCAGCAACACAGACTCCTTTCGGCTTTCTCTGTGTTGCATCATACGCCTCCCCGCGAGAGGACCTTCCCCTGTCTTGAATGGCTGTGTTTTATTTTCTTTATTTGACTTGTCCATATTTGTTGAAGTTTTCTGTGGTTTAAATTTTTTTACAGGATGGGGTAACCGGCCCCATGCCCAACCCTCCTTAGTAGCTTTCTACGACATGCTTGGCAGGGGACAGTGTTACTATTCTTTGCTCCCCTTTCGGGCCCCGGTAACACACGGGTGAACTTTTACACAGCTTTTCTGCAATAAAACAAGTCTTGGACCCATGCTACTACCCCTACCTGCGAAAATGCATAATAGACTAACCCGCAACCCCTACCTGCCAAATGGATTAACCCCGCGCAGGCGGAAAAAAAGAAACATTATTGTAAGAAAAACAATGTAAGAAAAAGGACGGTGCTCGGTTTGGGTAATAAATTTACAAAATAATAATTTCCCGGTGAATTAACGCACAAGTACCATATATATATATATATATATATATATATATATATATATATATATATATATATATATATATATATATATATATATATATATATATATATATATATATATATATATATATATATATATATATATAAACTTCATAGTGGGGGACAAATTGTCCACACATACTTTTAGTTGATCCTTTTTATGTAAACTATCTTGTCCTCATTTTCAAAGACCTGTCCAAGAGATATGACTGGACAGGCAAAATAAATTGTACAGAAAAGATTAATTTAAAAGAAAACTTTAACCACTGTTGTATTCACTTCCTCATAGAAAATTAGAGTGTTTTTGTGGTGTGTACCATCATCTCATTTCTCCCCTAGACACTAGGTACATCATACACCATACACTAGAGCCACAAGAGTGACCTTGTGAGATCTAGGGAGGTAGCGTTAGGTATCCTGCACATAATTCATCATCATCATCTTTTAGAGTCAGGGGCCTACATGTGCTTGACCTCACACGGTTTATGCAGACACCGATTTCATTCTTTGTTAGGATACCATCATAACCTCCCCAGCAAAATCAACTTTGCTACAGGCAGCACCAACAGCTTCATCCATTTTCCACTTCTTTCCAGTTTCCAGTGTGGGGTGAATGGACTTGACAACGTCATCTGCCGACTTGCACAGCATCTTTACAAGCCTTGTCTTTCCTCTTTTTATTCTTCCACAACTGACTTGAAAGGGACCGCAAGCTTTGCCTTCTTGCAGTACAATGCTAAATCTGACAGACCTGGTGGTGCTCCTAGCCATTTCCTTATGAACTTGTTGATCTTTCTCTCTATAGCTTCAACTGTACTTGTGCGTATTTCATTTATAAGCAGTGGCCATATCAATTTAGGGATTAACATGAACTGGAGGCCCCACAGCTTGAACTTTCTTATGAGTCTGCTTTGGTCTATGATTTGCAGTCTTCTGTCTGCCATTTGTCTTGTCTGTTGAAATGCCCTTGAGTCTTTTAATGAGGCATCATTCACCTTGCCAAGACCTTTAACAGGTTCCTTAATGACAGTAGGGATTCTTTGGTTTGAAACCATGAATGAGACCTTAGATGTCTTCCCTTTCCTGACTATTAGGCTTCTATACTTCTTAGGATTGAAGCTCATTCTGCACAAGCTGATTAGTTCATCCAGGCTTGCTAACATTATTCAGGCCAGATGTTCATCTGCTGTCAGAATCGTTGTGTCATCCTTGAAGCGGTGGCATGTGACACCTTCCACTGAGCTTTGGACCTCTCTCAAATCCTTCAGCCGCTTTGAGGATTACCTGCATAGCCATCACAAAAAGTATCGGAGAGATGGTATATCCTATTGCAATTCCAACTTGTAGGTCAATCCACTTCGTCGTGTACATTCTGGTTGAAAATCTGACAGAGAACCCTGAGCAATACAGCTTCAACAGTGCTGAAATTTCTTGGAACATGGTACATTTCCAGGGCCTGCCACGGCATCTGGTGTGGAAAGGATCCATGCGCATTAGCTAAATCCAACCAGATTACATGGATATTTGTTCTGTCAGAATTTGCCTATTGAATTGCTTCCCAGATCATTGTGGCGTGCTCTAGACACACTGGGGTAACTTGGGTACATCTTTTCTGTATGGCAGTGTCAATGTACGAGTACCAATTCTCAAGGAGGTAAGTGGTGAGCATTTTAGCCATCACTGAGAATAATATCTTCCCTTCCACATTAAGCAGTGAGATTGGCCTGAACTGACTGATGTCTGTGGAATTTTGTTCCTTCGGAATGTAGACTCTATTCGCCTTTCTCCATTCTTTGCTTACAAGCTGTTTTTTCCAAGCAAGCATTTGGTCAATCTAATGTTCTGAGTTCGATTCCCGATAGAGGCACGACATTTTAAAAAAATTGGGCATCTGACTTCGGTTTTTTAAAAAGTGTGTTTTTATTTGTTATATGTTGACAGGTTTACTTGCTATGTGACGGTGACAAGTGGAAGGAAGTGGAAAGAAAGAGACTGAATACAGGAGACACGGTGCCATCCTCAGGACATGAGACAGAAATGGCATACGCTAATATCTTCCTGTCATGTATTGACAGGTTACTAGCTAATTCAGTAAGAATTACGTCCTGAAAAAGGCATGACGAACGTCACACGAACGTTGACATGTCACAGAACACACGATGTTGTTTGAAGAAATGATTCCAGTATCAATGTAAGAACAAGTCAAGTCAAGTTTGAAGGCCACAGCACAGTCTTAGGTGGCATTATCTCTTAGCCATGTAATCACATTTTCACATATTCGTTCAGTTCTTTTAAACCAGTGTATTTAATCCTTTAGAGGTCCCACACTCCTTTACAACATCTTAAGAAGCCTCGTACCACTTTATAACATCATAAGAAGCCTCGCACCCCATTATCTTCTAATGTCTGTGATGTTGTTGTAGAATGTCTGTGATGTTGTTGTAGAATGTCTGTGATGTTGTTGTAGAATGTCTGTGATGTTGTTGTAGAGTGTCTGTGACATTGTTGTAGAATGTCTGTGATGTTGTTGTAGAATGTCTGTGACGTTGTTGTAGAATGTCTGTGATGTTGTTGTAGAATGTCTGTGACGTTGTTGTAGAATGTCTGTGACGTTGTTGTAGAATGCCTGTGACGTTGTTGTAGAATGTCTGTGACGTTGTTGTAGAATGTCTGTGATGTTGTTGTAGAATGTCTGTGAGAATGTCTGTGACGTTGTTGTAGAATGTCTGTGACGTTGTTGTAGAATGTCTGTGACGTTGTTGTAGAATGTCTGTGACGTTGTTGTAGAATGTCTGTGATGTTGTTGTAGAATGTCTGTGATGTTGTTGTAGAATGTCTGTGACGTTGTTGTAGAATGTCTGTGACGTTGTTGTAGAATGTCTGTGATGTTGTTGTAGAATGTCTGTGATGTTGTTGTAGAATGTCTGTGATGTTGTTGTAGAATATCTGTGATGTTGTTGTAGAATGTCTGTGACGTTGTTGTAGAATATCTGTGATGTTGTCTAACCATCTGTCTCTTGATATTCTCTGTGCTCTACACCCAGGTGTACAGTTATAGGCACGTAGTGGTAGTCTATGGTGCTTCATTCTCATGAGACCGCCAAACCACTTAATTTTCAGTCCTCCTCTGTACTCGCTGCCGGATGTAGTTCCTACAATTTTTCTGATGTCATCAATTCTCGTCCTGTCTCTCCTGGTAACATTAATGGCTTTTCTTAAACATCGTATCTCACAGGATGTGACTTTCCTTAAACATCGTATCTCACAGGATGTGACTTTCCTCTCCTGCACTTTCCTTTGGGACAATGTTTTATACTGATAGCAAAGAGTTGGTAAGAATGTACCAATTATCAACTGTCGTGTTGTTGCCATACTGATATCATGATGTTTGAGTGGTGTGGACAGTTGGTAAGTCCCAACACTGGCTTTTTGAAATTTTATTTCAATTTCTCTGTCAAGTTTTCCATTTTCAGTAAAAATTATTCCTTAATATTTAAATTGAGGAATTTTAAGCCTGATGTCGTCGACATGTGTGACAAGTCATATATCAGTCGCTATATTTGATGTCGTCGACATGTGTAACAAGTCATATATCAGTCGCTATATTTGATGTCGTCGACATGTGTGACAAGTCATATATCAGTCGATATATTTTTCTGTGGATATATTTCTCCTGGCCTGTGCTATCCTTTTTTTGTTTCATCCTCTCTTTCTTGCGCCTTTATCTTTTGATGTTATTTTCTCTTTGAGTTATCTTAACTTCGTCACTCACAACTTAGGTTTAACCGCTCGCTTGACCTGTTCTGTAGCCTCGTGGACGTGCTTCTTTGATTAATCGTCAACGCCAGATGGATTAATTATTGTTACGCAAGACGCATGATTGGGAGATAACAATGTAATCTTTCTCACACCAGATGGAATCTGGCGAAAAACCCAGATTTGTGTCGGGGAATGTCGATAACGAATGTTTGATTCGGGGACATGGCTTGCAGATATTTGCCACAAAACCATGTTGCCACGGGCTTTTCAACCTAGACAACAGATGGTATTTTAAGATAATGTGTTAATACTACAGACATGGCCAGATGGAAAGGAGCGGAACACTAGAAATGATATAACACTTCCGGCAAATAACTTTGTTGTAATAAACAACCACAAGACAGTAACACCTGAAGAGACTATCAGTGCTAATCAGGGGTAAATCGGTGATGTAGTGATTTTGGGTAAACATGACAAGTAACACGGAAATGGCCAAACCTTATATGATCATACAGTACGTTCAGATGAGTTTCAAAATAATATGTAAGGGGCATATCTTGTGTTATCATGTAGTAATGTTCAACATGAGGGTGGGGGAAACTCCTACCATAATCAGACGCTTAATTGTGGTTGGTTTGGATTGAAATGATAGACTTAAAGTACTTCTGTTTGGATCTTTGCCCAACGGAGAAACATGTGCATGGGAGTGAATAATTTTGCTTATAACCTACAGCATTGTATAAGACTACTTCACTGCATATTCCATCTTCGTCCAGGAGAGATATCCTCGTAACCAGGACTCCCTGTAGAACCGGCCACAGGATTAGGAATAACTGCTAAAATTAGAGAGTGTAAAGCTCCCATATTAATACTGGAAGTCCAAGCCTTAGGATCGTCCTCAAGTAGAAATAGTAGAAGGATTTAGTATGCTGTAAATTCATCTTTCTGAGCGATAACTGCAGCTTAAACTAGTTGTAGTAAATTACAGCCAATTTGTGCATCAAGCCTGGTAAATTCGCCCACTATTGGGGTAATTTGTTATATATATATATATATATATATATATATATATATATATATATATATATATATATATATATATATATATATATATATATATATATAAAATCATTTTGTATTTAGCATTTTGACATGTATAAATTGCTTGTGGATGTACAGTCGTACATGGGGCTGGCAATCTCATCACTTCAAATAACTTGATACATGAACAACCACTGAAAGAGCTGGTGGCTGCTTCATGCAGGTTTTCTCACAAGGAACCAACAGCAGAGGTGGCCCCAGGTTCCATCGGGAGCAGGGAGCTAATATTGATATCGCTGTGTATATATTTATTTAACCAACATTTTAGTACGTTTTATATGCATAAATATGTATGCATAGAATGTTGCAATAGTCGTCTTCATTTTCCAAAAACACTTTCATTCGACTCAATGTGTTTAAACTTAATGCTCAGGGATGGGGGCAAAAACTCTGAGGAAGATAAATAGTGGATGGAGGTGTAGGTCTCCCGATGATTATATAAGGAGACCCGATACTAGCAGAGACATTTGTCTCCTTTTAGTTTTTGGTTAAAGTTGCCAGAAGTCAACAGACGGGTCGTGAGTACACGTGCGAAGCAACCTAAGTTTTAACCCCGGCCGTGTTGCAAGGGACGTGCTACTGCCAAAAACCTCAACTCATGAAGAAATGAAACAGTTCAGCAACCTGTGGGAATCAGCAGCGGCTGAAGCAGACGCCCACTGAACCCATGCCCTCAGCTAAGTAAAATACCAGCTCAACCAATGAACATTTCTAATTTTGTTCTCTTATGCACATAATTTAATATCTTCCGATGATGACAAAAATCATCGCTTCATTTTTATAAACAACTTTATTTATATAACCTTCTTAACCGAAAAATTGTTATTAAACTTGTTTATCTGTAACTGTAAATCTTTAGCTGGATTAAGCACTATTGAGTGAATTCTGGGACCCAAAGATGCAGCAATAGAGAATGCAGTCAGCGAACTTATAGCTTGACTGCTTGAGTCAGGGTCAGCGAACCAGAGCTGACCAAGACTCTACTCCACCTCCAAGTGGTGGTTCTGGAAACAGGCTGCATCACTGCAGTCTGGCTGAGAGAGTAGGGATCGAAGTGGGAAGGCAAACCCGGTCCCAAAAATGCCATGCTGAAGTCGAATGAGTCGGCCGAAAGGTGCAGATATCACAGCTTCGCTGTAAACGGACACAACGCAACCAACGTCCTTTTCAGGACGAACGAGGAAGAAGAAGAAGAAGAAGTGAATTCTATGTCTGCACCCGTATGACTCATATTGTTTTAAATACATAACAATAAAGGACTATTAATTTAATATTCTGCTGAATCATCCTAAGCTGGGGGCTCAAAAAATTCGAGTCAATAATTTTCCTCACAGAAGGGATGGAGAATAATACGTTCATAACGGCTTAAATGATCTCTATTGTTATGCTTGCCGTTCTGTAAAATTCCCGAGAGGCTCCCTTGAAGAGAAGCGTCATTCTTCTATTGACATCTCTGCTAAGAATAACTTGGAGCGAAGTTAAAACCTTCATCCTTTTACTCGGAGTTTGGCCATTAGTGGATCACTGCAGTAGAGAAGGGGAAACAATCCCGTCAGAACGTCTTGGCGATCTGCTGATCTTCATAGTTTCTGTCTTCATGTTGTTCCACAGATGATTACAGAAAGTTATTGCTGATGTTACTGTTGAACAGAATCGACATAATTTCACTCCGGGCAAACCCATAGATGCTTAGTCTCCCTCAGTATATGTCGAAAAGTGTGAATGCTAACTGTTCCTGTAGCTCGCTGGTTGTAAACACGACGGATGCATCCTCTCATACGTCCATCTCTGCTAGCCTTACGTTTGATGCCAAATTCCCAGTCTTAACGATGATTCATTTATCACAGTGTCATTCTCTAACTGGCGATCATTAATTGTCCTCAGTATCTCTCCCTTATCCATAGCCAGTGTCCCCACTGTGGGTGCTCTTGATGCTAGTCTGTTAGCTTTATCATTACAGCGTACCCTGCATGACCAGGATAGTAGATTCAAACCAGTTAGAAAGTGAAGTTCAACAACCTGATTAGATGTAATTATCTCTGGCATACTACTTATACAAAAATTGACATAAACAATGACAGATCGGGTCACTTAAATCTCTGGCATCGTGCATTCAATTATCATGAAGAATAAATGCGTGGTCGATTACCTTAGCAGAATTATTACAATACTCTTCAGTTCAACACTTAGTACGAGAAAACCTTGAACATCACCAGCGGCTACAAGCAATCCCAGCTGGTTGAGACAACCCTGAACATCACCAGCGGCAACAAGCAATCCAGAAACTCAATGTCACAAAATACTCTCATCACGCTTCTCGCGCTCATCAACTTTACGTAAACATACATGAGACAAGTGCCTTGGCTTTTTCCTCCATGGAAAAACTAAGTCGCTTCTTCTGCACTCTGTGTCAGCGTATTTTAACTTGCCCACTTCTAGACATCTTGAAAAATGACTCAAAACTCACTCACTATTTCTCAAACTACAGGATGGACCCCCACTGCCTCTCTTTGCACACTCACCCAAGTTGGACCATAACAACAGATATGTTTCAATACAATTCTGACTTCCCAATATTTATTACATGCAATCATAATACAACATTCAGACTACATGTATCACTAAAAACACTCTCAACAGAATTCACGTTTGTCCACTGTACTGCTCGACAAAGGTTTATTTTGTGAGAAGTACAGTACTAGAGAACGCTCAACTCACCCATACGCAAACTATCACATTAATTCATGTGCAAAACTGCAGCAATCTTACCAACTCATTCTATCAAATCTTACAAAGGGTTATTACTCCACTCCCCTTTTTTCTGTTCAGAATTATCTCCCTTACTCATGAAAAAAAAAAGCCTCCCCCCCATTCGCATAAGACTTGAATACAGAAACTGCAGTGGCGGCGACAAGCTCATTAAAACGGGAGGGTTCAACGAGAAGACGAAGACAAAACTAGCCGTTAACAGAAAATAATATCTTAGCTGTCAGCGATCCTAGTTTTTTATAAACCGTTTTCACATTTTCCCGTAAATCGATTGTCTCTGTTTTGTGTGAAATTTGTTTTGTTTGTAACTTGATGTGTCTACACGGCTCCGCTAAAGACAACAAACTACTAAAATTGAGAAGCAGTTAAATAGCTGTGTTTATTTATTTTTTGGGGAAAGGGGGGGGGGGTGCGTTTCGATGATTTGTTAATTCTTTTATTGGTTTATTATCCTTCACACACATCGGCCATCTGTTCAGAGATGTGTCTTCTGTATCACTTTCATCATCATCATCATCATCATCATATTTCAGCTTCCGATGGAGCATAGGTCTTCAATAAAAGAAACCTTTCTTTTCTGTCTTTAGTTGTCTTCTTCACGTCTTTTTGTCACGGGTTGCCTCCCCTTAGCTCTGCAGTAGTGGTCCAACAGTGGCCAACACTCAAGAGTATCTAATATGGGTCTTCAAAGGTATCTACCTTCGCAAAAGATTACTCTTGGCAGAGTTGTAGATAGAAGGGTTATGATGCTTCTACCTCGAGGAAGTATTCAAAAGATGTTCAGAAAGAACGAACAATGCTGAATGAGTCCTAGCACGTCTTATTATTGTCTGATGATGGTGTCTAGCGTCGAATTCAGGCCATTTATACTCTCACTTGTTCCAGAGATAGTACCTAAAATTGGTTCCACCGACTAGTGTCACAAAATAAGAGAACAAATACCCTCTTGAATATTGAGTTTTCCTGACACACACTCATGTGCCCCCCTCTTGTCATTCCACCATCCCATCAACCTCAGAACTTTATCCTCTCTGAGAATTAATCTTAATCCCAGTGAGCGGAAAACTTTTATTACATGAAGATTGAATAGGTTTACATTTACCTCTATATTGGTTAAAAAGGTTAACAACATAATAAGTATGTACAACATTTTTCTCATCATTCAATCCCTGCTCCGTATGGAACGTGGGACTACCTCTGCGTTTGGTTCTCTATAAAAAAAAACTCGCATAAAGCAGTCACCAGCCCTTGCAGTGGTGGTTCATGAAATTATCATTCTATATGATGATGTTGCCAGCCTCGTTTGACTTGGACATCCACTCGCAATTTTCACACATTAATATTCACATGTCAATATATACATAATATTTCACATTCATATTATTTCACGTAATGATAATGCAAAATATAGAATTATAAATGTACAGCTTACCCCAAAATCTCTTTTGGGAATACAGACTGGCTTCTGGCTCAGTGAAATAGTTAAGGCAACTTGTTTAAGATGCCTCTTCCACGTGTTCTGGGGTGTTACTTTACAATAAGTTTCCTCTATGACCTCGTGTTCAGATTCCTAGGATTCCGGTTTTCGGTGTTAATAAAGGTAGAGTTTTCCTGGGATATAAGTACTCAAGATGCTCATCCAAGGTCCGGTCCGATAAATGGAATTCTGGTCCTGTTTTTTACTCTGGATGTCTGGCTGGTCTCTTGACAAGTTGATTTTCACCCTGCTTTACCCCAGCGAAAGTGTGAGGTTATATTACAACTTTCGTCCCACGCACGTTGTTGTTTACTATTAGACTAGGCTTCAATCAGAAATGGTGTTATGTTTACATCTTGAATGCCGACCAATAATTACAATCATGTGTGGTTTGATGGGGTCTAGTCAAAATATTTAATTATAGAAAATTTTTGCATCTTATTTAAAAAAGGTCACTTTCCAAATATGGAATTGTTATATACGTCGATTCGTGGTAATGATTACCACTACAGTTTCTTAAATTATCACAAATAATGTCTTCGGAATAGTCCTGTCTGGAAGCAATTACAACATTTCCGACGTCTTCAGGTGCGTGCCTACAATATGTCACCACATGGTTAATTTACTGTCCTGTACCTTTGCAAACAAGCATTCATCGTGTGACCAGCTGGGTTGTGCTCTCTCCACAGATAAATTAGGGAATCACAATAACCATATCAGCGCTAAATAAAGGCTTGCTGGGTCGTACGCCGTTAATCCGGCGCGCATAATGTCTTCCAATCGAAGAAGGGGACTCCGTTCTATTTAGCTGGTCAGAGTAGGGCGTTAAGGTGGCATCATCTTGTTACGCTCTTTTCAGCCCTGCCATGCTAAGAAGTGGTGAGTAATTGTCAGAGCCCTCCAAGGTTGGGAGGTGCGTGCTCTGTTCCATCACCTTCCTCGTAGATAAACTATGGTTTTCACCAGTTTGGTTGTTCAGGTTATGGCAAACAGAGCAATCTCTCACAAACTGCCAAATATCCAGTCGCATTCCTGGCCAGAAGTGTTTCAATGAGACCTGTCTAACAAGGGCACGCGCTCCTTTAATCAGGTGTAGCAGGGTTGAATGCATTTCCTGCATTAGGCGGGGCCGATAGGGGAGTGGGACAACTGTCTCTTGTCCCCCACCACCCGCCTATAAACCAAGCCTTTCTCCCTATAATATGCTCTCTGGGGAGTATGGTAGTAATTGCCATACAACCTAGAGAAGCAAGGCTTTAGGGATTCATTATCCCTTTGTGCCTTCTTCAGCTCCGATATGTTCGGGCTGATTAGAGACGAGAGCTTGGGGGCCGCTTGGGCGTGTCCTGGGTTCTCTCTCTTTTATGTCGACCTGGAGTCACGTGAGGGATCTCCAAGAAACACATATTTTCTCCCTACAATAAGATGGAAGACTAAATCGTCTACCACAGCGGCATTGATTTTTCCCTGCACGTATCGGGTTGAAACCTAAATTTCCGCAACCGGAAGAAACATAGGCTCTATGATTTTCCGGGGCCCCTGTATTTCTATAGTTTCACCAGTCTATTGATGGGCCTTCACCAAAGATGGAGAAACTACAGCTGAGTACTCTAAACCCGAATCATACAAGCAACGTATTGTGTGTTCACCCACAGTAACATTTTCACTAATGGTGGGAGGACCGGGATTTTGTTGGTATGCCTGAAGGTCATGTTTCCTTGTCGACCTCGTGAGCAGACGTGCAACGCTCTAATGACCTGTTTTCGGCCTCTTACAATTCCGACGTGAAATGCGTGTCAGTTGTGCACGATCTACACCATCGTCTTCCAGTTCCCTGGGCTGAATTGCTCTGTTTCTGCCTGGTGCTATCCCGTGGTTGTTGTGCCGTTTTGTGTGTGGTCGCATGCATATTCTGCACATCTGTGAATGGGTGATCGGTTTCATCTTCTTCTTTGTTCGTCCTGAAAAGGACGTTGGTTGCGTTGTGTCCGTTTACAGCGAAGCTGCGATATTTGCGCCTTTCGGCCACACATCCGACTTTAGCACTGCATTTTTGGGACCGGATTAGCCTTCCCTCTTCGACACTTACTCGTTTAGCCAGTCTGCAGTGATGCAGCCTGTTTCCAGGACCACCGCTTGGTGGTGGAGTAGGGTCTTGGTCAGCTCTGGTTCGCTGACCCTGACGCAAGCAGTCTAGCTAAGGGTCGCTAACTGCATTCCTCACTGTTGACGCGTCTTAGGTCCCGGCGATCGGTTTGATGGGAGCGATTATCGTGGCCGCGCTTCCTGACAGGGTTAACTTCTGCCTAGGCGCTCTGGTACCTATCGGCAAATACCACCACCAGCTCAAGAGTTTCTGCCCCGTGCTCCACCAGGAACCTTCTCATGTCAGGAGTGAGCGAGTCCTTAAACTGCTCTACGATAATCATCTCCTGCAGCCCTTCATAAGATCCATCGAAGGTGCTGAGAGATCGCCACTTTTCCAAGTACGTTTCTAGTCGTGTAGCAAATTGCCTAAACGACTCCTTCTTCTGCCTCTTAGCCTCACGGAACTTGCTACGAAAAGTTTCTGCGTTCAGCTAAAAGCGCTGAAGCAAAACCTTCTTCAACATTTCGTAGTTGTTTTGCTCTTCATTGGGCATTTTGAGGAACACATCATAAGCTGCTCTCCTCAGACTGTGACAGTACGGACTGTTACGTCGGATTAACACTAAGGTGCTGCCACTTAATTATAGTTAGGGTAAGAATACTTAGCAAGATTAAACACTAAGTATTTGAGCGTGTCTAGTTAGTGTAATAACACTAGTCACAAATCCTATGAGTGATTTAATTAAAGTGTTCAGGAATGACGTCATCCAACTTGGGGTAGAATTGCTTAGAGCTAGGACGGAAGTGATGGTTTGAGAGAAGGGGGTTAAGTGAGTTGGTTTTAGGCACGAGACGTGCGAGGCAGTGATTTTGGGGTTTTGACCATCTTGTAAGTTCGATGGCTGTGTGTTATTTCTTGGGATGACTGGTTTGTATACCACAGAAGCACATGTATTTATGAACTATTATGAAGTTCTCAGAGGTTACAGACACTTAATAAAGGTGTTCATTCATATTTAATCCAGCTTGAACTTATTTCCTGAACGTCAGTAGGAAGTGTCGTTTGTTTACATCAGGTAATAGAGAAAAGAATGTTACCATATTTTCGACGATCATGCAGCCTAAAACATAAACACAGTTACGAGTCTCCAAAAGAATCACCTGGGTTATGTTCCTATTCTGTAATCACCATCTCTGGCAGTCGCCAGTAAAACAACAGATGAGCATTGATAAAAGATTCCACCCCATTCTCACCCTGTCACACTAGACTTGATTTGTCACCGTGACCAAGCCCGGTCACATCTAACTTGATTCGGTGCCGTTCCCGTCCACTCCCCCGGCCACATAACTTGATTTGGTGCCCGTGACCAGCTCGTAACTGCCTTTTTCCGATGGATTCAGCTATTTGATTTGATGCCCGTGACCAGCTCCTAACTGTTTTTTTTATGATGGATTCACCCATTCAACAGCTAGAGCATCAAGTATTTTTGTTGCAAAAGAAAAACCACCTGCTTCAACAACAACTGTCACAGCAACAAACAGCTGCTGGAAGGGCACACTGGAACAGTCTCAATAAAAGACACTGTCGAATTACAGTGAGAAACGTTATCAATGAAATCAAACAAGGAAAGATATTTGAAATAAATAATGTTACGAGTGACAAACAAAGATGTTTGATAACGACAGAAAATGGACTAAGAGCATATATAAAGCCAGTAACACAGTGGAGAAAAACCTTTAACAGACGTTATCATTCCTGTTCCATCGCTGAGGTTCATATCCCTCCACCTGAGCTGTACTCACGTATCCTCTCCCGTGATGCTCGCTTGGCTGAGTTACCCTCCGTTACTCCAGGCTCCTCTCATGCTTCGCCTCAGCATGATATTATTGTACCTCCTATTACTGCCGCAACTCCTATCCATACCTCCCTTCCTCCCCCTGTTCACCTCTCTTCTGACCCCGCTTTTCCTCCCTCTGTTCACCTCTCTTCAGACCCCACTTTTCCTCCCTCTGTTCACCTCCCTTCAGACCCCGCTTTTCCTCCCTCTGTTTATCTCTCTTCTGACCCCGCTCTTTCTCCTTATGGTTATTTTCCTCCGCCTCCCTCCGACCTTGATAAAGAACCTGAGTCTGACTTTTCAGATTTTGAATCTTCTCTTCCTCCTTATGGTTATTTTCCTCCGCCTCCCTCCGACCTTGATACAGAACATGAGTCTGACTCTTCAGATGTTGAATCTTCTCTTTCTCCTTATGGTTATTTTCCTCCGCCTCCCTCAGACCTTGATACAGAACATGAGACTGACTCTTCAGATGTTGAACCTTCTCTTTCTCCTTATGGTTATTTTCCTCCGCCTCCCTCCGACCTTGATACAGTACAAGAAAAGTACCAGCTTGACATAGAATCAGAATTCGATTCGTCAAGTGGGGAGGATAGAGTTATGGGCCCCGACGAAATTGGATACAGGTCGGATGAGCTCGAGCATATAACGGACGACGAAGGCCGTAGATTTTATTGGCCGAAAAATGAGATTACTGATCTTGACTCTTCCCCCGATTATTCTTCTTTTGATATTGGGCCTGATGTTCCTCTTCCCTCAGCTCGTTTTCTCTTTAGACGTCGTCATCCAAAATTTCATTTACGATTCTGTTCCCTTTCCTAAGCCCCTTCACCAGCGGGCCGCCCATGTACGAACCCGTTTTCGTCGCTCCCGTGGTTCTGTTCATTCTCCTTACCGTAGTCCCTCTCCTCCGCCTCTCCCTCCCCCTGTCACACCTCCGTCCCGTAGATTGCGTGTTCCCCTCCGTTATCCTCATACCAGTCCGCAGCCTCCACCCCGACCCTCCCGTTTTCGTCCACTCCCGTAGTCCATGCTATTGTTCCTACATCCCAACCTACACAGTACGATCCTCGCCTGTTATTGTAAGCCATTGAAAGATTGGAAACAATGAACATTTTTGCAAAGATGTTTACAAATTGAACTGCACTTACCTCCAGATGCCGTCTCCGGTCAGGTTGACATTTTCTGCCCTGCTATTATTTTTAACATGAAGTCGACCCTGCTTCTCGTGTCTTCCGATGCAGGTCTCCTACACAATACCCTCCTGCTGAATTGCTTGATCCTGATGCTACCTTGAAGTCCAATCGTTACGCATCCTTGAACATCTGGGTTACACACTTTACGCACATTTCCAGTTCAGATAGGAAAGTCCAACAGCCGTTATTTATGGAGAGCTGTTACATTTTCGTCCGCAAGAAGACATTGCTGAATCTACCGGTACATGAACATTTCCCTTACAACATCCTTTCGACCACTGCTGAAGGAGATCCACCAACTCAGACGATCTCTGCAGTCCTGATATATTGTAGTTGATGTAGTTCCCTTTTACACGCGTTAGCGTCATTATGTCACATTATTTTGACTAATGTAATATTTGACCATCTTTTGTGCCCCTATGATTTTTTTGTTTTTTTTTGTTTTTGTTTTTTTTGGCCATGTTTTTTTTGATGTAAGATTTTGCCCAGATTTTTTAAGGTTTACATTGTTCTGTTGTACCAAATAAAAGTGATTAACTAATGTACATCTTCACCCGCCACTAATGTTGGCATCATTCACGATTTATTATGATGATGACACCATATTGCATTATGATTGTTTGAATTTTCGGTTATTGTTACACCGACACTCATATATGTGATTTAACTATTTGCCCATTTATATATTCTATACCATTGTCCATTGATTACCATGTTTCCATTCCATTCATTGTTTCCGGTTATTGTTACACCGGCAAAGTCATTTTTTTTAATGAGACTTACCCATTTTGCCCATACTTTGCCACCAAGTTTTGTGGTTTTATTTCCATTTCCTCCATTCATATGTTTTTTTTTCATCACCCACTTCAGTGAAGTGTAGGGTGACAGCCATTTTGGGCAATCGCTATATTTTATGTGCATCCGCCATATTTGTTTTGCCAATTTTTTTTTCCTTGCGACGTTAACTCGCTTGTCATGTTATTTTATGTTTTATGATTCGCACAAGTGTGAGAGATATTGATGACTATAAATCCATAAAGCGTTTTGTTAGTTCGTTAATGAATGTTAGTTACTGTTCTATTTTGGTCATATATTTTTTTTTTGGCCACTTATTAGTACTATTTGTAGTTACCATAACCTCCATAGTTTTTTCTTCCCATGTGTCCCTCGTTTATGTTATGTCCATCAGTCCCTACCCCTTCATGATCGATTTTTTAGTGTGAAATGTTAATGGTGTTATTTCATCCATTATTTCCATCTATTGTTTATTGTAGTCCTTCTGACATGATTTATGGTGGGATACATGAATCCCAATAATTTTTTTTAGAGTTAGTAATTTTTTTTCTAGGGAATAAAGTGTCTCCTACGGGATACACTTTAGTGGCCCCGGGCGTATGTGACAGTACGGACTGTTACGTCGGATTAACACTAAGGTGCTGCCACTTAATTATAGTTAGGGTAAGAATACTTAGCAAGATTAAACACTAAGTATTTGAGCGTGTCTAGTTAGTGTAATAACACTAGTCACAAATCCTATGAGTGATTTAATTAAAGTGTTCAGGAATGACGTCATCCAACTTGGGGTAGAATTGCTTAGAGCTAGGACGGAAGTGATGGTTTGAGAGAAGGGGGTTAAGTGAGTTGGTTTTAGGCACGAGACGTGCGAGGCAGTGATTTTGGGGTTTTGACCATCTTGTAAGTTCGATGGCTGTGTGTTATTTCTTGGGATGACTGGTTTGTATACCACAGAAGCACATGTATTTATGAACTATTATGAAGTTCTCAGAGGTTACAGACACTTAATAAAGGTGTTCATTCATATTTAATCCAGCTTGAACTTATTTCCTGAACGTCAGTAGGAAGTGTCGTTTGTTTACATCAGGTAATAGAGAAAAGAATGTTACCATATTTTCGACGATCATGCAGCCTAAAACATAAACACAGTTACGAGTCTCCAAAAGAATCACCTGGGTTATGTTCCTATTCTGTAATCACCATCTCTGGCAGTCGCCAGTAAAACAACAGATGAGCATTGATAAAAGATTCCACCCCATTCTCACCCTGTCACACTAGACTTGATTTGTCACCGTGACCAAGCCCGGTCACATCTAACTTGATATGGTGCCGTTCCCGTCCACTCCCCCGGCCACATAACTCTGGGATAGCTTCATGTTGTACTTCGCTCTCTCTAAGCCATAGGTAGCTGCTAAGGATTCAAACCTAAAGAGATAGATGTCTATTTCTTCAAAAGCCCCTGAATACACATCTAGTTGAAAAGAGGTCACATTAGGGGAGGCTGCCTGAGAGATGTTCCCCCATTGCTGCCTTTGGAACTACCCGACCCACTAGATTCGACTCTCCTTCATTTAATTTTTATCTCCTTCAGTCTGATAACGTGGGCTCTGTCGGCATGTTTCTTCTTTTCTGCTCTTTCGGTCTGTTCCTTTGCGAATGCCCTCTCATTTTCAGCCTTTCTCTCCTCGTATGCACTTTGTGCTTCTATTTCTTCGGCCTCCTTCTCTGCTTTGGCATTGTCGTGTTCTGTCGCCATTTTCCGTTTCTCCAGTTCTGCGGCTTTTTATGCCCTATCCTTGTCTTTTTCTACTCTGTCCTGGTCTTTCTCTACACACTTATCCACAAAGTCAATTACATCTCGGCCCGATAAACCCATCTCTTTAGTAACATTTAAGTAAAAAGTGTGGAGTTTTTGTGGTTCGGCCATTCTGAGCAAGAAGCTACACACACAAAAAATGCAATAGCTACTTAACTAGTAAAACTTAAATCACAACACCAGATTAGCTACAGCAAGTGAACATTTATCTCTCTGTGGTGGGTTTTGATGTTAAAAGAAATAAATATTACTTGTCTAGAGATTGAGGTCAGCTATGCAAGTCCCTGAGTCTAATAGTTGAAGATGATGTTCTCAGGGTACCTGACTGCTACCACCCTACGATCTCAGTCTGCGATATATTTTGAGTCTATTTTATATTATGGTGTCTGTTTGTTTATATGGCTTGATGTCTAGGGTAATACAAAATGTAATGGTGAGTGTATGACAACCAACACAACTTAACTCATTGAAAAGGGATTAAACAAGTCAGTGGTTAAAGTTATAATACTATATTACAATTTTTAATTTCCTGTACCTCAAATCTTTTTTGGTAAAGAAATGTTTAAAACTCAAAATGGAATGGAAATATATTTACAGTTTAAATCAATCTAAAGGACATCTTGTCCGTCACTGTTAATATGAAAATGTTTATGACAAGGAATGTCCAGGTGAAGCACTACGTCTTATGACTGGTCACTATTATGAGGAACGACTTTTCTCATCACTTCCTAAAACTGTTTTATTGCAATAGTGGAGAGTTAATGTTAAATGAACACTCATTAAGCCCGCAGAAGATTTGGCTTAACTGAATTTTTCTTGAGAGATCTGATGACTGTCTCAACAATAGTATATTCGTCACGACAGTGAAGGGTTGGAGACTGCTTCAGCACTCTTGCTTCAGAATATAGGCAAATAAACACTGTTGCCTCGAACTCTGCAGCTCTAGTATTACTTTGTGGCACACTGAGTGTTATAGGATGTAACCCTGCAATAAGAGGATTAAGGCCTCCTAAGTATTCTATACATATATCTCCATCACTAACAACTAAGCATCATTTAAACAGTTTAAGATCAGCTTCCTGTGCTAAACAAGTAGCTATCGTCCCTATCTTATTCTTTGACTGCTTCATACTCAGGTAATCTTCCATATCATCAGTTTGATACATTCCTTTCATAGGAAATCATAGTTATTTTTCAAAGTCATGTGAAACACTGTGACTTGCCGAAGACGGCCAGTGGTTTGCTGGTCTTACAGTCATAATATTATAGATCAATTTTCAAACATCATGTACTTTCAGTTGCTCCATATTATACATAGACATGCCTGTCGTAAGCTTCCACAATGGCAAATGTAGCACAACACAAATTTTTGGTTGGGCGCCTATCTATGTTAGCCTCTACACATCAATAATACACATACATATCAATAATGATGTTTATCTTACAGCAATCAATGAAATATTTTACACATATAAGGTTAACCGGCGATCAATGGGTCAAGCTGAGATCGCCACTGGCCAGAACAGCAAAGGCAATGGGTCATGAATTCCTTGTGTCTGATGATAACCTTACTGTTTAAATTTTATCTTTAAGTGGCAACTAAGCGTTAGCAAAACGTTCGTTATATCCCCTCGTTAGTTATGCTTCCCTAAACCAATCAGATCAGGGTAATCCGACTTGACTCTCTTTTCAAAAATACACGTTCAAAAAATGTGACGTCCCCCGATTTTCAAAGTTGTGTGGGGATATCAATGTGTTTATCTTTCTGTCTTACATTTTTATTTTCTACGATATTTTTGTTAATATCTAAACGATTTTAATGGGGAAAAGCAATTATTAACCAGACGACTGTCTGTCATCTAGCCCTTACGTTTTTATTTCTCTCTTTATCATAGTTTTAATCTTTGTATTTTTCCCCTTTAGTTTTTCAAATAACATAATTTTTCTCTACGGTAAGATAATATATCATAATGAGTAATATGATATTCCTAATAACCAAGTATTATCATTTCAGTTGTCAACTGTTCTTTCTTTTCCTTTATTATTCAATTAGAATACGATACTTCATCTATGTTTCTTTTGCCACCGTTTTCGCTACCCTTCCCAATTTGGTTACTTAGTTTCACTTTCACAATGCATACGCTAGCTTAGGTTTTCCTCCGTGTAATCCCCCCTCCCCCCCCCCCTTTATTTTTTCTCTCTCTCGCTTGTTCTAAGAAAATGAAACACGCTTTTGGGCCGATCGCCAACCGTGTTTATGTTAGATTTAATTTCCAAGACGGAGAGGGACCAAGGCGGTTGGTTTTGAAATGTGGTATCATCGCGTGCATTAGCAAATATCCAAATACTTTATTCAAACCTTAACGGTAAGGGGAAAAAATGCCCTAACAACGGTATCTAAGGCACTAGTTGATTTTCAGACGCCAGCCTCTCGTTTGCGTTTTGTGTTACCATAAACAATTCCTTAACGTCAACTGTCGCATTGTGTGCTATTAATAGATTTTAAAAAACGCTTTAGTCAAGGTTTCATTCCTCCCTCTCTCCTTCACTCCTCCTTTTTTTCTATCACTCTTTTGGGGAACGAAACACGTGTTATGTTATTTTCAGTCTTTGGACAGAGCAACGAAAAAGCTAGTGGTTTTGGCATCGTTCACTTTGGCGTTAATGCTTTTTCAAATCCAGCGTGAATCGCAGGCTTGGGTGATGACTTTGGGCAAACACGGGCGGGGTGGTAAATTTTCTTGGCGTAGGGGTTAAATATTACTGTATTTGGCGATTGTATCACTGATCTCGCTACACTCTCTTTAACCTTTTGTTACAGAAAATTTTGTTTCTTTCCAATTATTCAATTATTCTTTATAAAATTATTTTACTGTTACTTGTAAATGCACCGTATGCTCAGATTTATCGAAAATACACTCTGACAATGTTCTTTCAGTAAATCTGAAATTTATCTCAGTCAAGTCTAGGGGATTAACTAGACATGTTCTATAATCCGGGACTGGACCCTATATAAATTATGTCACGGGCAGCCTCCCTTTGGCTCTGCAGTAGTGGTCCAACAGTGGCCAAAACCAAGAGTATGTAATGTGGGTCTTCAAAGGTATCTACATTCGCACAAGATTACTCTTGGCAGAGTTGTAGATAGAAGGATAATAATGCTTCTACCTCCAGGGAGTGTTCACAAGATATTCAGAAAGCACGAACAATGCTGAATGAGTCCTAGCACGTTAACTTTGTATCTGACCCGCCGTCTTTTGTGAAGATGGATATAAATGATGTAGCTTGTTCAAGCCCCAACTGAATCACTCAGTCAAATTCTTATTATTTTATAGCTCTAAGTGTATTTAAGAAATTGACTGAGTCATACGGGTGCAGTACATTCAAAATGATTAAATCAACGTTAAATTTGTATATGCACAAATAACAAATTTAATAATCAATTATGTTTAGCTGTTAAAAAATGAATAATTCTGTTCAAAAAGGTAATCATCATAGGGTGATGTTATGGTTTTAGAAAAATGGACAGTTTATTTGGCAGCTTTTAAGTTTGCACTCAGCTGCCAATAGTTTGATGGTTTCCGCTCCCGCTGATGTTTGGTTCTTTGCAGATAGATGACTGGTTCACTATCGTCACTGGTCAAGTCTGAAAGTTGTGACACGTTCCAAGAAGAATCAGGGAGTAATAACAAAGCTGGTCCAGCGTCTCTAAGACCCGTCTGATGATGGTGTCTAGCATTGACTTCAGGCCACTTATACTCCCACTAGTTTCAGAGATAGTATCCTCAATTAGTACCACCAACTAGTGTCACAAAAGAAGAGAACAAATACCAACTCGAGTATTGAGTTTTCCTGACACACACTCATGTGCCCCCTCTTGTCATTCCACCATCCCATCAACCTCAGAACTTTATCCTCTCTGAGAATTAATCTTAATCCCAGTGAGCGGAAAACCTTTATTACATGTAGATTGAATAGGTTTTACATTTACCTCTACATTGGTTGAAAAGGTTAACAATATAATAAGTATGTACAACATTTTTCTCATCATTCACTCCCTGCTCCATATGGAACGTGGGAATACCTCTGCGTTTGGTTCTCTATAAAAACAACTCGCATAAAGTAGTCATCAGCCCTTGCTGTGGTGGTTCATGAAATCATCATTCTATATGATGATGTTGCCAGCCTCGTATGACTTGGACATCCACTTGCAATTTTCACACATTAATATTCACAATTCAATATATACATATTATTTAACGTGTTAATAATGTAAAATATAGAATTACAAATGTACAGCTTATCCCAAAATCTCTTTTTGGAATACAGACTGGCTTCTGGATCAGTGAAATAGTTAAGGCAAATTGTTTAAGATGCCTCTTCCACGTGTTGTGGGGTGTTACTTTACAATAAGTTCCCACTGACCTCATGTTCAGATTCCTAGGATTCCGGTTTTTCGTGTTAATAAAGGTAGAGTTTTCCTAGGATTTAAGTCCTCAAGATGCTCAAACAAGGTCCGGTCCGATAAATGGAATTCTGATCCTGTTCTTTACTCTGGCTGTCTGGCTGGTCTCTTGACGGGTTGAATTTCACAGTGCCTTACCCCAGCTAAAGTGTCAGGTTATATTTCAACTTCCGTCCCACGCAAGTTGTTGTTTACTATTAGACCAGGCGCCAATCAGAAATGTTGCTATGTTTACATCTCGAATGCCGGCCAATAGTTACTATCATGCATGGTTTGATGGGGTCTGTTTAAAAAATTTCATCATAGGAAAATTTTGCGTCTTATTTTAAAGGTCACTTTCCAAATTTGAAATTGTTATATCCGTCGATTCGCGGAATAGATTACATCTACAATTTCTTACATTATCACAAATAATGTCTTCGTAACAATCCTGCTCGGAAGCGATTATAACATTTCCGTCGGCTTCAGGTGCGTGCCTACAATATGTCACCACATGGATAATTTACTGTCCTGTACATTTGCAAACAAACATCATCGTGTGACCAGTCATTTATTGGTGCCACAGTTACTCTCATGGGTAGTACCAATCTTTAATTTGTTGAATAGATGGTTTCCATGTATGATCCGGTGAGAATTATTATGTGTCTTATAAATTGTTAATATAGTTATGTTTGTGAAGTCATATGTGGAACTGCGGGCCTTAAGGAGATAAGGGGAAAAAAACTAGTACAGTAATCCCCCGTTTAGCGCTGTTAATTCGTTCTTGAAAACTTGAGCACTAACCGAAAAAAGCGCTAAACGAAATTTGATTTCCATAAGGATTAATAGACATCAGTTAATTCATTCCCGAGGCTGAGAAAGCTGTATCAAAATTAAGTAAAAAAATGATTTAGAAAAAAAAAAAAAACGAATTAGTTAACATTTATTAACTAGGCTATATTTAATTATCAGACATATTGAACAAGATGAAATATTATGTATGTACTGTACTGAATAAAAAAAAATTAAAAAAAAAAAAATTATAGGACTTTAATTGCTGTTTACTTCCGTCACTTGTGGCTACAGTTGTCTTGGCAAGGCTGTCTTCATCATAAGACGCCTGGTTAACGGAAGGTATTGTAGGTGCTGAAAATGTTTTTCTGGCTTCAGATGTAGAAGACACGGCTGTTTGGTCAATGGGGGTTGGGCAGAAGATATCCAGGAGACTTTACAAAAAATGAATCGAGCTTACTTTACCATCTTTTTGTTCTCTAAGAACGTGTTCCATGTTAGCCTACAGATTACTACAAAACTGCGTTCCATTTTTGGTTCATATTTCATTATGTTTGCAATGACACGGTTTCTTGGCCATCCCACCAACCTGAATGAACTTGATGAGCAAGTGAAAGTTATATTCCTGCCTACCCTTGAGTTTAGCGCTCAGCGTAAGATCGAATTTTTAAAGCGTATAACAGAGATTTGGCATAAAATAAAAACTGCGTTATATCGAAAAAGCGCTAAAAGAACAACGTAAAACCGGGGGAATTTCTGTATACAAAAAGGAACGAGAACAGAGGGGATGAAAGACAGCAAGTCACTTGACCCATGCAAGAAAAACTCCCAGTTACACGGCGCAGTTTATCACTCATATCACGACCCTTTCTTCTTCCTCCGACATTCATTATCAAGCTGGTCTCAGAAACTGCACGGGGAGCTATGGCAGGGGAGATAAGAGCAAACTCTGGATTGGATTGCCCCCATTAACACGTTTTCTTTATCAGTCGCAGACATCGCCTCATGGGCTAAATACGACTTTCCACCACGGGTCACGCCCCTGAGACAAACTGAATGTTCAACGACATTTGCGGGATTTATGAGCTAATTTCTGCTATGTGGAACCAAACCTAGACCATTAGCTCCAGTTCTTCACCTTCGACTTCATTAAATTCTCTACCAGGCTACACTTCGTGATAATGCATTTCTACTTTCTAATACATCACTGTGACCGCCAAATGGCAGAATGGTTGAAGAACACGCTTCTCGAAACAAAAGTGACAGGATTCTAAACTAGGTAGAGTCACGGTCCAGTTTACGCAGCTGTAACATAAATTAATACCTAACTCTAATCTTGAGTTAAGGCAGACAAAGGCAGCGAAGAAGAGAACCGGTCACCATTAAGTCCCTGTATAGGAGTAGTCTGTAACAATTCACCATCTACGGCAGTATTAGCCATGTGATTACCTTTTATTTCAATGCCTCCTTCATGAGTGGCAAACTTTTTAAAATGTGTGCTTGGGTAGAACACTTACTTACTTATTAGTCGTTCCCCTTCTACCGTGAGGTGTAGAGGTTTGGAAGAGAGAGCGCCAGACTATCCTATCGGCTGTCTTCCTCCTGGACTGGTTCCATTCTAGTCCTCGGTCCTTCAAAGATTGTCTAATGTTGTTCCCCCCAGCGGACTCTGGATCGTCGTGGGGGTCTAGATCCCTGGCTCGTTGTTTCCCATGCTTGTCGTGGTAGCCGATCTTCTCCCATTCTGCAGACATGGCCAAACCATCTTAGTTGGGACTGTTCTACTTGGGTCTGCAGGGGGTGCTTGGGTAGAACACAAGGATTGACATTGTACGATAAGATGAGAAGAAGACGCTGGCGATGAATAGACACACATTGAGGAAACTTGTTGATAGCATCACAGGGCAACTTTTACCCCGACATCCACAGGGGAAGAGAAATCGAGTAATTTAAAACGCACTAAATAGGAAATGAAGACACAATTGCAAAGACGAAAGAAGGCAAGGACATACCTTGAACGGATGGCATAGGACAGGATGGATTAGCGTGAACCTATACTCCATACGGAGTTGAAGAGTTATAAAATAAACGAGGGATCACATACATGTTCCAAGGTTCACTCGTTGGCATTTTCATGTATTCCCACTTATTTATTATTCGGTCTATGTGTGTGTTAATACGAAAGCTATGGAAGGAACAGCGTATATAAAAATGACTGCATATTTCAGGTTCTATATTCCATTGTTGTAAATAGTGTTAAGGAACTCTATGCCCTCAGTGATGCACTTCTTTTTTGGAGTGCTTTGCTGCTTGGGTGTCGCACCACGGTCACGCACTTCTTTTTTGGAGTGCTTTGCTGCTTGTGTTTCGCACCAGGGTCACGCACTTCTTTTTTGGAGTGCTTTGCTGCTTGTGTGCGGCACCACGGTCACGCACTTCTTTTTTGGAGTGCTTTGCTGCTTGTGTTTCGCACCAGGGTCACGCACTTCTTTTTTGGAGTGCTTTGCTGCTTGGGTGTCGCACCACGGTCACGCACTTCTTTTTTGGAGTGCTTTGCTGCTTGTGTGCGGCACCACGGTCACGCACTTCTTTTTTGGAGTGCTTTGCTGCTTGTGTTTCGCACCAGGGTCACGCACTTCTTTTTTGGAGTGCTTTGCTGCTTGGGTGTCGCACCACGGTCACTCACTTCTTTTTTTTTGGAGTGCTTTGCTGCTTGTGTGCGGCACCACGGTCACGCACTTCTTTTTTGGAGTGCTTTGCTGCTTGTGTTTCGCACCAGGGTCACGCACTTCTTTTTTGGAGTGCTTTGCTGCTTGGGTGTCGCACCACGGTCACTCACAGGGAAGCGATGTAGCTGTTCGGAAGGGACAGGATCGATTTCCCAGAATGTCTATGACTTCTGCTGTTTAACTATTGTTTGTTATTCTCATTCTGTCTGTCTGTCTTTCTAACGAGTGTCTACCATTTTACTATTTGAGTTATTTGTTTATAACTGACATTATACCTTCGGTGCTACGGATGGTACTGGTATCGGCTATATGCGCTTTCTCTGTTCCGCATATGTTGGGCAATTTGAAGCTGATCTCCTGAGTTTGTACACTTTTTTGGATAAAAGTATTTTATACAGCATCTCAGCAGGAGGATCTCACAATGGACCCAGTGATAGGCAGGGGAAGCTGAGAAGTGGCTTTGTGCAGGACGTGACAGTTCCATGGGAGTGCCCAGAACCAGAGCACAGTATTTTAGCTCTGCATAGTTGGAGAGCCCCCTATGCACAGTATGCCACATGCTTCTTACTACTAGCTTGGGACCAGATGTGACAATCCTTTAAATACAAGCCAAGCTGGAGAAACTGAAGCTCATGACTTCAACTCAACACGTTTCAGAATGGCAGAAAAGCTACAGGGAAAGCCTAGATCTACAGTGTAGATAATACTAAGGATACTCTTAGTATTGGCTGCAAGAAAGCGAGAAGCTCAGCATTCCTAGTTAAACAACAACAAAACAGAATCTCAAACATAAGTTAGTGTCCTGGTTATAAGTAATCAACGAAAAATGAAAGCCGTAAGTATTGAGGAGAAGCTTGAAATAATAAAACGTTTTTGAAGGAAAAAAACCCAACAACAAACAAACGACAGAACATGTGATATTGCGAGAGAAACAAAGGAAAATAAAAGATTTGTTAAGCGGGAACAGTACGAGAGCTGCAAAGTCTCATTTAAAACAAAGCCTACAGAAATAGAAGCGATGTTTTTACTCTTGTATTTCTCTATCTATTTATTAGGAATTAAACATTTTAAAATTGTTGTAGCATTTTTTAAGAAGGGTTTTTTATTGGGGTTTTTTTTTTAAAGTGTATTACTTACGAGACTGTACAGGTTGTGGTAGCTCAGCCCGTAACCTTATCTTTCCATAAACCCTGTTATTTTTATTGATCGAAATCCCACAACGCAATTATTTTTAAGAACACGAATATCGCGTTATAGAAGAAACAACTGTACTAGTTAAATCTCAGTATTATAATAATATCAATATTGACGTCGTCAATCACTCATAATCCTGCCAACACGTCTCAACAACTGCTAATTTAACTTTATTGTGTTACGATGCTCTTTGTCTTTTAGCCAGATCTCTGCCCGTAGTAAAAGTCAAATGTGCAATAATATCTCCTGGATTCTTTTGCTAACCGGCTACAAGTTTTAAATCCGAGTCTAATGTTTGACATTTCAGCTTTCGCCCGACAATCAGAACTCACCCGTGTTATCCAGATGCTATCTGTATCGGCACTCGGCACACGCCGATCTTACAGGTGCAAATGAAAGCTAGGTATAACGGAGATTGTAAGGTGTGTACAGGTAAGCTGAAATATGAAGACGGAAATTTTTAGAGAATAAAAATGGCGTGGCATGTATTAACAACTTCTGGTAGAAAGGTTGGGAAAACAACAAATCTTCGTGAACCATCTTGTCTGCTAGGTTATGACGGCGTCAGACTAATCTCAGAGGACATTCTACCGGTTCATAACCCCAAACATGAAAGAAAAAACAAGGTTACTCATAATTTTCGTGTTACGGAATAATTTTTCGTACAAAAAAAAAACGGGTGTTAATCTGTATTTGTCATCCCCAGGGGAGGTAAATTCTGACAATCATCATTATCATAAAGTACAGTGTTAAATAAGAACGTAAGGGCTGCATTAAAATGATGGTAAACTGTGGGGTAAACAAAAATAGGTAATATCTAATATTAGGACAAGGGACAAAGACAATTTCCAACGTTACGACCACAAGACCTTCGACAGGGACAAACTGACGTAACAAAAGAAAGCGAGGAAACAGATAAACACAAAATATTATAATAACAATAAAATAATAAAGATATTACGACCCGACATAAAAATCCCGGTTAAGCCCCCGCGAGAATTTGACTGAACAAACTGGCCACTTCAATAGATCTGATCCGAGTAATAGAAAACAAAATGGTTATAGAAATCCATAGATATAAAAATACATAAATATAGAAGGTAAACCAGATAGTGGCTACATTTCACGGTTAAGCCGAGTTTATTTATTTTTTCCTTTCACATCGGATTTTTGTTGTTTTGTTTTTCTCTCTTCCAGACTTTCTACGCATGTACTTTTTCCTACACATCGTAGTCAGTCTCACGACAGTCTACAATCCCAGGCCACGTAATGCAGCCTGCACCTTAAACTGCACCCCCATTTAATTCACCACACTTTGCTCACGCTCAAAAATCAGTCTAGTTCCCTATAACGTGACATTTTAAAAATCCTGGAAATTTTAAGTGATTTTTCTGGTTTAAAAAAAAAAATTATTCGATCCTAAATGGCCCGGAAATGGTTTCGCGTATTCAAGATCTAGAACAGTCATTCTCAACCGTGGAGGAACCTTTTAAATAATGTTCAGATCTCAGGGATCTTCATAAAAATTATTATATCTACAGCTCACGGTACGTTAGCGTGATCAGTAAGTTGAAAAAGTAATAATTCAATAATAATTGTCAATGCTCTAATAAGTAGAGAATAAATCGGAGAGTATTTGCCTGAATGGCGAGGGACACCTGTCTCTGTACAAGTAAAAAGGGATACTCACGTAAAATCAATGTCAGGTTAGACATAGTAATAACCTGAGATTTCGCCTCGAGTATTAGCGGGCGTACGCAAAAAAAAAAAAAAAAAAAAAAAAAGTAGAGAATAATTTTTTTATGTGGATCTGTTTATTTTGGCCAACTTATTAACCTACTCTTTCTGTGTGGTTCCTCCTCTCTACAAAGAATATCAGCTTTAACGAAAGTCAATAATGTAGGTAGAAGAAAATTCAGTTTTTCCTATTTTTGTATTTCCTATTTTTTGTTAACAGTATCCAAGTAGGCATAAGAGTTTTATCACAGATTTTAACTCTACAAGAAGATAATGCAATATTGTGACGGTAAGACTAATAACACTGACAAACAACATTTTTCTTTCTTATATAAGAATAAGTGTTCTTAGGTCAGTTTCTTTCGCTGATTTCAAATTTGAAATCCGTTTATCTCTATCACATCGGGTTCTTAAGATATTTGTGAATAATTATATTTTTGGGAAACCGTTATTTGCTCCGTTTCATTTTTACTATATAACTTATTAAAAATTAATAAAATGCAAAATAATTCTACTTTTTATACTGCTAAAAGATGCATGACATATGTTACGCTATTTTTCAAATAGTTACTGTATTTTGAAATAATTCTGAGCGAAATATGTCTTCTAGAAGTTGTAGAAATTCGGCTGATCTGTTCTGTTACGTTTGCGGATATTTTACCGATCGTGTTCACCAGAAAAACTTTAAACCATTACTAAAGAAAGCATATGAACTTTATTTCGATTCGAAAGTTGATGATGCAAATAAATCTTGGAAGCCAAATGCAGTTTGTTCGACTTGTGCAAATACATTGGCAGGTTGGTTACGAAAATCGCCGAAGCATAAGTCGATGCCTTTTGGAGTGCCAGTAAAATGACGTGAACCGACAAATCACGCTACTGATTGTTACTTCTGCTTAACAAATATCCCGTGGTTTATCCAAATATTGAATCGGTTTCGAAACCAGTGCCTCATGATCCAATCACGTGTCCGATCCCAGTTCCACCAGAACAATATCCGTTGGACGTGAATGAACCATCAGAAAGTGATAGTTTACCTGCTTTAGAAACTAATTCTGACTCGGATTATATACCGGTGAATGATGGTGTTCACTTAATTAACCATTCAGAACTTTCAGATCTAATACGTGATCTCTCTCTTACCAAAGGACAAGCGGAATTACTCGGTTCGCAACTCAAAGAATGGAATCTTTTAGCGCCCAATACTCCGATTTCTAAATTTCGTCATAGACACAGAGAACTTGTTCAATACTTTGAGATGGATGATGACATTTGCTATTGCAAAGATGTAAACGGTCTAATGGTGCACCTCGGTCATGAGCACATAGTCAACGAATGGCGACTTTTCATCGACTCTTCCAAGACTAGTCTAAAAGCCGTGTTATTGCATAACGGAAATTTATTTTCATCAATTCCAGTCGCCTGCTCTGTTCATATGAAAGAAACTTATGACAATATGGCTATACTTTTGGCAAAAATAAAGTACAATGACTACCAATAGCGGATTTGTGGAGACCTAAAGGTCATTGCAATTCTCACGGGCATGCAGACTGGGTATACTAAATTTTGTTGCTTCCTATGTGAATGGGACAGCCGCAACAGACAGGAACATTATGCAAGAAAGGTGTGGCCTATCAGGGATCGTATGCAGCTCGGGCATAAAAATGTAATACTGGAGTCATTAGTTAACAAAGACAACATCATTTTACCGTCATTACATATAAAATTGGGGTTCATGAAGAATTTCGTAAAAGCGTTAGATAAAACGAGCAAATGTTTCCCTTATCTTCGAGAAAAGTTTCCGCAAGTTAGCGATGCAAAGATAAAGGAAGGTATCTTTATAGGACCTCAGATTAGGAAAGTTATTGCAAACAAACAATTCGAGAACTTGTTACATGGTAGTGAACTTCGCGCATGGATGGCATTCAAATCGATCGTCGATAACTTTCTGGGAAATCACAAATCTGTCGACTATGTGCATATTGTTAAGCAGCGCATAGATGCATACAGAATTATGGGCTGTAACATGTCCCTCAAAATCCATTTGCTCGATTCGCATCTTGACTTTTCCCTGACAACCTTGGCGAAGTCAGCGATGAACATGGAGAACGATTCCATCAAGATATCGCCGTAATGGAGTCACGTTATCAAGGACGGTGGAGTGTGACCATGCTTGCTGATTATTGTTGGATGCTTCATCGCGATGTACCACATGCCATTCACCGACGAAAGTCGACTGCAAAGAAATTCAAGCCTACATAACTGTTATACTTCTTGTACGAATGATGTTGTAATACTGTATGCATTGTTAAAAAACTTCAATTGCGTATTTCTAGAGAATATACTGATAGAGAAAAACGGTTTGCAGATTTAAAAACAGCGCATTAAAATTGACCAGAAAAACTTAGACATGTTAGAGAAAGAAAAAAAACAAATTTTTTTTGGGTTAATTTTCTGCCGATTCCGTCCAGACAGACACGCTCATGTCATATTTCTGATTTTAGTCCCGTATTCTCCTCTTTTTGGCTTCATTCGACTGTAAATTTCCGGACTCCCCAAGTGTTAACCTGATTTCGTGACCGTGCTGGGAGTCACTTCATTCGCGTATACTTTGATTCTTGAAATCAGAGGCGAGGCTGCCGTCAAATGTCCTCGAGACGTGGAAAGTCTGACTCATTAACATTTCCCTGTGCTCAGTCTAAGACAGGAGCCGCGGTAGCATAGTGGTTAGTGCACTGGCTTCCTAGCTCAGTGGTCTATGGGTCGATCCCCAGATGAAGTGGGATTTTTTTAGGCCGCAAACGGCTCCTGGGTCGAACCAGCCCCAACTGGGTACCAGAGCAACTCTGGGAAGGTTAAGGCGGCCGGCGTGATGCTGACCACATCACCTCTAGTGTGCCGATGGTCAATAAAATATGAGACTAACACCATATTCCCAATATGCCCCAATGGGCGTGTAACGGGATCCATCCCTCCCTCAGTCTAAGACGTAATCTTTCGTCGGCAAACGAGGACGCGTCCTACACCTGTACAAAGGACATTTCCTCTGGACTGAGCCCCCGATGTAGCTTCTTCGAGCAACGAGAATCGTGCTTGCTTACGAATTACGTCACTGGCCATCTGAGTTTCCTAGCGTCTTTTCCTGTCTCCTGCTTGTTTCTTCTACATACGCTTGAAGCAAGGGACACCGATGACCAGGCCTCTCAACTTCACCGGTCAAACGAAAAATGAATCTTTTATTTCCGTTAGCATGAGGAATGTTCTCCCGATTGTATTTGGACACAGTTTCCTCCGATCGTCTTGCTTTGACAGAAATGGGGCTCTTTTTCCCCCTCTTCGGGACTCACAAGTAATCGTTCTTAAGCACTTCGAATAGCACATACGTTCTTGACTCAGGGGAACCATTGGCTTCTTGGGTAAAGGAAAACCTTTTCCCCCTTTCCCACTGGGATTGGGAGGTTATCTGGTTTCGTGGATAGGTGGGCCCCCGTCCCGCATTTTTCACTCCTTTTTTCAGAGGATCATTCTTTCCCCTCCTCCTCTTTCCCCTCCCCCCCTTTTTTCTCCTTCTTCATCCGGTCAAACGAAGAACCGGACCACACTTGTCAAACTGAATTTTTTCATGCTTTCTATCTCGTTAGTGTAGAAATGTTTCTCTTTCGTCTTTCTTACATAATCTGTCTTTCTTACCCCGATTAATTCCGTTAGCCAGTTCTTTCTGTTCTTGCTTCGACTTCTCTTTCTTCTTTCGGCCTTTCCACACTTCTTTTCTTTCGCTTAATTCAATTCTTACTATTTGTCAGAGGGCCTCTTCTGAGTTTTGTGTTCTCAGCGTTGGGTTTTCCTTTCTTCCTCTTCTTCTTCGTCTCTGTTCTAGTTTGTACTGATCTTTGCCGCTACTCTCTTCTTCCTTCTTAATCCTTTTTCGGTTTCCCCCAATTCTTGGTCGCTTAGATCCCGAAACATTTCCCTACTCTCCCTCTTTTCTTCCTCTTGGCGTCTTCCCACTTCCTTCTGCTCTTGATGGCTTACCTCTCCTTGGGTCTCTAATTCTTGGGTGAGACACCTTCATTTCCCTCCTTCCCACCCATCAAAATCTTGTCAAACCACTTATAGCTTGAATTCTTTTCATTTCTTTCAACCTCCAGTTTCTTCTCCGATGCTTTCTTTTTCCTTTTCCCCCTGTAATCCCTCAACCTCTTCCTGGCCCTCCCTTTCTTTCGATCTTTTCCTTTTCTTCTTTTACTACACTTTCCTTTCTTCTCTTCCTCTCTTTCTTTCTTCCTTTCTCTTCTTTCAAATTAGTACGTCAGTTCTTAACTTTCTTGCCCTTCAATGTTCTTTTTACTTTCTTGTTCTTTCTTTCTTTCTATTCCTCCCTCCTGTTCAACTGCCCTCTCTTTCTTTCTTGGGAATCCAACCCCCCTTTTCTTTTCTGATTCTCTTTCTTTCTTTCTTTCTTATCTCTTTATTTCTTCTGTTCTTCTTTCAGTTCCACACTCGGATACTATCACCACTGATTGAAGGTACCTTCTCTGACCCTCTTTTGTTGCGTGGTTTCTTCCTTATCCTCTTCCTTTTCATTCTTCTACAAACTATTTCAATTGTCGCACTTTCTTTCTACGCACTTTCTTTCTTTCTTATCTTCTCATTTCTCTGCTTCTTTCTCTTTCTTTCTTTCTTTCTTTCTTTTCTTTCTTTCTTTCTTTCTTTCTTTCTTTCTTTCTTTCTTTCTTTCTTTCTTTCTTTCTTTCTTTCTTTCTTTTCTTTCTTTCTTTCTTTCTTTCTTTCTTTCTTTACTATGTAGCAGATAGTTTATATTTTCAAGTATTCTTTCACTACTTTCAGTATATTGTGTCTTGTCTGTTATCTGACACTCTTTGTGGATGAGAAACACCTCACATTCGCAAGGAGAGGTAGAGATAATATTACGAGAGGCAGGTTGGTAAAATTCGTTTGTTCCAAGGCTTGGCCGCTACGGATTAACACGTACATCGCCCAGCGCTATCTGCCAAATCACCGATAAGACGGGTGCGTGCATCACCAAATCTTGGAATACGGGAAGACAAATGATGGACAGACATAGATAAGAGATTACTTTCTGATAAAGTAATGAATTGTTACTTTTGGAACACGTTGTCATATGAGGTTAACGCCATGTTCGCGAGTCTGTAAGCAAAGCATCGTATATCTTATTGTCATATATGGTAATACGTGACCTTTTGCTTTACGCACCTTATTTCACGTGGAATATTTTGAAAGCACCACACCCTACACCGCCTGTTTGAAAATGATTGGAGCGTTTATTTAACTCCATAAACAACAGATGCGTGGGAGACCGGGAATATAACCTGACACGTTTCAGTGTTATTCCACTGTGAAGATCACTTGCCAAGATATCAGACCTTGCTAGAGTGAAGCCTAGAATTCAGAATTCCTTCTTTACATAACGGACACCTGTTATTGGAGAATTTTGGACGGACTTTCATAGCCAAGGAAATCTCTTTCATGTTAAATAAGGAAACCGGGACTAAGGAAACTGAAGGATCACACACGAAGTCAGAGAAGGAACTTATTAAATTAACGACACCCCAGACGCGTGTAAGATGCCTATTCAAATTTACTTTATTCATGTGAGCAAAAAGTCTGTGAGCCAGGATTGGCGTAAGTTGTCATTTTACATTTTATATTACTAACATGTGAACTAACATATATATGTATATGGCCATGCGAATTTTAATATGTGAAAATCGCTTGTGGATGTCCGTCATTTGAGGCTGGCAACCTCAGCGTATAGAATGATGATTCATGAACCACCACTGCACGGGCTGGTGATTGCTTTATTGCTAGTTTCTTAATTAGAACTAAAAGCAGAAAGTAGTCCCAAGTTCCTATGGAGCAGGGAGGAAAAGATGAAAGAAATGATGCACATTCTGAGAATAAATACTTACAGTTTCAAGCAGTGTAAATGTCCATATGAACATATTAACTTTAAAATTAATGTAAGTTTTCAAGCTTCAACCAGTGTAAATGTCTATGTGAAAATATTCATTTTAAAGTTAATGAAACTTTCAAACTTTTCGATCAGTGTAAACATAAATGAAAACATATTAAATTTTTATTGTGAACACTTTTCAATCAGTGGAAATGTAAATGTAAACATATTCTATCTGTATTATTAACCTTTTCATTTAAATGTAATGTAAAGCTAAAGCTATTCAATTTAAATGTAAAGAAAGTTTTATTTCGAGGGATTAAATTCAATTCTCATCGAGGATAAATTATGAGATAAAATGGGATGGTAGAATAGAAGAAGAGAAGGGGGGGTCACATAACTATGTGTCGGAAAACGCTATACTCAGAAGAGCTTTTGTCTCTATTCTATTACCACAGTTATTGGTGGTACCAGCAGAAAGTACTATCTCTGGAACAAAGTGAAGGTAGAAGTGGACTGACGTTGTGCTAGACCCCATCATAAGAGCGTCTTATAGACAGACGCAGGACCAGCTTGGCCGTTACTTCTTGACGTTCTAGGAACGTGCGGCGCTTTTAACCTTGACCAGCGATGAGCGACAGCAGTGTAAACAGAACCCATCAGCGGGAGCAGAAACTACTATTGGCAGCTAAGTGAAAAATATACGCTGCCAAAGTGAACTTCCTTCATAAGAATTCTATCATCTATCAATGATGAATCCTTTCTTTTAAACTATTCACATTATTTTCAAACTGTTAAATCTTAAGTGACTATTAAATTTTTTAATTTGTAATGTTACAAATTTAACTTCGACTTAATCATTTTAAAGTTACTGCGTGTTTGTCTCAGTCGATTTACTACACACCCTCTAAACAGAGCTATTCCAGAATAATAGAATTCCACTCAGTAAATCAGGGGTGGGGGCTTGAACGAGCTGAAATTAATAAGTGCTTAATTCCTTCACAAAAGTTGTCGGCAGATTCTAGAATTAACGTGCTCAGCCAAAGCAGCATTGTTTTCGCTTATCTGAATATCTTGTGAAGATTCCCTTTGTAACAGAAGTGTCATCTGTTATCTGACTCTCTTTGTGGATGATAAACACCTCACATTCGCAATATTGGACAGGAATCACTCTTCTCTCAGTTCCCAGCAAAATACTAGGCAGGATAATTATACAGAGAATTTCAAAAGCAGTAGACCACAAACTGAGGAAAGAACAAGCAGGATTTAGAAAGAACAGAAGATGTGTAGATCATATATTTACCCTCAGGAACATTATAGAGCAGTGCTCAGAATGGCAAAGATAGCTGTACATTAATTTCGCTGATTTTGAAAAGGCTTTTGACAGTATACATATTTATGGAAAATACTGAGGGCTTATGGAATTCCAAGCTGCATAGTGTCAATCATAAAAAGCCTCTATGCCAACTTTACGTATAGCGTTGGGCAGAGCAACCTAACCTTTGAGGTGAAGACAGGAGTACGACAGGGAAGGCCCTTATCAACCACTCTATTTTTGACAGTCATAGACTGGGTGATGCGCCAGACAACAGAGCACAGCCCAAGAGGAATAAGACGGACTACATTTTCTACTTTGGAAGATCTGGAATATGCAGATGACATTGCACTACTAGCAGATTCACATCAACACATCCAGGAAAAAACGGATAGACTTAATAAGTATAGCCAGCAGGTGGGCTTAAATATCAATCTAAAGAAGTCAGAGGTCATGACGCTCAATGTGAGCAACCCTGAGCCCATATCAGTAAGGAATCAACAACTGGAACAGACAGACACCTTCACATACCTAGGATTCATAGTAACACCAGACGGCGGAGCAAGCAAAGACATCAACAACAGAATGAACAAAGCAAGAACAGCCTTTTTTAGTCTAAACAACATCTGGAAGTCCTCTCAGTACAGCAGAAGGACAAAATTAAGATTATATCAGAGCTGTATGTTTTCTGTGCCTATCTATGGTGCGGATTGCTGGAGAGTTACAGAGAAGGAAATGTCGAAATTGTCATCTTATCACACAACAAAAATTCATCTTTTGGCCGAATACCATCACCAACCAAGATCTGCTTACTCGGAGCAAGCAAGAGGACATGCACACCATCATAGCTGGCAGACGCTGGAGCTGGGTTGGCCATGTCCTCAGAAGAGACCCCGATGCCCTCACAAGAACAGCTATGTTATGGACCCCTGAAGGAAAACGAGAGGCCGACCAAAAACAACTTGCCGGAGGACTGTGGAGGCTGAGATGCAAAGAATGAACCAGAGTTGGGGCACTGTACGAAAGATAGCCACCGACCGAGCAAAGGGGAATCAATTTGTTGTTGCCCTACAAGACGGCACCAGGCGTGATGGCCACTGACTGCTTTGACGGTCGGCGGCTAAGATTCAAAGAAGAAGAAGAAAGATTCGAAAGGAATCTACAACTCTGCCAAGAGTAATCTTGTGCGACGGTTGATACCTTTGAAGCCCATATTAGATACTCTTGAGTTTTGGCCACTGTTGACTACTACTGCAAAGCAGGGGAGGCCATATCGTCACATGTTCCACCAGATGTAGAGGATCTGAGAGAGGTTCTGGCTATATAACCTGGACACTAGTGTTATTCGTTGCTTGTTGTTCCACAGGTCTCCTAGTTACAAAGTGGAATTACTTTTACTTATGTCATCTACCAGTTGCGTATTAGGAAGGATTATGTTTGTGTGAACACGGCGAGCACACTTAGTTATCTCAGAGATAACACAACTGCCCTAGATTAACATGTCAATTATTCTTCTTCTTCCTCATTCGTCCTAAAAAAGGACGTTGGTCGCGTTGTGTCCGTTTACAGCGAAGCTGCGATATTTGCGCCTTTCGGTCGACACATCCGACTTCAGCACGGAATTGTTTGGGACCAGGTTAGCCTTCCCTCTTCGATCCCTACTCTCTCAGCCAGACTGCAGTGATGCAGCATGTTTCGAGGACCACTACTTGGAGGTGGAGTAGGGTCTTGGTCAGCTCTATTTCGCTGACCCTGACGCAAGCAGTCAAGCTATGAGTCGCTGACTGCATTCATCTCGTTTGCTGCATCTTTGGTCCCTAACATGTAAATAACAGCGCCGAGATGGATGTTGGATAGAAAATCAGAAATATAGTTTCCAGAAATGGAGAAGATTTAGGTGAACCAGATTTAGGGATGACACAAGACATATCAGGTAATTAACTGCACAGTTCTCGATGATAGCTATAGAAGAGAACTGATAAGTAGGTCATCTTCTAGCTAGACCTACCCTATGCTCCAGGGGTGTTATATACAAATGTGAGTACAGCTAGTATTTATTCCCTACCAATTTTAAATTATTAAAATTTCTTTGACTGCACAACATAATTATAACTGGAAATTAATAATTCAATAACCACACTTACAAACAAATCAATGCACTTTATTGATTAATAATGTATAGTTAAAAAAAAAAAAAAAAAATAAGCACCTTGGTTTATCAATATCTTACAAGATTTTACAAAATAGTACTGTAGATTGTCACTGTTTGGTCGTTTTAATCATGTTATTGGCTTGGGTGTTTTGGTTTGTGTTTTCACGTTAAGTTGTACTTAACTTGCTTGACACGCTATAGTAGCTGACTTCCTTTGGTCGTTAAAAGACCTGGACACTGAAGACCCTATGCTTATGCCAGGAACAGTGTGGGTCTCCTATTATACAGGCTACTATTTCCTAAATTGTGTCACGTTTTTCACCACTAGTTAACCAGAAAATTATGGCCAGGTTATGGTATTTGTGGTTTATAACCAAGATGCCCCTCTGATGCTAACTGGTCATTCTTGATCAGATTTCTCATTTCACCAACACTATCTTGAAATTGTGGTTAAAGGGAGGTACATCGTACAACAACACAATACATTAAAAAATTTTAACATCAGTTACAACATTTTCCACACGGGACACTTCTTGTCCTGTGCAATCAGCTCAACGTCTGTCTATGTATTCTTGATGATCTTCATGTCTATTACCAGTTCTCATTTCCAAGTGTTCCTTTGTCTCCCTCTATCTCTTTTACCATGGTGGTTCCAGAACAAAGACTGTCTGATAATGCTATCAACAACTTTCCTCAATGTGTGACCTATCTATTGTGATAGGAAAGGGAAAGAACTGAGATATGACTAAGTAAGAATAATTTATGAGTAGTAAGACTTAGCTCTGACGTCACCGGAGCACGAGAAATAAGTGAAGGAAGGGAAGAGCAGAGGTCACTCTTCAATGGTCGTCAGCTGAGAGCGGGTTAGAAATTAGACTAACCGTAACGACCACCTACCATGTTATGGACAGCTGAAGTGCCATGTTACTTGTGGTACTGCTGCAGTGTGCAGAGAAGAGAAGAAGACTGATGCAAGATATTTCCAGAACAAATAGTTTTTCATGTCGAGCGGTGTCCAGCAAATAACGCCAGCAGTTCATCCTGGTATGTAAACACTCGCATATTTAACGAGCGTGGATAGACAAAGAAAAGTGTTAGAACTGTAGTCCAGTGTCGGACGTGTAGACAATTTACTAGGAACAGTTTATAGCTAAGAATAAGTTACCAGCACTGGAGTTTAACCAGACAATACTTCGAAGCTTAATTTTTCGTAGATTGAGAACAGCACCTGTATATAAAAGTGATGGGAAAATAGAGAACCAAAGTAGACAGCAGACAACTTGAGTTAATCCAGAGATAATTAACGATAGCTCCTGACCAGTTGTGGCGAGAGGTTTTATTTGGCTCTTGGATCAGTATAGTACTGACAATTACAGAAATAGAATTTCTGCAGAAAATGGTGAAGTCCCAGTGTCTGAGAGGACTACTGGTATCACAAATTAGTTACGGCTGTGAATGATCTGATCTCGAAACAATAGTAGAGAGGAGACCGACATAAAGTGCCACCTCCGCTGTGTAACTAACTGTGATATTAAAAAAACAAGGAAATAGATTTTGCTTAACAATGATAAAATTGACAAGTCGTTCAAATACAATTTCCTTATTATTTATTTAGTATATACACTATCTACTCTTGTGCTGAAGGGTGAATGTTGAAAAATGGAATGTAATGAATTTGTAAGTTTACATATGATTTACAAATATTTATTTTATATAATAAATATTACAACAAGTTTTCCAATTATAGGAACAAAAAGTATATCAGCTGTGCTGTGATTCAATTATAGTACATGTATCAGCTGTGCTGTTAATTAAGGATATAACACTTATCAGCTATGCTGTTATTTTTGTCTCTTGCTATGCTACTTCACTTTCTCATCACTGACAGTTTCTATGCTCACAATGCTGACAGAAATGGTACTAATGTGTACTCATCTCTCTAAGGTCTGTTCTTCTTTGGTTGGTTCACACAACCTCGGCTGAGTATCGTTCCTTTAGCCCACCCAAGACTGAGGGGGGCCAAAGATGTAGAGTCAGGACAACCTCTATGCTCCTGCGGAGTTCCAGGCAGCTGGATTGACGACCCACGATCTCAGGTTTTAGGACACGAATAAAACCTGTAACAAGGAAAAATAGGGGCTAATTTCTGTCCTCAAGCCCACCTATTTCTATTGTATATGATATGAGCGTGTCTCAGTGTCTGCATGTAGGATGAATGACAACATGGCTCAGTATGATTTAGCAATAGCGAGACAAGACAGGTGTCTACTTGCACTTTCTGATAAACTAATACATGGATATCATTCAATAATATAAATTCAATGCATGAATACATTCAATACATGAATACATCCCATAATATAAGTTCAATACATGAATACATCCAATAATATGTACACCTAGGTGTGATACAACAATGTCCTTCCCCCTATAATATACCAGGCCCTCTCTGACAAGTGCTATAATATATCCTAACAATAACGTTATGTTCTTATGATAGGAGTATGTGAGACGAGGACTGTTTGGTGATATATCAGGTGGGAGTTATAGGAGACAATAGATTGGAGTTAGATGAGACAAGAGATTGAGTCCTAACAAGGACTGTTTTGGTTATATTTCAGTTGGTTTTATCTGAGATAATAGACTGAAGTTATAGGAGACAATAGATTGAGTCCTAACAAGGACTGTTTTAGTTATATTGCAGTTGGTCTGAGATAACAGATTGAAGTATAGGAGACAATAGGTTGAGTCCTAACAAGGACTGTTTTGGTTATATGGCAGTTGGTCTGAGATAACAGATTGAAGTATAGGAGACAATAGGTTGAGTCCTAACAAGGACTGTTTTGGTTATATGGCATTTGGTCTGAGATAACAGATTGAAGTATAGGAGACAATAGGTTGAGTCCTAACAAGGACTGTTTTGGTTATATGGCAGTTGGTCTTATCGGAGATAATAGACTGAAGTCATGTGAGACAATAGATTGAGTTATAGGAGACAATAGATTGAGGTATGAGTCCTATTAGTCTTTGTCTATTCAATCATAATAGGAAATACAATCATTATACTTAATTTCCCCAAGATACAATCAGTAACCTGATAGGTAGTATAAATGACACACAACAAATACCAACATTATAGACCTGCTGAAAGCCTATTTTCCTAAAGGTTATCGTAAATATATTTACCCTCTAAGATTCAAACCGGCCAGATTTTGACTCGACTTAGCAAAGCAGGTGCAGGTCAATGCCCTCAGGTAAGCTATAAATCAAGGTGACAGCTTCTCCTCTTCAGTCGGTCGGTATCTCTGGCGTCGTGTCGGTGATGTGTGATTATGCATAAAATCCGCCCGATTATATAGGTAGGTAAATGCTTAAGGAAAGCGTTTGGTTGGTTCCTGGCGGAGCAAAATGATTGGTTTCCTCCGGTTTAGTCTCAAGCGCTGTACAGCCTAATTTTATTCAGTTTTCATCCGCCATCTTGCGTGAACAAGATGGCCGTTAATTTATTCTGTCTCAGAGACTGATGAACGTTGCTCGTTGATTGGTTGAAGCAAATCTGTATCTCGACATAGTGATTAACAAAGTAGTGGGTTACACTCGTTTCACGACACCAGTGCAGCAGTGATGTAGAGATGTCAACAATGAAGTCTCATATATATATTTATTGATAATCAGGCTCAGAGGTAGCCATTGTGAATGTGTTGTTGACAACCAATAAAGAATGTTTGGTGTCAGATTTGAGTCGTCCAGTTATTCAAGACATTAAAGTGTCTGTTCATGTAAGCTCATTCAGTAGACACAGGAACAAGATAAGCCACCATTGTACGGCACATATATTCACAGCCTGTGAACATAAGACAAGGACATTACGGTCATCATTAAGTTGAGAACATACACAAGGGTCAACATAACAACAATCACACAAGCAAAAGAATCTGGGTTGACAATCAATTGAAATTATCACACTATCTCCAGCGTCCTGTTTCTCATCTCTTGTTCCATTGACGCTCGTCTGGTTCTTGTCATCAGTTCCACATTAGTGATCTTGTCATACCAATTTAATCCTTCTATTCTATGCAAGCATCCATTTATGAAAGTCTATAGCTTTTCAGTTGTTGTTTTGTTATGTTGAAGTTTTTGTCGTTTTAAGAATTTTTACAGGATGGGTAACCCTCCTTAGTCGCCTCATGCATGGTATGTGCAGTGTTACTATTCTTTGCTCCCCTTTCGGGCCCCGGTCACATACGGGCGTTAGAAACTATACGGTGCGCTAAAAGTATTTAAGGTATTTTGCCCTCCTGTAGATAACCTTAGTAGGAACAGACATTATGATAATGCGTGTCCCCCGCCCAACTCACATTTTGAATGCATGCAGCTTCCACATAAATTCCTATGTTTATGTAATTTTGCACCCACGGAGTTGAATTATAACACTATAGGATAATTGATAAATAACTTTCTATGTTTAATTGGTCATTTCTCCACTCCTATCTGTCTAATTTATATTAAGCAAACATCACAGTAGAGATAATTAACTGTCATTTAATTACAAACAATGCGATGTCACAGTAGCATTGTAACAGGGTAGACTATTAAGTAGCTACAACTGTTATGTGACAGCGGTGGTTGGTCTATTTATATGTCACAATGATACTACTACTGTTACTATACTAGGTGACTGAGGCAGGCCTAGTTATTAATCTATGTGGTCAGATTTCCTTCCTTGACCTATCTTCCAAGTTAGAGCTATCTCATTGACTGGCCTTTTTTTCCGCCAGAGATGGTGATTCCTGGATGAGATAAGGTTCGTCTTTTCTTCAACCCAGACCACGTTCTTCTCTCCTTGTTGTTATAGCGACTTCCTAGTACTAGTGGTTTTAAGGCTATATATGCTATATAGGTTTAACTCTTTCTCACATACCCACTCCACATCCTTTTTATTGATTAAACCAACTTGAGTGTTCAATTTCCAAACATAATGGCTTTTATTTACATAACATGTGTTCCACAATTCTTTTCTCATAAGGGTATGTTTCAATCTCCCTTTTATCCAGGCCTCCAGACTTAGGCTCAATGTATTTTTTACAAAGGTATATTATTATATTCTCTACTGTAGACTCTTGTCTAAAGCACTATAATCTGCTAGGCATAGTTCAATTACATGCATCACTATCAATTCATAGTTCACCTAAACAAAGTTATATAATGGCAGGTGCAGCTGTGGTGGCGTCGTCATACTTACCCTTATATGAGAGAGCGCATGAGATGTTTCATAACTGTCAGATACAACTGTGGTGGCGTCTTCATACTTACTCTTATATGAGAGAGCGCATGAGATGTTTCATAAATGTCAGTGCTGTAAACCCTTTTTATCCACCTTTGTTCAATATATTCTTGTTTTATGACAATGCCTCATCGTCTTTGTATGACAGCCCATCCTGGCTATCTTATAATAAAAGTTATCCACTTTTTAAGCTTTAATTATGCCTTTGCTTCAATATTCTCTTCTGTAGCTCGCTCCCTTAAATATGAGCGACATTAGCCTGTGACAATATGTTGAGCGTGTTTCTAAAAAAACATGTCTCTCTTCACTCAAGTTAAGCATAATTAGAGTCAAAGACCTCTTACCGTAATATACAGAAGTCCGTTACTTATCACTGTCCTACTAGCACCAACTATGAGCTAATCCTATGTTTAACAGCACAAATTATCAATCAAATCTAAGTGTCCTCCTGAATTCCTATCACTACATTTCTATGTCTAGCTATTTCTGTAGACCTTCTGCAACCCGCAGGTTTCATATTTCTTGAGCTCCCAGCGAGGCTCGTCTTGCCCGGTCAACTTCTCTGGTGGGACTAATCTCTTTTTCCTTTCAATTTATTCCCATGATCCTCAGTTCACTCACCTAATCTCACCTTTCACGCTTTTAACCCTACTCTGTCAACCCCGTGAACTGTGCTACATAACTGTTTATATTTCGCTCACTTTTCACGTGCGTTTATTCTGCTCTCTGTTCTCTTAACTGTAAAGGGCGCTAATAATATTGTTATCTCCCTTAGTGGTTTATGCTCAATTGCTATGTTCTGTTACTTCTAGCTTATTAAAAACAATCGTTATGCTAATTTTATAAAGCAGAACTATGTATACTTAGGAAATATTAAAGTCTAAAATAGTTATCTCCCTTACCAACTAAGCACAATAGTGCTGTTTCTCGTCTCCCATCTATAAGACAAATAGTCCACTTTAATAAATTATTTACATTTTCAAAACCATTTTCTCATACCCTGTTATTTTATTAACCCAAAATTACTGTTAATCTGAACTTAAACTCAGCATGATAATGCTGCAAAGACTCCACGGTGACAGTTAGCCTTATAGTAAAGTATTTTATGAATGACTAGTTAGATAAATAAACCACTAGTCAAGAATCAATGACGTCATCAGTCATGACACACATGAACCCATGATGTCATCAAATCTTGTGTGGCCTACATACAAGTCAGACCGGAAAACATTTAGATTAGAGAGAACTTTAAACAATGGTTGGTCATCATCACATAGAAACACTAATTTTAGACTAGAGGATTCGTAGCTAGTTAGGTTAAAGATTATTTCAACAGTCCACTAGCCCCAAAGACCAATCATTAGAAAGTTTCCGGTCTTAACTCCAATGAGAAATACTTCCTCTGGCAAGCCATAGCACCAGACAAGTATAAAAACTGATGCATCTTAGATACAGACACAGAGAGAGAGCTTGAGACAGTTATCTCAATGCTAGTGTCCAACCGAAGGCGTCTTCTTTCTTGAGGTTTGTGTGTGCTGTGGTGTAGCTGTTCAGCTAACAGCTTCGTTTTGTTTCCATATTTGGTTTTTTCTAACCAAGAGGAATAATTATTATAAGATGGCAGCGCCAGCAGTTCCGATTTTCCCTGTCAACATGGAGGAAGACTTTGAAGGTGGAGCTTTCCATAAGCCAGGTACTTTGATTATTAGTGTTACCGGCCCACAGGCAAATAGGGCTTCATATTCTCTGATAGCGAGCATTCTCGCAGGGCCTGCAGGTGTGGGCACAGGTGGGATTGCCACCCTATATCGCTTTGCAGGACCTTTCAAATGGTATGCCACATTGACAGCCGCGGCCCAGCTCAAGCATTATAAAGGCCTTCATGGGAAGCGATTGGAATGGACCAACCCACAAATGTCGGTGTATATTGAGCACCAAGATAAAGAAAAAGCCAAGGGGATCCTGAATTGGATTCCACCAACTATGAAGGTTGAGACGGTGCAACGACTGGCAGCAGCAGCAGCTACCGGAGATAAGGACGCCGAGGTAACCAGAATAAAAACGGCCTCTGATAAATGGAATATCATGTATAAACCATCGACATGTCAGGTCCCTCATTTTATGCATTTAAAAATAGCGGGACAAGAAGAAAAATTCCAGCGCATATGGGTGTCGTTGCCAGGCAGGAAAATTCAATGTGCAATCTGCGGGTTAGACACCCATTGGGTGAACCAATGCCCCAAGAAGCGAGCGCCACATCCCCAGGTCAAGAAAATGAGGGAAGAAGAGACAGCTGTCGACAAAACACCGGCAGAGCAGAGCAGGGCAGACGAGCCCCCTACCCCAGATTGCCCAGATGCCAGTGAGGGCGATGGATATAGCAAAGTTGTTAATAACAAGAAAGAAAAGAAAGAAATAAATAGAAAGAGATTCCTGCTCCAGGCAACAGAGCCTGTGAGATCAAAAGAAGTAAAGCGTAGTGAAAGCAGGTCGCCGGGCAAGCCCTCCCCTAGCCGGAGAGACTTACCACCATCACCCAGGGCGCCTACGCCGGTGCCCTCCCCGAGAGGGAACTCGTCGACACCTGTCGCCGACGAGCGTGTGATGTCAGCACCTAACAGCAGAAGATCATCACCAACAAGACATGAGGTTCTAGAGGCGCCGACGCCGTTCAATACGCAAGCCTCCTCCTGTTGGGCGGCAACTACAGAAGAGGACGACATGGAGGCCATGTTGTCTCAAGCAGATATCTTCATAGATGGGCAAGCCTTTTGAACATGTGAGTGAATGAGTTTACTACTAGAAGTTCTTTCCCCGTGCACTGAGGCCCAGTGCAGACAGACCTGTCCAGTTCCCAAGCATAGGAAAGCCTTGGTTGCACCCAGAACAAGAACAGACAGTGAGCTGCCGGTGTCCGGAGAAATGAACTTTTTTCCTTTATTTCATAGTGATGTAATTTTAAAAGTAAAACGTGTAAACACCTATAGTTTAGGGAGTGTGAATTATTATTATTATTATTATTTAAGAGTTGTGCTTAATGTAAGTAGTTCTTTGATGTTTTTGCTTTTACACACAAACACACACACACTTACACTTTTAAATGCGCACAGTTTTACTTAGGCAGCCAACCCCCCCCCCCCCCCCCCGTCAAGGCGGGAAGGTCTGACGGTGCGGCTTTGCCTGCACCTGGCCCGAACTATCAGGGCAATTTGACGAATAGCCAGTCCTCAGTCACTATCCAGTCTAGCAACCAAGAATTTAGGTTAATCGGTCAGCCCTCATGCACTGATTGGTCTAACAATGTAAACACGAATGTGTCGAGCGGCCTAGTTAAGACAGAAGGCGGTCAGCCCACAGTCACACCTCTGGTGTGTAAACCATGTGCAAAAAGTGACCAGCCTATCACTTTGCCTATTACAACCCTTAAAACACATGATAAAACATCAACTAGCGCTTTGTTGAATATTTCACCTGTAGCGGGTAGCCAGCCTCAGACCACTACTCTGCTTTGTAATTCAAAAAAGACGAACGGTCCAGTCCCCGTTTTGTCAAATATTTTAGATATGGCAAGTGCCCACTCTGCCACTTTGCCAGGTAGACAGTTTGCAACAAGTGGCCAACCCTCAGATACCACTTTGTCAAGCAGCCTAGTTCTAATATCCCTCAATATCAACGGTTTGAGGAATAAGCTAGAGCACATTATCAAACTGATTAAAAAAGATAAACCTGATTTTTTGTTCTTGCAACAGACAGGGATTATGTCCAACTTTTCTGCCAGTCGGATTGTAACTAGATTAGGACTTAAACACGGCTGGTTTGCCCTAGGCCCCAGGCATAGCAGTGTCGCCATCTTACAAATTAACGAAGATTGGGACACAGTACATTATAGGACAGACGGTTGTGGCAGAACCGTCATAATTCAAATACAGAGCAAACACAATAAACATGACACGCACACGCTCATTAATATATACGCACCCGCAGTAGACACTGACCAACCCAAATTTTACGACGGACTGTATGACACTATAGATAAGCACTACAAAGGAACTAGAATAGTGTTAGGGGGAGATTTTAACTGTGTTTTGGCCAATTTAGACAGTAGTTCCTTAGGCCCCGTATCTCAGAGAAAGAAAATTCAAATACCCCTATCAATACGACATTTACAACCCATTCTTGACAAACATGACCTAGTAGACGTTTACAGAAAACTACAACCGAACACACAAGCTTTCACATTTCACGACAAGACAAACCCATATTTTAGACAGGCCTCAAGACTGGACAGGTTCTACGCATCCAATAATTACAATATACACAAAACTTACCATATAAAAAACACAGATCACCAAGCAGTATACACAGTTCTAAGTACGGGACACACATATACAAAATTAAAGAGATCCCCGCATTGGAAATTCAACAATAACTTGCTAACAAATACCTTATTCACAGATACAATAACACAACTCATTCAGGGTTACACACAGGATATCCCCAATAACAACATTGCAGAATATTGGGACCTGCTAAAAACACAATAAGGGACAGAACACAGACTTTAGCAACAACAATACACAGGGCTTTTAAGAGGGAACAAAATATATTGGAAGACGCAATAAGTTTAACTAAACAGATAGACAAATCTAACCCACACATTCATACTTTAGAAGAGAAATTAGACCTGTACAAACAACACACATACCAAGGGGCTCTCCTTAGGTCAAAATTAAATACTATTACACAAGAAACACCCAGTAGACAATATTTAGCGATTGAACAAAATGTACAACACAGTAGGCAGATCCAGGAAATATTTGACATGAATGGGAAACAACAGACAGAAGACATTAATATTAGACACGCTTTTTTTGAATATTACACAAAATTATACGCTAAAGAACCAACTAACGTAAACATACAGGATAAATTTCTACACTACACAAAACGTTTAAGTGATGATGAGAGCAAGAAATTAGACGAAACTTTAACTTTAGAAAACTTAAGGGAAGCGATCAGTACTTTCCAGAAAAATAAATCACCCGGCCCAGATGGGTTAACGGCAGAATTTTACTTTTTCTTTTTCCCAATTTTAGGCCCCCTTTTAATTAAAGTATTTGAGGAAGCCTTCCAGAAAGGAGAGCTTCCGAATAGTTTAAATGAATCCTTTATTACTTTAATACCTAAAGATAATGCTGACAAAAAGTCAATCAAAAATTACAGGCCTATTTCGCTTTTAAATACTGATTATAAAATCTTGGCCAAAGCTCTCACTCTGAAACTTAAATTATTCATGCAGAACTTGATACACGCTGACCAACAATGCAGTGTACATGGTAGGAACATTTGTAGATATACACACTTCATAAGGGATTTGATTACATACACGCACGATAGACAGTGTCAAAGTGCAATACTATCATTAGATCAGGAAAAGGCCTTTGACAGAGTATCACATTCCTTCTTACATAAAACGTTACAAGCAAACAACATAGGGGAATACTTTAGAACATGGATAGAAATCTTATACAAAAAACCCCATAGTAGAATATTAATTAATCCCAGTTTAAGTGACCCAGTTAGGCTGACAAGATCAGTGAGACAGGGGTGCCCTTTGTCTCCCCTGTTATACGTTTTAACACTAGAGCCAGTGCTGGAAAAAAATAAGACAAGATGTAAACATCACGGGGACTTTTATACCCGGGAAAGGGGAAAGAAAATCATTAGCGTATGTTATCTACCCTTCCAAGATGGAGGTGAAATTCGTTTCTCACCTTAGACGCCGAAAGAAAAACATCAGGAATGTGTATATTTCGATGGATATCACCATGTTATGTTAAATTATAGAATAAAAGATACACCAGAGTATCTAGTGGTGTAGATATTTTCCTATAACTGACCTCGAAACCCTCGAATCGGTCGGTTGGATCGGAGGGTTGATCAGTGAGTTAACAATTCACTATCGTAAAACAAGCTATTGTTACCGAAACAGAACCAGGCTCGACAGTAAACATGACTCACTCTAATATCTTGGGGGCTAAGGAGATTTCTAAAATTGGATACTGGAATGTAAGAACTATGTATCAAGACGGAAAATTGGAAGAAGTAATTAAAGAAATGGATAATTATAAGTTGGACTTATTGGGTGTCAGCGAGTGTAGATGGACGGGGAAGGGCATAAAATATATTTCAGAAGAAAAAAAAGCAAATTATATACTCTGGTAGTAATGATAATCGTCACACAGAGGGAGTAGCCATCCTAATGACACAGAAAGCAGCAGCATCGCTTATCAGCTGGGTACCTATCAATGAGAGGCTAATATTAGCTAGATTTCAGACACGATTTTTCAAGCTCTCAATTGTACAATGTTATGCACCAACTAACGACGCTCTTGATACCACAAAAGATGACTTCTATGAAGCACTTCTAAGTACCATCAACACAATACCCAAGCATGACATAATAGCAGTCATGGGTGATTTTAACGCCAAAGTAGGTGACAACAACGATGGAGTACAAAGATATCTCGGTACTCATGGCATAGGCTGTATGAATCATAATGGCGAAAGACTTCTAGAACTTTGTGAAATATCAAACCTCGTTGTGGCAGACACCATCTTTCCACATAAGAATATCCACAAGATAACATGGAATTCACCTGATGGCAGAACTAAGAACCAGATAGATCACTTCTGCATAAGCGCTAAATTTCGCTCATCAGTTCAAGACGTCAGAGCATACAGAGGTGCAGAGATCGGAAGCGATCATAACCTCTGCATAGCTAAAATGAGAATTAAACTGAAGAAGTTATACCAACCGAATAAAAATAGAAGAATAGATGTACACAGACTGCAATCAAATGATATAAAGAAGGAATATAATGTCAAAATGAACAACTATTTCGATGCTTTAGGCAAAATTGACAACGATATCACCACCAAGACAATCGATACTAAATGGGAACAACTGAGAACAGCAATGACAGAAGCAGCTGTAGCGACCACCGGATACCTAGTACATAAAAAGAAAAAAAATGGATGAGAGAAGATACTTGGGATAAAATACAAGAAAGGAAAACAGCAAAACTTAAACTACTAGCGGCAAGTACACATAATGCAGTTGAATCTTGCAAACTAACTTATAACTTGTTAAATAAAGAAGTGAAGACAAAAACTCGAAGAGATAAAAGACATTTCATCAATGAACTGGCCGTAGAAGCTGAAAATGCTGCAAGAACTGGTAATAGTAGGTGCCTTTATCAAATTACAAAACAACTATGTCACCAGCCTACTGCTATGGAAACACCTGTTAAAGGTAAATTAGGGAATTCAATACCAACAGAAAAAGAACAAATGAAGAGATGGGCTGAGCACTTCATGGAGGTGCTAAACAGACCACCACCAACAGTAACACCTGATTTTAATAATGAAACACCCACAACCACCTTGCCAATAACTTGCGATGAATTCACGCTGGACGAGATCAAACAAGCCGTTAAAAGATTAAAAAATTTTAAAGCTGCTGGAGTGACGAAATTTCAGGGGAAATGATTAAAGCAGTTAATGACAACAACCTCTTGAGAATTTTAGATATTATAAATGAAGTATGGAGAGAAGAACAACCACCACAACAATGGAAAGACAGTATTATTGTAAAGTTACCGAAGAAAGGTGATCTATCAGACTGTAATAACTGGCGTGGTATATCTCTATTATCAGTACCTGGAAAATTATTATGTTGCATGATGTTAGAAAGACTTAAATTGCATGCTGACGAAAAGATCAGAGAAGAACAAGCGGGTTTCAGGCCGAAACGATCATGTATTGATCAAATATTCACACTAAGAACAATTATAGAAGAATCAGTGGAAAGGCAATCGCCACTTATTATCACCTTCGTCGATTTTCAAAAAGCCTTTGATAGTCTACACCGCCCATCATTGTGGAAGATACTTACAATCTATGGTTTTCCAACAAAATATGTGAATATAATCAAAGCGCTATATGACAATGCAAGATGTTGTGTTAGAACAAATAAAGGGAATACAGAATGGTTTACAGTAGAAACAGGGGTGAAACAAGGCTGTATTATGTCACCACTACTTTTTGGAATAGCTATTGATTGGGTTATGAGAAACTATACCCACAATGAACAATTGGGTATAAAATGGACAAATGGAAAATTCCTGGGGGACCTGGATTTCGCAGATGATGTAGCATTCTTAAGTTCAACACCAAGACAATCCCAAGAAGCAATAAATAATTTGTGTCATCTCTCGGTTAAAATTGGTCTCCAAATAAATGCCTCTAAAACTAAAGCTATGAACTTTTCTAACGAGACCTTTGATATCATCTTGAACGGGGAAAAACTACAGAAAGTTGAAAGTTTCAATTATTTAGGCAGTAAAATGACTCAGGATGGTGACACAACAAGAGAAATCCATACTAGAATTGCTTTGGCAGCTAGCGCCTTCAATAGATTATCTAACATTTGGAAATTACGATCATTGAATATACATACCAAGCTTCGTCTGTTTAATTCAAATGTTATCTCAGTGTTAACATACGGCTGTGAGAGTTGGAAAATAACAAAATCATTGGAGAACAAGCTGAATACATTCGAGAACAAATGTCTTAGAAAACTCATGAACATCAGTTGGAAAGAATTCAAGACTAATCGACAAATAAGAGAAGACTCTAGGCAGAAATATGTCTCCGACTATATAAGGAAAAGACGATGGTCATATATCGGTCATGTCCTACGAATGCAAAACAACAGAATACCACTACAGGCGCTCACTTGGGTTCCTGAGGGTAAGCGGAAAAAAGGAAGACCAAAAGAAACACTCAGAAGAACAATAATAAGAGAAGGAAGAACGTTGGGCCTAAATAATGTGCAAGAGCTAAGAGGAGTGGCGTCACAACGAACAACCTGGAGAGCACTGGTTTCTGCCTTATGCGCCGTGTTTGGCGCTTAAAGAATTTATTTATTATTATTATGCTGATGATACTTTATTCCTCCCAGCAACTGTAGATTCCATAAGAAAGATATTAGAAACCTTTACAGAGTTTGGATACGCTAATGAATCCAAACTAAATATTCAAAAATCTAGTTTAATGGGATTAGGTAAATGGGCAAACAAGACGGATTTCCCCTTTCAGTTAACGCAAGTTAATAGAATCAAAATTTATGGGATAAATTATTCCAGCAACCCTTATGACCCCAATACAGAGACATGGGTAAAGTTAGTAGATAAAATTCAAAACATGATAGAGAAATATAAATACAAGACAGCTACTATTTTTGGGAGAAGCATCATAGTGAACTATTATGTCTAAAATTATATATACAGCAAATGTCCAAATTATGCCAAAGTCAGTGGTAACTAAAATAAATGTTTTGATTAGGAATTTCATTCTTAGGGGTACTTTTAAAAGTATTAAACATTTAACCCTAATACAGCCCAAACATAAAGGGGGGATAGCCTTACAAGACATCAACACTAAAATTAAAGCTTTAAGGATTAAATATATAGGGGAGATAATTAAAAACCCAAATTTGTACCCCTTAGCACATTATTATATCGGACTTAGGCTAATTAAGTTACACAAACTAGAAAACAACCAACCACATTCCTTTGACACCCCACCACCTTTTTATAGGATATGCATAGAAAATCTAAAAGGGAATGAACAGTTAATAAAACAAGACACTAAACTCATATACAAACTTTTAGTAGGAGCACAGGAACCCCACTTAGGTACACGAATAAAACGAGGGTACAACATCACAATGGATTACACACAGAGTTTCGCAAACATTCACGCAATAGACGTCAAGCCACAAGCCAAACAAGTTACATTTAGATTACTGTACAGTTTAACACCTATCATGAGCAAGCATTCAGCAATGAAAGCAGGCAAGGCGCAACCAAGGTGTAAACTGTGTAGTAACAATGCAATAGAAACAGAAGACCACTTGTTTTACACATGTAGAACAGTGGTCCCTACAATAAACAAACTAAGAACACTAATAACTTCCAAAACATCGCATTCGCTCAGCATGTACCAAGTGGTCATGTTGAATATTTTACCTAAGTTACCGAGACAGACAGAGCTTAAACTCTTAACTTTATTAGCAGAATTTAGATACTTAGTGTGGATATGTAGAAATAGGGCAGTACACGACGGCATACTTTACGACAGTAGAATATTTTCACAGATATACGAACAAATAACACAAAACATAACAGAACAGATTTGAAACTTTTGTGTTGTTGTTTAAATACTTAAACCTTTATTGACCTTTCATTTGTCATGCAAAGCAAGGTAGCTTTGCTTGTAAATATTTCACGTCATGTAAAAATCATACTTGAGGCCTTTGGGTCATCATGCAAAGCAGGTTGCTTTGACTGTAAATAACCTTTATTATATACGTCTTCATAAATCATTCATAGTAGGGTGTCGATGTTCATAGCCTCATTTGTTTTACCATCTATACTAATTTTGGTACTATTTAGAATGTATATGAATTTTAACTCTTGTAAATACTATGGATGTTGTAAAATATTGATCCAATAAAGGTTTTTAAAAAAAAAAGTTCTTTAGTTTAGGTTTGGAGCAACCAGGCGCTACGACTACTAAAGAACGAAAAAGCCCTTGACTCCTACGGTTTGGATAATAATATCCTTCTATGAAATCCTCTACCATCCAGGATGGTTAAGTGAACCAGCACTAACCCCTGCCACGATTATGTGTGTGGTTCATTGAACCTGAAGTAAGTTCGATTTAGTTATAATTGAAGTCTCGAATCGCATTTTCATTTCGTTAGGATTTCCACAGAGATAACAAAACGACTACAGTATATAAGAAATTCCACAAGCCTTTCGTCTTGGAGGCTAAAGCTGGCAGTTTTGCTTTCCCCCACCAGAAATTCTTATCGAACTGCCACATTTTCCTCATGTATCAAACGAAACGAAATAAAGTACACCCTTTTATATAACTATTTCGGATCCTTGAAGTAATCTGTTCTAGTGAAGTTTCACTTGACTGTTTGAGTTGCCAATTATATTCAACGCTTTAAGATCAAATTTAGAATCCATCAAGACACTTATGAGATCTACCAATTACCTGGGTTGTTCCTCCCTTCTGGAATTACTAACTCTGGTGATTAACCAGTATTTACCAGAAGAAACACAATAAGAAAAGTTTTGGGATTATTTCCCTTATATCAAGTAAAATACAGAATTACATCCCTTCCACAAAATCCACTATCACGATCTTCACCCGGTCACATAGATTGACTTTTGGTGCCGTTCCCGTCTACTCTCCCGGCTACAGCATTACGCATTACATCTCAGTGTTGAGACCCGGTTTGTTCGAAATATAATTTCATGGCAGGAAACACATTTTGTGTCTCTTGTAACATCAGTTGACTGGTCATTTTAGATTTTATTTCGTTTAACCTTGTCTCTGGGAATACAGAAATAAACAAATAACAAGTCTTTGTCAAAGGGCAGTTATGAATCTTTGATGTGACAATTGTTTCGTGTATATCCAACACATACATGTGAGGATACACAAAATAAAAAAAATAGGAAGTGACGTTTTAATGAATCTGTAGATGATATACAGGTACCAGTGAAACAAGAAGTGAGAGGTGGGCACTGAAGTTCGGTAGGACACACATCGAGAAAGCCTGTTGATAAGGCAGTCCTTTTCGTGAAACTGAGGTGGTGGGAACATGTAAGACACATGGGGATGGGCGACAGACGTGAAAGGGAAAAATAAGATATGGAAAGAATTTGAGCGGTTTCTGGGGGATAGGATGATTTACCTTGTGTTTGTTGAAGTTGTTTTTCCCACATTTATGTGTATGCGCATGCCCGTATGATTTTAAGTGTGTGTGGGGGGAGGAACATGAACCTGAATCTACTTTTATTTTAAGTTCGCATGCGGTTTATTTATTTGTCGTGTTTCAAATTGTCATCATGCAGCATGTCCTTTGCAGAACGTCGCTCTCATCACAGCCCGCCTGAAAGACTCTATACATACTTTAATAAATGGCCAGTTATAATTAATCGATTGACATAGTGGTTAGAGCACTGACTTCTCGCGACAAAGGTGTCGGGTTCAAAACACGGTGGCGTTACGCTTCAGTCTATCCAGCAGTACACGGGTACCAGACTATCCTCGTGAGTCAGGGAAAGAAAATGCAGCGAGGAATGCAATAAGTTACCCAACCTCTCGAAACTGGACCTAGTATAATAAAGTCTCAAACACTTCCCTCCTGTAAGGCAGTATCTGCAATGAGACTATCTTTGTCTATCTTATCATTAACCAGTAACTTGCCGCATCTTATCATTAACCAGTAACTTGCCGCATCTTATCATTAACCAGTAACTTGCCGCATCTTATCATTAACCAGTAACTTGCCGCATCTTATCATTAACCATAACTTGCCGCATCTTATCATTAACCAGTAACTTGCCACATCTTATCATTAACCAGTAACTTGCCGCATCTTATCATTAACCAGTAACTTGCCGCATCTTATCATTAACCAGTAACTTGCCGCATCTTATCATTAACCAGTAACTTGCCTCATCTCATCATTAACCAGTAACTTGCCGCATCTTATCATTAACCAATAACTTGCCGCATCTTATCATTAACCAGTAACTTGCCGCATCTTATCATTAACCAGTAACTTGCCGCATCTTATCATTAACCAGTAACTTGCCACATCTTATCATTAACCAGTAACTTGCCGCATCTTATCATTAACCAGTAACTTGCCGCATCTTATCATTAACCAGTAACTTGCCGCATCTTATCATTAACCAGTAACTTGCCGCATCTTATCATTAACCAGTAACTTGCCGCATCTTATCATTAACCAGTAACTTGCCGCATCTTATCATTAACCATAACTTGCCGCATCTTATCATTAACCAGTAACTTGCCGCATCTTATCATTAACCAGTAACTTGCCGCATCTTATCATTAACCAGTAAGTTGCCGCATCTTATCATTAACCAGTAACTTGCCGCATCTTATCATTAACCAGTAACTTGCCGCATCTTATCATTAACCAGTAACTTGCCGCATCTTATCATTAACCAGTAACTTGCCGCATCTTATCATTAACCAGTAACTTGCCGCATCTTATCATTAACCAATAACTTGCCGCATCTTATCATTAACCAGTAACTTGCCGCATCTTATCATTAACCAGTAACTTGCCGCATCTTATCATTAACCAATAACTTGCCGCATCTTATCATTAACCAGTAACTTGCCGCATCTTATCATTAACCAGTAACTTGCCGCATCTTATCATTAACCAGTAACTTGCCGCATCTTATCATTAACCAGTAACTTGCCGCATCTTATCATTAACCAGTAACTTGCCACATCTTATCATTAACCAGTAAAACTTGCCGCATCTTATCATTAACCAGTAATTTGCCGCATCTTATCATTAACCAGTAAAACTTGCCGCATCTTATCATTAACCAGTAAAACTTGCCGCATCTTTCATCAACAAAATGATTAATATTAAAACAATTTTACTGATGAATGATAACTGGCCGTCCACTTTTATTATTTCCAATAGTTCAGCGGCAGGCAATCCACGGAACTGTGAGGCTCTACTTTACAAACACTCAGCTATTTAAAGATCTACTTTACAAACACTCAGCTATTTAAAGATCTACTTTACAAAAACTCAGCTATTTAAAGATCTACTTTACAAACACTCAGCTATTTAAAGATCTACTTTACAAACACTCAGCTATTTAAAGATCTACTTTACAAACACTCAGCTATTTAAAGATCTACTTTACAAACACTCAGCTATTTAAAGATCTACTTTACAAACACTCAGCTATTTAAAGATCTACTTTACAAACACTCAGCTATTTAAAGATCTACTTTACAAACACTCAGCTATTTAAAGATCTACTTTGACAAAAGTTTATCGGTTTCCAGATTTCAACATATTTGTAATAAGTACAGTATACATGTATCGCTTGTCTTTGCCGTTGGAAGAAAGGACAGTAACGATTCGCTCCCGTAGACAGGCGGTGGTGTCGTTCACAAGGTCTTGGGTTCGATTCCTGGTGTCACAATTGGTTCTTGACACCTGGTAAGCATATCACTTGTGTTGTTTTTCTTTTGTCTTGTCTTTCCCTTCTCTGTTTCTCACGAGTGCCCGAAACATACCTCTGTCTGTTATTTATTTATTGTCCCTGCCGGGTGATCTGTTTCCGCTATTTCCATCCACTGAGCCGTGGAAAATTTCAAACTTAATGATATTTTACCCAATGTTCAATTCACTTCAAAGAAATGATTGTTTTCCGTTTTCTTATCTTAGGAAGATCAGGAATCAAGTGTTTTTTTTGTGTGGGCTAGCTCACGAGTTTTCAACGAGAAAAAAAATCTACCTTTAATTCCGAGAACATCGCATGTTTAATGGCTTCTCCGAAATGTGTCACAGTTTTTTTCTTCGACATGCGTCACTTAAACATCTACCACATGATTCTCTGAGATCTATCGTAGAGACGCGATGGAACTGTGCCGACCCCAGCAATACAGTGTGTTTAAAAATATATATTTTTTTAAAGTTTTGTTTACGTGCAAGTGATAACAACAATTATGACCGATCCCTAAAACTGATTTCTCTCTCTCCCCCCCCCGTACTTATTTTGCGATTTGACTCCACGACATCTAGATAAAATATGTGTTATCTTTAACGTCTAAATGCGCCTTCTACGTTTAATGAATTCCCCCCCATTTGACTTTCAATCTGGCATACTCTTACGGTATAAGCACATTTGATGGCTTCTGCCCAGATTTTGGATAGCGCGTTATGTAAAAAAAAAATTCTGTGAAAAACAGCTGAAAATCGAAGAAAGTAGATTGTCTTGTATTTGTTCTAACGTCCCTGTAGACATGTTAGTGGGTTTCAGAAGTCCGGTAGAAATTGGAAATCCATTTGCGGCGCAAATGCTTTGGAAAAACTGTTCATCTCTTCTAGAAAGCTAAATTGAATACGTTCGTACTTGCCCATTTGGCTCTTCCATTTGTTGGATCGATTTTCCCGATTGAATTTGGCTTTCCTTGTGTTTATCCTTTCTCTCTGGTATTTGAAAACGTTTTCTACATCAATAAGCCAAGACTTAAGATAGAAAAACTTGACGAGAGGCCACAACAAGTGGGTCTGAAAATACACATGGAAAAGACAGAGATAAAAAGAGTACAGGCCGACAACGATAACAAGATTGCACTTGAAGAAAAAAGTGGATGAAGAATCACACATATACTTTGACAACAACAGAGACCTTTTTGAAGGGACAGATAACGATTTCAGAATAAGAATACAAAATAATAGAAGAGCTGTCATAGCACTGGGGCATATACAGAGTTCAACATACATCAAGTCCAACAACGAAGATCAGAATCTTTGACTCAGATATCAAGTCCATCCTACTGTATGGCTCTGAAACACGGAGAACAGCAAAATGACCAATAAGAAGTTACAGACTTTCATAAATGATTGTTTGCGTAGAATAGAAGGATTGAAAGAATATGACAAGGTCACTAATGTGGAACTGATGACAAGGTCACTAATGTAGAACTGATGACAAGAACCAGTCAAGTGCAAGTGGAATAAGAGATGAGAAGAAGACGTTGGCAATGGATAGGTCTCACACATTTAAGATTTAAGCAATCTGTTTATAGCATTACAAGGCGGTCCTTGTTATGGAGAGGTAGACCAGACCGAATCATACATAGAGACGCGTAAGGTCAGTGTCGTACAGATAGGTTGTGAGTTATTTTTTGCCCCGTCTGAGTAGAGTGCATGGTGATAGTTACGTGAGAAAGGTGTGAGAAATATATTTCACGGGTGATAGTTTAAGGAACAAAATATGTCTATGGGATGAGTAAGTTTCTCTATTCCAGCCTATCTATAGGACTATAATTTAGTACAAGACAACCTTGCCCTCCTCATATATATAAATATAAGTTTAGCTACACACAGAGCTATGTGACAACAAGACACACAAACGTGAAAAACTACGGTTAATTGGGTATGGGTCTGACCAACACACAAAGGTAAGTTTCTTTTGTTGTTTATTATCATTTAAAACTTCAAAATTGACAACATCAAAATATTTAAAGAAAGATCAAATAAAAAAAGATTTTCGTACATATGAAATAGAAGAATAATTGTGCCCTCCCCCTATGGAGAAAAGAACCCAAAACGTTAATAACCCAAAGGTCGAAGGTTTGCACTATGTTACAGAGTAGACAGTAAAGTAAACAAGTTCCTACTAAATGCTACCCAGTAAAGTGAACATGTTTAAGCAAATCCAATGTAGCTAAAGTACCTGTGACAAAGAAAAATATTCACTCTCTCTTTCATACGGTGGCCACTCAATCACTCTTACCTACTCTTGGTGACATCCCTTGGAAATACAATTATCCCTGAAATATATGTACTGTCAGGTTCGCTTTCCAAATTGGCCCCAGTTCATCCTCTAACAAACAAAGACTAGTGAGGTGAACGCCGAATCTGGTGTGGGTTTTTCCTGGATGAACACAATGTCCCCGCCAATAGTTGATACAAGAGCGTGATCTTGGGGTTCACAGTTAAAAGAGGAAGATACTTCCAGTATTGGGAAACATCTGGTTGCTAAAAATGTTACAACTGATAAATGATGATAATCCTATCGGCTGACTCTATGGTAGAGTGCCGATTCTGAAACAGCGTAAATTCTGGAGGCTACGCTTGAATACGACTGTCAGAAGTCGGGAATAAATGTTATTTTTGCACACCCCAGTGGACTGATAAAATTAAAAAATATTGCTGGGTTTGGTAAGTGTCACGAGAGGGTTGATTATTATAGAAATTTTAAGATATCCTGGACACAAAGTTGTATCAGGCGATACCAGGATAGTGCCATATAAGAAACTGGTCTTATAAGAAATACCCCCTTTTCTGAAAAGAATAAGGGTGAGTAGACATCAAAGGTAAGATCAAGCGGTATAAGTTTCTAGGTATGAGGATATTGTATTTTCCTAGATTCCTATGGGCCCCCTTTCAAGATCCTCCTTTAATTATATTAGTAGCTCTGCTAGGGGTATTTAACTAAACTATCTACCAACAAGAACTGTAACTTAACTTAAATAATTTAAGTAAGTCTGCTGGTAAATATTTACAATTTATTTTTACAGGTTTTTCTTTTCTGTTTGAAAAGTTTCAATAAACTCAAAATTCAATTAAAACAGTACCTAAATAAAAAATTTGAAAATTGTTCCAAAGAATTAAAAGTCCCTAAAATTTGTAGAAGGTTCTCTCTTGGTTGAAATCACTCTAGTTGTAGAAGATCTATCTCTTAAGACTTATCTGTTCTCACATTTAATGAATGTTTGTTTATACTGGCTTTAACCATGCCCAAACAGGTGTTCATCATTTAATATTACTGTCTGTTATCGTGGTGTTACTTGGATACTCTAAACAGTAGCCTTGTTTGGCTACTCATCTGTTATAATGAAGCCGGTTCCACTCTTGTCCTGGCAGGAAAGATTAACTGAACTTCCTCCAGGCAGTAGGTACCTGATGACTGGCCCTCTGAACTCAAAAGGCGCTTGCACCAGTAGTTCCTTCAGAAGTGGCTGACTCTTTTATGTGTATTTGGGTTGACAGGATATAACCTGAAACATATTGGATTAACCACTATATTCTCTATCACTATCCCTTTATTATAGATGTAGGAGATACAGTTTTCAGACAATGTGCAAGCAGACGCACAGGGCACAATAGCAGTAATAACATAATCCAGTTCACCGTGACTATCATCATCATCAGTTGCCATCTCCACAACGAAGGTTGGCTGTAATGGATCTCCAACGTCTTCTGTCTCTTGTCTTGGTGGTACACTCTGATAGACTCTTTCCCGTCCATCTCTTGATGTTATCTTCCCACTTATAGCGCTGTCTTCCCCTTGCACGTTTGCCTTCAACTCTCCCTTCTGTTATGGTCTTCTGCAAGGTGTTATGCCTTTTTATGTGGCCAAAGTATTTTAGCTGCCGAACTTTGACCTCTCTCATTAGTTCTCTTTTCATACCTAGATTTTCTAGGACCTCCTTATTTGTTTTCATCTCTTTCCATGAGATACGCCCCATTCTTCTATATACCTACATTTCAAGAGCCTCAATTCTTTCTTCCAAATGTTTATTCATCGTCCATGTTTCTGCACCATACAGAAATGCAGAATATATATAACACTTTATGATTCTCAGTTTTAATTTGTGAGATAACTGTTTGGATGTCAGTATATGTTTCCTGTTGTTGAATGTAGCTTTGGCCATTCCTATTCTCTTCTTGATTTCTGTTTCACATCTGCCATCTTCTGTTATTATATGACCAAGATATACGTAGCTCTTGACTTGTTCCAGGATTTTCCCATTTACGCTTATCTTTAATGTGGGTTTATCGTCTGTTTTGCTAATTATCATAGTTTTTGTTTTCTCAATATTAATGTCGAGTCCATAATGTTGAGCTCCATGGCCACACTCTCTTATCTTGCGTGATGACTGCAGTAAAAGACTCCTCTGCTCGTTAACTGTAATGAGTTCTGGAGCCACCCCACTGGTTGCTATATGGACCAAGGAGTATGCTGTCCACTTCTGGCTTCAGCAAAGCTCTGACCAGGTGCTGCTCAATAACTTTAAGACCACGGTCCCTGAAACAAGAAGGTTGTACCTTCTACGTCAGAACTAATTCATGACTTATACTGTTCACTTGCTTCACTAGTTCTTGTAACTCCTGTTCGCTTTCAGCCAACAACACGGTATCATCTGCATATCTAAGGTTGTTTATTGACCTTCCACTGATGTTCAGTCCTGGTATTTCTTGTATGTGTTTGAAAATTTTTTCGGTGTATAAATTAAATAGGCAGGGGGACAGCACACAACCTTGTCTGACACCTCTTTTTATGTCTATGTATGGTGAATAATTCCTTCCCGATCTTACTGTGGCAGTTTGCTCCCAATAAAGGTTACTGAGTATTCTTATATCTTTTCCATCAATACCTATGTCTTTGAGGCATTCAATTATTTTCTCATGATGGATTCTGTCAAAAGCCTTCTTATAGTCAATGAAGCACATATACATACTTTTTTGGACCTCTGTATATTTTTCTGCTAATCTTCTTAGGCAAAATATTGCCTCTCTTGTTCCACTGTTCCGTCTGAAACCAAACTGTTCTTCTTGGATTTCGCTGTCTACTTTACTTTTTATTCTTTCTTGTATGATTTTGAGCAGTATCTTAATTGCATGACTCATCAGGCTGGTTGTTCTGAAGTCTGAACATTCTGTTGCATTTGGTTTTTTGGGCAATGTTATAAAAACTGATGTCTTCATGTCGTGTGGTAAATATCCTGTATTGTATATATCGTTGCATATTTCTGTGATTGTATCTATACCAAAGCTCTCCAGAGCTTCTATCATTTCAATTTTTATGTTATCCATGCCTGCTGATCTTCCTTTTTGTATCATATGAATGGCATTCTCTACTTCTGATCTGAGAATGTTTGGGCCTTCATTAGAATCTGGTGATGGTTTTTACCTCTGTTGTCCTCAAATAAATCTTTTACGTATTCTGCCCATCTGTTTGATATGTCTTTCTCATCAAGTAATATTACACCATTTTTGTTCTTGATACAGCTTCCTCCTTGTGCAAACCGCGACCGATTTGATAATTTCTTTATTTCTTCATGCATATCTCTTGTCATGTGCTTTGCTTCCAAGTCTTCTATTTCCTTACATTTTGTTTCTATCCACCGTTCTTTTGCTTCTCTACACATAGTACGTATGTCATTGTCAATTGTATTATATTCTGGAGTGTTTTTTGCTTTCTTTCTTTCTGCCATTTTATTCAAGATGTCATCTGTCATCCAAATTTGATTTTTCTTAGACTCCTTTTTAGGTAAATTTGCATTTGCTGATTGTATGCTTGTTTTTAAACATTCCCATTTTGCGGTTGCTTTTTCTTCTGGGTTTTCTCTTTTATACTGCTCCATGCTTTCTGTCAATAACTGTTGATATTTATTTTTGACGTCGATTAAATATTTCTGTTTTATATCTGGTTGTTTCAGCGCTGATATTTCTATCTGGGGTTCCTCCTGTCTTCTGTTACCTGCTCTTTTCAGCTTTATATTTACTTTGATGATGACTGGATTGTGATCTGAATTTATGTCGGCGCCAGGATGTGTCTTTGCACTTGTGACACTGTTCTTAAATCTATGTTTTATCATGATATAGTCGATTTGATTACGTGTTACATCTCCTGGGCTTTTCCATGTGTATAATTTCCTTGGGTGGTGTTCTTCTTCTTCTTCTTCCTCGTTCGCCTTCAGACTTCCACATTTATGACTCTAATAAAGGCAGCAGTCGTGGGGGCAAGCGTTTCGTTTGTGGGGGCAAGCGTTTCGTTTTTCCCAAAGGCGATCTTTGTCCTCTCAAGACTGTGTGTGGTCCCGGTTTCCGGGTCTTCCCAGTAAAGTAGAGGCAGTGCAATGTGACTGTGTCCGTCTAGATAACGTAGAGGCTCGGTCGCTGCTACGCCATTGATGAGCAGAGCAGTGTCCTATCGAGACTGTGTGTTTTCCCGGGTCCGGGTCCTCGCAGTTGAGGTGGGCCAGGGCATGCTTCTTCTTGGTAATGCAGCTCGGCAGTGGTAGAGCCTCGGCGCCGGCTGCGCCTTTCCCTCGATACGTCTTGTCTTGGAGATATAACCCCTTTGCATGGTAGAGAACCTCTTTTCTCGTGGCATTGCACCCTCGTTACCCGATAAGAAGTTCCCTGGGGTTGCAACAAAGCCCACCTTTGACTGATTGCTCGTGTCAGTCTTGTCTCGGAGCTATACCCCCTTTGCAGGGTAGAGAGCTATCAAACCTCGGGTCAGTACACACACGCCAAAGTGGGCCTGGTGTATCCTGGTCTGAGTCTAGGATGCTCCCTGGGATGAAAAAAAGCCCAAACCACTCCCCAAACAGTGCGTAGATGCACGGCGGGTTGCTTACTCATCGCTTGGGGGCACGATGGGTGGCTTTCCGGCCGTGTGGCAACACGGACCGTATGCAGAGGCGTGGCGGTGGCTGCGCCACCGCCATACCAAGCTGCCTGTGTGCCAAGGGTATAAGAGTCTAGCTACTCGCACCCTCATCGGGGATCAAGCAAGCAAGCAAGCAAGGCAGCAGTCAACTCAAGGTTCCCGACATCTCCAAACAGTTTTTCGTTGACAGAAGTGGGTTGTTGCCATATGCTACCCCGTTCATTACTGTAGGTTGGGCAGTACTGCAGCAGGTGTTCGACTGTCATTGGGCTGGTACCGCAGGTGCAGAGATCTGTTGCACCAATTTTGTATTTGTGGTACAGATGGTATCTCAATCTGTTGTGTCCAGTGCGTAGTCGAAAAATGATGACCTGTTCTTTTCTGGATAGTTGATGATATGCGTCATTTTTCAAATGTCCCGGGTGCTCTCTTTCCCATTTGGACTTGAATGTAGCCTTTATAGTGGTCTTTGCCGTTGCGTAAGTTGTCTCTATATCATTTTGCTGTAAGTTCAAAAAAGGTGTTACATATGACCAGCTGGTTTTCTTCACAGAACTAGATAAGTCTGTCTCCTCTATCATTTCTTGTCCCTAATCCATATTGTCCTACTATTTTCTTGTATTTTCCTTTTCCTACTTTTGCATTCATATCACCCATTACTATCAACACACTTGTAGATTTGACTGGTTTAAGTGTGTGTTGTAGCTCTTCATAGTATTCTTCTATTTCTTCCTCGCTGTGATCTTTAGTTGGTGCATAAGTTTGTAAGATTGATATGTCAAATGGCTTTGCTCTCATCTTTAGTAACATCATTCTGTCATTGTGTGTCCAGTATCCACATACGTATTTTTCTAACTCCTTCTTTATCAACATTCCTACCCCTCTTTCATGTTTTTCTCCTCCTGAGTGTATAAGCGTGTACTGGTCTCTTGTTATGTAGCCTGTATCCAAAAGTCTTGCCCCTGCAACTCCCAGTATATCGAGTTTCATGTCGGTTGCCTCTAATATAAGATTGTCAAGCTTTCCTTCTCCGTTTAGAGTTCTAACATTCCATGTTCCTATTTTTAGGCTTCTCCTACTAGTTTTTAGGTGGTCTTTCTCAGAATGCTCCCTTTCAACAGAATTTAAGGAGCACTCGACATTATGTACTTCCTTACTCATTAGAGGAGTTGCCTCTTCCCTGTTAATTTGTACAGTAGATTCTTCCCCAGGGGATAGAGAGTTCTCTACATATCGGTTCTTGTTGTTGTGATCCCATTACGTTCTGTAGGAAGTACGTGGTAAGGCCCCAATCTATTCCACGGTGGCTAACCATTGTCTTTTTCTATGTCCGACATGCCTCTAGTGCGCCACACACTTTGCTGTTTCGCTTTGCGAGCCGTTGATCTTCTCAGACTTCCGTGACAATATCTTACTCTAATTCCTTGGTTATAGCTATCGGTCCATGATTCGCCTCCATACATTTATTTGGTCGTGTATAAAATACTAAGTGATATCTCAATCAATACCGTAAAGTAATTCCTTTCATTCTTTACTTTGTTCCTGGCGTGTGTCCCATTCCATCAAGAAATAATTATTTAAATACTTTTCTAAAACTATAGACACACTTTTGCTACCATTCTCAAATTTTTTGAATATATATATCTTGGCTTGGGTTTTGCCTCCAGAAATACACAGTAGTTTTTATAACACATCTTCACTTCCTAGCACACAATTAAATTAATTAATTAAACTATATATGTATATATATGTATATATATGTATATATATATATATATATATATATATATATATATATATATATATATATATATATATATATATATATATATATATATATATATATATGTATGTATATACATTCTTTCTTACCCTCAGGCACATACAGTCGAGCTGTTAATGGTTATAATGGTCTGCTCTCAGATACAGAAGGCAAAAGCACTCTTAATTAACACTTTAGCGCTCGCTGTGATTTTAAAAATATTATGGCCTCGATTTGCATTATGCAAGTTCTTATATAGGTCACATCCGGCGACAGAGAGAGCAGTGGCTGAAGGGGTGTTTGCGTATCTCAAAATGTATGCCCAATTTGTCTCGATGTGCAAATAGGAAAAACTAAGATTGTAATTATCTTCCTTATTCCTGGAGTGATTTTATTCCTCTAAGGCTTAAAATATGCGTGAATTAATCTTCATCCATCTAAATAATTGACTTTGTATTACATTCTTTAGTTTTATTCTATGCGTAGCCTAAACAGCAAAATTATGGACTAACCTGATATCACTATGCATTCTACTCGATATTTTCTCCCTTCCTATAGCAATATTCGTGGAAGTCTTTGTACTTACGGGTAGAGTAACATTCCTAGTATTTCCTTGGTGACCTCTTCCAGGCGGTACTTCGTTCCTTATGCTGTAGTTTAATGCCATTCCCAACTGGTTTCCTAAAATTGAGATCGCAATTGTGACTGCCCAATCGTTATTTGTAAACAACCGAATAAAGACGGCGTTTCATTGGTTCGGCTATCCTATAGTATTTATAAAGTTTGGCGCTCTGTTTTGGTAAAGAATGACGGGTTTGTGAATTCGACTTCAGGACAGTAAGTCCAGTTAAATTTAAAAGTTAAAATGTTTCTCAGGTATCTTTGGCAAATCTCGCTCACAATTGAAGTTGGTGACGCACAAGCCAAAAAAAAAAAAATACAACATTAACCAATCAGAAAAAAATACCGCTGGACGCCCTTGTGATCAGGTCTGCTAGGGATATAAGAAAAACATTTATGGAAAAATGTTACTCCTCCATATATATATATATATATATATATATATATATATATATATATATATATATATATATATATATATATATATATATATATATATATATATATATATATGCACACAGACGGGGATCTCTTATCCACTCCGGCAGTCCTGATTAAATTTAAAAGGCACACGGTGTTTTTTATTTTATGCCTACACTATCGCACGTCGCTTCATTCATAACCCTCCACTCCCAAAGGAGCACAGGCCTTCAACAAACACATGCCAAGTCCTCCTGTTACGTGCCATCATCTCAAGTTCTTTCCACGTTCTCCTCATCATTTTCACCTTTGTTTTCAGCTCCCTTCTCCATGTGCTTCTTGGTCTACCTCTGCCTCTCTTGCCCTGAGGGTTCCAGAACAAGGACTGCCTTGTAATGCTATCAACACGTTTCCTCAGCGTATGTCCTATCAATCGCCATCGTCGTCTTCTCATCTCTTGTTCCACTGGCACTTGTCTAGTTCTTGTCATCAGTTCCACGTTGGTAACCTTATCATACCATTTTAATCCCTCTATTCTACACAAACACCCATTTATGAAAGTCTGTAGTTTTTTGGTTGTTGTCTTTGTTGTTCTCCATGTCTCAGAGCCATACAATAGGACTGACTTCACATTTGAGTTGAAGATTCTTATTTTCGTGTTGGATCCGATTTCTCGTGATTTCCATATAATTCCCAAAGCAATGAAAGCTCCTCTTGCTTTTTGTATTCTTATTTTGATATCACTGTCTGTCCATCCAACTTTGTCTATATTGTTGCCAAGATATGTGTACGATTCTACATCTTTTATTGGTGCTTCTTCAAGTTCAACCCTGTTATCATTACCTGCATTTATTTTCATTATCTTTGTCTTTTCCCTGTGTATTTTCAGACCATATTGCTGTGACCTCTCATTGAGTGTTTTCAAATTGTCCTGCAACTGGGACCCAAAGATGCAGCAATAGTGAATACAGTCAGCGACCCATAGCTTGACTGCTTGCATCAGGACCAGCGAGCCAGAGCTGGTCAAGACCATACTCCACCTCCACGTGGTGGTCCTGGAAACAGTCTGCAGCAGTGCAGTCTGGTTGAGCGAGTACGGATCGAAATGGGAAGGGAAACCCGGTCCCTAAAAAATGCCATGCTGAAGTCGGATGTGTAGACCGAAAGGTGCAGATATCACAGCTACGGCGTAAACAGACACAACGCAACCACCGTCCTTTTCAGGGCGAACAAGGAAGAAGAAGAAGTCCTGCAACTGATTACGATTATGGGACAGAAGAGCCAAGTCATCAGCAAAATCCAGATCATCCAACTGCTTAGTCAGAGTCCACTGGATTCCATTTCTGTTGTGTGTTGTCGAAATTCTCATAACCCAGTCTATTGCTAGTAAGAAAAGAAGTGGAGACAAGAGGCTTCCCTGTCGCACTCCTGTTCTTATCCCAAACGGTTCTGTAAGCTGTCCTTCATGAAGAACTCTGCATGTCATGTCTTCATATGTATTCTTTATTAAATTAATGATCTTCAGGGGAACTCCATAATGCCTCATCAATTTTCAAAGTGATTCTCTGTCCACACTGTTAAATGCCTTTTCGTAGTCCACAAATCCGATGTATAGTGGTGAATTCCATACCAGACTTTGGATTATGGAAAAATGCTACTCCTCCATATATTAACATTATAACTGCACATCTGGTATAAAATAGCTACGCGTTATTTTATTTCACTAGTTTTACCAGCTAGAAAACCTAAGTGAATTATAATGGTAAAAGCTAACACTTTTAAACACGTAAGCACTAATTTCTATTACCAAAAAATCATAATGAAAGATCCCCACGAATGATAATAACACATTTAGCGAAATGGTCATAGAACTGCGTGCTTATACTATCCAAAAATTCTGAGTGACAACTGACAGCAGGTTTAAGAAAACACAGTTTATATATCATTATATTTCTCTGATCTATCGATGATGTTACTTTTTACGTTACCATGCGTAACGAGAACCAGAAACAGATTCAAGATAAAAGCTTTACGGCCAGTCTTTCGTCGAGGTTTCAACCGACATCAAAAGACTTATAGTTCCGTAACGTTTTCTCTGTACGAATGCCCGCTTCTGAAGATCAAAGAGCCCAAGGATTTCTGACTTCCCCTGAGTACGAACTTCAAAAGATTATGTTTTTCTCGTGCAGTCTGTCGGGTATCGTATGATTGACAGATAAGCTCGTGTGATAACACGAGGTAAACAAACCTGATTCGCTACCTGTTGTAAACACTTCGTTTGCTTGAGTTCCAAGAGAAGAGGCGTGGATGAAAAAAACTACGCTTGTGTAAGTAAAGACAGGCAGTAAATGCGTGGTTTTGCTAGCAAATCATATAGCGCTAACGGGATTGCAAAGACTGTTTGATTACAGTAGGCTCTATTTCCATTATACGTCACAGTCAGATTTAAGTGTCCGCAGGCCATAACCACTTATTTTCCTTTCAAATAAATCCCTTCTACCAGACCACCAAGTCTTTTATATTTGGACACGTGCCCTAATATAACCGACGGATCTTGTGTCTAGGCTGAATGGGGCGCGCCTTGCCACCTGATCGAGGCAAAACTCTTATATACAAAAAACTTCTTTCTGAATTGTGCTTTAAGAAAGCAATTTTACCCTTCGTTCGCAGCCCCCCCCCCCCGCCCCAGAAATTCGTTGGCCCTAGTGACGTTGCCGAGAGCATTGGCACTGTGTCCGTAGTGCCCAAAGGTTTCTGCGCTTCGCATGCTCCAGAATTGGGTCACACCGCCAGAATGAAGCTAAGAGGTCTTTTATAATTATATATAATGCTCTAACAACAACACAGGGACGTCAATCAAACCACATAATTCAGATAAATTAACTCAGCCGTCAAAGACAGAAGATCCTCTACTGATGAGATCTATGACGCAGCCAACAGAAATCTGAAAGGATTCAGGGCTGTGGAAAGAAAAATCTCCAGACAGGGCACTTGGAATGTTCTAACGGTAGATGAACAAGGGGAAGGAGTAGTGCATAGATATGAAGGGGAGGGAGTAGGTCATAGATATGAAGGGGAGGGTGTAGGTCATAGATATGAAGGGCAAGGAAAAGAGCATAGACATGAAGGGCAGGGAGTAGGTCATAGATATGAAGGGCAGGGAGTAGGTAATAGATATGAAGGGCAGAAAGTAGGTCATAGATATGAAGGGGAGGGAGTAGGTCATAAATATGAAAGGCAGGGAGTAGGTCATGGACATGAATGGCAGGGAGTAGGTCATAGATGTGAAGGGGAGGGAGTAAGTCACAGATATGAAGGGCAGAGAGTAGGTCATGGACATGAAGGGCAGGGAGTAGGTCACAGATATGAAGGGCAGGGAAAAGAGCATAGACATGAAGGACAGGGAGTAGGTCATAGATATGAAGGGCAGGGGAAAGGGCATAAACATGAAGGGCAGGGAGTAGGTCATAGATATGAAGGGGAGGGAGTAGGTAATGGACATGAAGGGCAGGGAGTAGGTCATGAACATGAAGCGCAGGGAGTAGGTCATGGACATGCAGGGCAGGAAGTAGGTCATAGAAATGAAGGGGAAGGAGTAGGTCATAGAAATGACGGGGAGGGAGTAGGTCATAGAAATGAAGGGGGAGAGTAGGTCATGGGCATGAAGGGGAGGGAGTAGGTCATGGACATGAAGGGGAGGGAGTAGGTCATGGACATGAAGGAGAGGGAGTAGGTCATGGACATGAAGGGGAGAGAGTAGGACACAGAAATGAAGGGGGAGTAGGACACAGACATGAAGGGGATAGTGTAGGGCATTGTCACATAGTTTTTGGGTCGATCTCGTGTCTCTCCGGTCGTATTCAGTTACATTTTGTTGTGCGTACTGATTACGTGCGATTTCCGTGGACAGTACATTTCTTTCTCTGCTATCAAGCAGATATTTGGTATTTTAAAATCACCTTACACTCTTTTCAGTAATAGGTATCATGTTCGTTTGCCCGCTTGACCTTGTTAAGAGTAGGAGGATGATGCAACCTTAACCGACAACCCGTTGGCAGACATTCTCGTATACCATACTTTGGGCGCCTGTTTCACACGGAAAACGGCCAGCAAAGGTTGAGTATAGCTGATACGACTAGTGTGACGTCGTAGCCCAGATGGTAATACGATGAAATTTTGTTTGCACAAGGATGGGGCGATAATTATCAGTCGGATACACCTGAGCGGAAATGTTGTAATAGTTCCGGACAGATATAAGAAGTTGTATATAATTATTGACGAGAATATTCGAATGTCACGGTTGCCTTATATGAAAGATGTGACCTTTACAATCATACGCAGAATTCATATGAGGAATTTTTTGAACAAACCCATACTAAACACGAATGTTTGAAACTGTTGGCTGGCACTCGAGATGTAAACATAACAACATTTATGATTGAGGCCTGGTCTAATAGTAAACATCACGTGTCAGGAACGAAAGGGGGAATATAACTTGACACTTTTGCAGTTTATAGCACTGAAAATTCACCTCGTCGAGAAAACAATCAGACCTGTCAGAATTAAGAATAAAATCAGAATTCATTATTGGACCAGACTTGTTTGAGCCTCGTGAGGACTTTAAAGCCCAGAAAAACTCTACCATTATTAGCAAGGAAAAGCAGAATGTGAGGAATCTGAAACAAGGAGTCTAAGTGGGAACTTATTGTAAAGTAACAACACCCCAGAACACGTGTAAGAGGCATCTTCAACAAGTTGCCTTAGCTATTTCTGTGATCCAGCAGTCTGTCGGTGAACCCAAAGATTTGATTCGGTTGTACCAGTTGAGGATACTATCTCTGGAACATGTGAGGGTATAAGTGGCCTGAAGTCGACGCTAGACACCATCATCAGACGGGTCTTAGAGACGCGGGACCAGCTTCGTAGTTACTTCATGACACTTAATGGAACGTGCTACAACTTTCAATCTTGACCAGTGACGAGTGTGATCCAGTCCTCTATCTGCAAAGACCGAAACATCAGCGGGAGCAGAAACAACTATTGGCAGCTAAGTAAAACTTAAAAGCTGCCAAGTGAACTGTCCATTGTCGAAAACGATAACAACACACTGTGATGAATACTTTTTTCTAAACGATTAGTCATTTTTTATAACATTTAAACATAACTGATTATTAAATTTATTACTTGGAGCAGAACCTCGTTGGCAGCTAAGTAGAAACACAAAAGCTGCCAAGTGAACTCTTACCCAATACTCCATAACATCACTCGATGATAATTATTTTTTGTTAAAGAATTATTCATTTTTTACACTGTTAACTGTAATTGATTATTAAATTTGTTATTTGTATTTATACAAATTAGAAGAATTTTGCGCATTTGTTATGAAGAGCACAAAACAAATGTCTATGTTTGAGAGAAAATAAACACCTATGCAGGCCACCAAGAACCACTTTTGTCAGTAGTGAAACGTCAAAAGCTTGCCTGGTTTGGGCATGTAACTCGTCATGACTCCCTTTCGAAAACGATCCTCCAGGGAACAGTCGAAGGTAAACGGAGAAGAGGAAGGCAACTAAAATCCTGGGCTGATAACATCAAAGAATGGGCAGGACACGGTTTTTCCACACTTGTACGCATTGCTGAGGATAGAGAGCAGTGGAGGACCCTGTCTGCTGATGCTTCCACCATGGCACCCCTACGACCCATGACGGGTTACGGGTTGAGATGATGATATATACAAATCTAAAGTTGATTTTATAATTTTGAATGTACTACATCCGTATGTCTCAGACAACTTCTTAAATAGACATAAACAGAGCTATACAATAATAATAAGAGGAATTTCGCTGAATTAACTCAGCTGGGGCTTGAACGAGCTAACGAATTATAAGATAACTCTATCCTTCACAAATGTTGACGGCAGATACTAGAGTTAACATTTGCTCAGCCTCATGCCGCATTGTTCTCGCTTTCTGAATATCTTGTGAAACTTGGGGTAGAAGCATCATTATCCTTCTACCTTCAACTCTGCCAAGAATAATCTTGTGCGAAGGTAGACAACTTTAAAGACCCACATTAGTTACTCTTGAGTTTTGGCCACTGTTGGACCACTTCTGCAGAGCTAAGGGGAGGCTACCCATGATAGGCACTCATGAAGGGGAGGGGGTAGTGCATTGACATGAAAGGTAGGGCATAGACATGAAGGGTAGGGCATAGACATGATGGGTAGGGCATATACATGATGGGTAGGGCATATACATGAAATATAGGGCATTGACATGAAAGGTAGGGCATAGACATGAAGGGTAGGGCATAGATATGAAGGGTAAGGCATAGACATGAAAGGTAGGGCATAGACATGAAAGGTAGGGCATTGCCATGAAAGGTAGGGCATAGACATGAAGGGTAGGGCATAGACATGAAAGGTAGGGCATAGACATGAAAGGTAGGGAATAGACATGAAGGGTAGGGCATAGACATGAAAGGTAGGGCATAGACATGAAGGGGAACAGTCATATGTAGATCCCGTGGACTCTTATAAGACAAAGACATAATCTGGCAACTACATCAACATGCATGTCGTAGAAGAGACTAATATGAAATTGCGCATGAGGCTGGAAACACCTCTCATCATGTAAAACTAATTGCCACAGAAATCACTGCCACAAGACCATGTGTGGAGGCTCCTGACATGGAACCAGCTTTCATGCTCCGCACGGAACACACAGGAAATGACGTTACGACGAGTTTTATGTCAGACACGGCCAACGAAAATTATAAAGAAAAGAAAGTGTAAATTAACGTCTAAGAAAAACGAAGGAAACGGGAAGATAAACACACAAGAATCGCTGGAGATGATTCAGGTTGGAGGTGCATACAACAATGTGGCGTACCAGAAGAAGGTGACGCAGCACAGGAAGGGTATAATTTCGGAACGAGGAAAACTGGGTAAACGATAGCAAGGGGAATATTTAAGGTAGAAAGGAACAGATGAACGAACAAATAAACAAAGACAAATCTGTAGTTATACATGGTAAAGAATTCTTTGTTTACATTCATGCCCTGAATCACACACACACACACACACACACACACACACACACACACACACACACACACACACACACACACACACGCACGCACGCACGCACGCACGCACGCACGCACGCACGCACGCACGCACGCACGCACGCACGCACGCACGCACGCACGCACGCACGCACGCACGCACGCACGCACGCACGCACGCACGCACGCACATACACATTAATATCATGAATTATATGTTTAACTTTACTGCGAGTTCAAAGTGCACTATATTTAACTATTTCAACTTTAAATCGAGTAATTATAACAGAAGAGCGACATCGTCAGTACGTGTAGGGGTGGGAAAGGCAATATGCCTCGTTAACGCTAGGATATATGTCAGCGGAAGTCTTGCGCTCCTGGCTGAAAATATAGTGGGAGTGGAGTAGGGGGAAGGTTTGACACAGACAGCACAACCGACCGTCCAAGTTTAGGGATTGGTCTAGAGCGGAAACCGGCAACCAGTCAATCGTTGTCTACCGATAAAACACTGGCAATTATTTGGTAGATTTCTAGGTGACGGCGGATAAAACTTTCAGACTAACTCGTCACTTAAAATCGAGGCGCCTCCAAGTTTAAAGTTACTTTTATCGCACTTCCAGTGAAAACCCGCTATCTAGCTTCCTAACATTAATTTTATTCGTAAACTTCGTCAGAAATGACAGCGACCTTTCTATGAAGTGACATTTACATTTCATCAAACATCATTTAGTTTTAATTTACCACCGCTCTGTCGGTGGAGTTGCAAGAAAGAGAACTGGTTCATACGGAACCTCATAACTGAAATGGGACAAAAATGTTAAAGAGAAATTCCAGTATGAATGGCCAAAATAAAGCACTGGTGAGCAGAAAAATGAATAAAAATAAAAATGAGCCATTGTGAAGAAATAATAAGATTTCGTTAAACATTACGTGACAATTCTCGCATATTTCCTACTTGTTTTTCTCTTCGTTGTCCGTTCTGGAACTGTGAAGAACATTAAGGACAGGCAGCACAGCGCACAGTATTCTAGATTATGTTAGCGCAATAGTCTGCAATAAATACACTATTGTAAAAACCAGTAACGGACGCTTCCTGAGATTCTTTACAGAACGGGAGAAAGATCATCATCATCATCATCATCATCATCATCATCATCATCATCATCATCATCACTTCCCTTTCCGCTACTTAAAGAACATAGAACCACCACTGCAGATGGGCCCCCCCCTTACCGGAAGCTGGCACCAGAACATTTATGTGCGCGTGCAGTGATTGCCTTCTGTATCAGTACCGGTATATCTAACACGATGAACGTGCCAGCCTCGTGCACAACCTCATATTGGTCGTTTCGTACCACGTGACTGAGGCAGCACTAGTCCTTTTATTTATTTCTCTCCCCAGAGACCCACTGAAATTGCACGGGACACATTAAGTAAATATAATTATTATATTACCTCCCCTCCACGGGTTATATCCCCTTGAAATTTTAACCGTATGTTATGACATGTAGCACAGAACTTTAGTGAGTTCTACTCAAGTACTCTGAGAGATATATGAGGTACACAAGATACACGGTAAGTCAGACGTTCTCAGCTCGGATATGTGTGAGAGACTAATTCCATTTCTCGTGTTTCAGTTTTGTTTTGTCAAGCCCAGCTTGTATTACTTCGACAAAACTTTGTAATTGAACCCGAAGGTCGAGCCAAGAATAAGGTCACTTAAAAGGCTCGGCAAGACTGCAGAGAAAAGTATCATGCTGGCTGTTAAATAACTGCTTTAGGGTGTGGAATTCAGAACTGTAATTTATTAACGACATAACAATTACTTTTACAGCTGCTTGAAGTTGGCAGAATGTATACAACCAGGAGTGAATTTGGAAGTTACAACCAAGGTAGCGTTGGTTCAATTCCCAGCGCAGACGGAAAAATGAAAACGAGGTTGACACTTTGGAGTCATGACCTAAATGAATTTGCCCTTCTTAGCGTGTCAAGGAGATAAAGGGGCCGAAATACGGGCCTCTTCTGATGATCAAATTAACTCCTGTTGTAGCGCTATGTACAGATATTCCTGTCATGACTATATGATCTGATACTGATCTCCGTAGTGTGATTGTGCCACGTCTGATGTCCAATCCACTCCCTAACATGACAACACAAAGATCGTCTGTATCATATGTGAGTAGCTTACGCCTTTTATTCATCGCTCCTTATGGAGCATGGGGGCCCCACCACAGCTGACCCCTAGTACCAAGCCTCCGTCAAGCCCCGTGCTGTCTTGTTGTGGTGCAGCAGGCCTCCGTCAAGCTCCGTGCTGTCTTGTTGTGGTTAACTTCACTTCAAGTTACAGATATTTTACCGAATGTTAACTTCACTTCAAGTAAAATATATTTTACCGAGTGTTCATTTCAAGTAAAAGATATTTTACCGAGTGTTAACTACACTTCAAGTAAAAGATATTTTACCGAGTGTTAACTTCCCTTCAAGCAAAAGATATTTTACCGACTGTTAACTTCACTTCAAGTAAAAGATATTTTACCGAGTGTTAACTTCACTTCAAGTAAAATATATTTTACCGAGTGTTCACTTCAGGTAAAAGATATGTAACCGAGTGTTAATTTCACTTCATGTAAAAGATATTTTACCAAATGTTAACTTCACTTCAGATAAAAGATATGTAACCGAGTGTTAATTTCACTTCATGTAAAAGATATTTTACCAAATGTTAACTTCACTTCATGTAAAAGATATGTAACCGAGTGTTAATTTCACTTCATGTAAAAGATATTTTACCAAATGTTAACTTCACTTCAGGTAAAAAAATATGTAACCGAGTGTTAATTTCACTTCATGTAAAAGATATTTTACCAAATGTTAACTTCACTTCATGTAAAAGATATGTAACCGAGTGTTAATTTCACTTCATGTAAAAGATATTTTACCGAGTGTTCATAATGAAAACCACGTTACATCAGGGGTTCCCAACGTGTGGTGCCCGCACCCCCACGGGGTGCGAGATGGCATTTCAAGGGGTGCGACAAAGAAGCCTAAGGTCAAGAGTCTCACGTTTAACCAACTGAGCTGTCAACGTGATATTACTTTTGTAGGGGGTGCGAACATTAATTAAACATTTCCTAGGGGTGAGGCATAGAAAATGTTGGGAACCATTGCGTTACATGGTAGATTAGTTATGCCTCTTTCCGTCTGTAGCGAAATCTTAAAATATGGACTTGGAACAATCAAGCACTCACAAAGCAATATATTGCTTACCTTTAGCAGTGAAAGGGCGCTTCCTCCCTTCTCCAGCACACAACATGAGTATAACCAAGAAGCAAATCCCAAACGGCGAGACATAGGTCTTCTTCATAGCTTTCTGTGAGTGACCCAACGAAAACCATTGGGTTTGACATAATCACATGACCTAACTTATCAACTACCGCTAACTGTGAATTTCAAAGAAGCCCAAAGTTGTATATCCATTTAAAAAAAATACGAACACGTTTTATTAATTTCCAAAATGTTAAAATGCACAATTCCAAGTCCTTTTTTGCTCTTACACACTTTTGTAATACACTACAAGAGGCGTCCCCTTTTGTTTCTGAAAAAACGTAATTAATGTAATACCTGAAACGAAGCACAGACAATATTCACGGTTGATGGATGGAACATACAACAAATCGGATATTCATAAACAACATTAAGCAGCGCTTCAGGGGTAATTTGTTTCAGGTTAACACTTAGCCACTCTGGAACCAGTTAACAACTACAACGTTACCGCGCAATAAAAGGTTCAGATGAAAGTCGGTGGCAAATGAAAAACCAAGCGGTTCCTAAAATTCTAGCACAAGTAATGAGAAGTTAATATCCCCTGGATAGCAAATCCTGGAAGAATGAACTCAAGGAACGAAAGACAACTTTCCGTCTCGCGTAAACACGGGAGTGTGTTGAGCGTTCAGGTGTTAAACACGATATGGTTCTACGCTAAAGAAAAATTGTACAGTAGTGAATGAAAGGGGAAGACAAGTCTAATCGGTTCCGCAGATGTCTGCCGAGATAACAGTTCCTGACACAAGCACTGTTTCCTTCCTACAGGGGCGGGGAAACAAAAGTGGGGAGTGGAGACACAGATGTGTGTGTGTGTGGAGGGTGGGGGGGGGGGGGGGTGCCAGGCAGGAAGTGTGAGTAGAAAAACTGGAGTGGGGTGGGGGAATAAAATATTTTGGCTCCGACATATGGATAGGAAATGTGAGGGGATTTATGGAGGCGACGAAATAACTGGTGATTAACAAACCAAATAAATAAAAATATAAAAGGCGAGAGGGATTTTCGTTGCATTGGGAAACATATGGACATTTAAAATAAATCAAATCCAACACAACAATAAGAAACATCAACTCAAAAGTCAAGTCCGCCCCTATTGTATGGTTGCGAACAATGGAGAACAACAAAAACATTAGCCAAGAAGTTTAATACTTTCATACATGCAGGAAGTCCTTGTTCTGGAATCCCCAGGGTAAGAAAGGCAGAAGGGAGACGATGGTACACATGGAGAAGAGAACTAGAGATAGACATGAAGGGCACGGAGAAGCCATTGAAATACCTTGAGCTAATGGCACCAGACTGGAAGATTTTGTAGAAGTTTGTTGAAGGCTTATACTTCTTGGGAAACTGAAGGGTGATGATGATGATGCATGGGTGCTAGAGCAGAATAGAAGGATTGGAATGGTACGACAAAACGACTAATGTGGAACTGACGATAAGATGACTAATGTGCACTGATGACAAGATGACTAATGTGGAACTGATGACTAATGTGGAACTGATGATAAGATGACTAATGTGGAACTGACGACAAGATGACTAATGTGGAACTGACGACAAGATGACTAATGTACACTGATGACAAGATGACTAATGTGGAAATGACGAAAAGATGACTAATGTGGAACTGATGATAAGATGACTTATGTTGAACTGATGACAAGATGACTAATGTAGAACTGATGAGTAGAACTGATGAGAAGATGACTAATGTGTAACTGATGACAAGAACCAGATAAATATTAGGAAAACAGGAGTGTGGAAAAGGTAGTTTCGTTCGGTAGGTGTGACGGTATTGCCTCCCCTGCTTTGCAGTAGTGGTCCAACAGTGGCCAAAACTCAAGAGTATCTATTATAGGCTTCAATGGAGTCTATCTTTACACAAGATTACTCTTGGCTGAAATGTAGATAGAAAAAAGTACAGCTTCTATCATATAGGAGTCTTCACAAGATATTCAGATAAGCGAAAACAATGCTGGCTGTTGCTGAGCACGTCAATGCTGTAATCTGCCGACATCTTTTGTGAAGAATTTAAGCAATGGTTTATTCTAGCTCGTTAACCCCCACCACTGAGTTAATCAGTGGAATTGTTATTTTAATATAGCTCTGTTTAGAGTGTGTGTTTAGTAACTTTGACTGAGACAAACATGTAGTACATTTAAAATGATTGAATCGAAGTTAAATTGGTATAATTACAAATAACAAAATTTATTAATCACTTTAAGTTTAACAGGTTAAAAGAAAGGAATAATAGTTAATTACAAAATAAAGTTTTCATCACTCGGGTTGTGATAAGAGGTTCAAGTGGCAGCAAATGGGTTAACTTAGCTGCCAGTGACGACTGATCTACCTCCTCCTGATGAGTTGGTTTTCTGTACACTGCGTTCACTCGTCTCTGGTCAAGGTTCGTAGGGCAAGCTCGTTTCCCAGGAAAGTCTTCAAAGCTGGTCTTCCGTCTTAAAGCGTAACCACTCGTCCCTTCTTGTCCCAGAAATGGTCCTTTTTGCTGGTGCCACCAATAAGCCAATCTTGGCCACAGACTTGTTGCTCAGGTGAATAAAAGAGACGAGTCGGTCTCTTACACGCGTCTGGGGGGTCTTTAATTTGACAATAGATTCCCTCTCTGACTCCGTGTGTTTCTTCAGTTTCCTAGTCCCAGTGTTCCTTATTAAAATGTAGAGATTTCCTGTGCCTTGTAAGTCTTATTTGGTTCTCAAATAAAAGGTCCGGCTAACTAAAAGGAATTATGAATCTTGTCTTCACTCTGGCGAGGTCTGATGTTGTTTAGCGTGCGTGAAATTCACAGTGAAATAAAACTGCGAAATGGTAAGAATATATTCCTATCTTCCCACGCCTTCGTTTGTTATGGAGTTAAATAAACGCTCCAATCATATTCAAACAGGTCGGGTGTGGTACTTTCAAAATATTTCCGATATGGAAAAATTTTGCAGAGGTCACGTCTCCCATATATGGTAATATGATGTCCGATGCACTTGTGTGCAAACTTACAGACAGATCGGGGAACTCACATGACAACATGTGTAAGCTGTAATACTTATTACTTTATTAGAAAGTAATGTTGTCATAACAAGTCGGCACGAAAGCGATTATGTCACATTTGTCTGCCCACATGTGTCACACAGACAGTACTCTCGTTATCTGTCGTATGAGTACGCGAAATCTCGGTGTCTGCCCATCTGGGTTACCAACCGAGTCGTCTGATCGGCGTTTCAATCTAAACACGCCGGCGACTATCTTATCTCAGTTGCTCACCGCAAGCCAGGATGACCGGGTAACAAACAAGTGACATCACAGAGAGGAGTGTCGAATGAATTGATAAAATCAAATATCTGCTACTTAGCAGAAAAATAACGAAGAAAGAAAGAAAGAAAAGTGCGATAATTGACAGCACATAATAAAAATCAGTACCACAAATGTACCGATACTGCTGGAGAGAAACAAAGATCGATAGGGGCCACCCCGTTGTGTCACAGTAGGACACCCAATGAGGAAACGTGTTGATAACATTACACAGCAGTCTGAAGATGGCGCTGATGAAGATAATGATAGTTGGCTGTAGGTAGTGACGTTAAAAAAATATTTATCATGCAGAGCTATTCAGGCTGGAGGCGTTTACTCAGGGGCTCAGTCGTGGAAGCCCCCTCCCTCCCTTTCCGATAAACTATTTTCTTACAATGAACTGTAAATGCTAAGTAGCATACTATTTAAACAGTAAATAAACAGTCTTTAGAAACAGGTATGTAATATAACGTTTATCATCATCATCATGATTATCATCATGATTATCATTATCATCATCATCATCATCATCATCCTTTTCGATACTTACGAATCATGAAGCCACCCTCGTAGCTGGTTCCCTTGCAGAAAACCTTCACCAAGTATTCACATACTCCTGCAGCTTTAATTGCTGTGGTTATTTATTTTAGCTGATGAGGTTGCGAGCCTCATGCACAGCTTCCATGTGAGTCGTCTTGTACGACATGCCTGACGGTTCAGTAGCCCTGTTCTAACTTTGTGTCTTCAGTAGGGTAACCTTATCGTTGTTCACAATAAGAGGACATTTTCTGACTTTTTTGGCCTTAAAAAGAGGACAATACAAGATTAAACAAGAGGACAATACAAGATTAAACAAGAGGACAATACAAGATTAAACAAGAGGACAATACAAGATTAAGCAAGAGGACAATACAAGATTAAACAAGAGGACAATACAAGATAAACAAGAGGACAATACAAGACAAACAAGAGGACAATACAAGACAAACAAGAGGACAATACAAGACAAACAAGAGGACAATACAAGATAAACAAGAGGACAATACAAGATAAACAAGAGGACTATACAAGATTAAACAAGAGGACAATACAAGATTAAACAAGAGGACAATACAAGATAAACAAGAGGACAATACAAGATAAACAAGAGGACAATACAAGATAAACAAGAGGACAATACAAGATTAAACAAGAGGACAATACAAGATAAACAAGAGGACAATACAAGATAAACAAGAGGACTATACAAGATTAAACAAGAGGACAATACAAGATAAACAAGAGGACAATACAAGATAAACAAGAGGACAATACAAGATAAACAAGAGGACAATACAAGAGGACTATACAAGATTAAACAAGAGGACAATACAAGATTAAACAAGAGGACAATACAAGATAAACAAGAGGACAATACAAGATAAACAAGAGGACTATACAAGATTAAACAAGAGGACTATACAAGATTAAACAAGAGGACAATACAAGATAAACAAGAGGACTATACAAGATTAAACAAGAGGACAATACAAGATAAACAAGAGGACTATACAAGATTAAACAAGAGGACAATACAAGATAAACAAGAGGACTATACAAGATTAAACAAGAGGACAATACAAGATAAACAAGAGGACTATACAAGATTAAACAAGAGGACAATACAAGATAAACAAGAGGACAATACAAGATAAACAAGAGGACTATACAAGATAAACAAGAGGACTATACAAGATAAACAAGAGGACAATACAAGATAAACAAGAGGACAATACAAGATAAACAAGAGGACTATACAAGATAAACAAGAGGACAATACAAGATTAAACAAGAGGACAATACAAGATAAACAAGAGGACAATACAAGATAAACAAGAGGACAATACAAGATAAACAAGAGGACTATACAAGATAAACAAGAGGACAATACAAGATTAAACAAGAGGACAATACAAGATTAAACAAGAGGACAATACAAGATTAAACAAGAGGACAATACAAGATTAAACAAGAGGACAATACAAGATAAACAAGAGAGCAAAAAGAGGACTTATTACTTTCAATCTATTAATGCATCCATGTGATGACCAGAGCTAGTTCTAGTTAGTTCTAGTTCTAGTTCTATTTAGCTCTAGTTCTAGCTCTAGTTCTAGTTCTAGTTAGCTCTAGTTCTAGCTCTAGTTCTAGTTCTATTTAGCTCTAGTTCTAGCTCTAGTTCTAGTTAGCTCTAGTTCTAGCTCTAGTTCTAGTTCTATTTAGCTCTAGTTCTAGTTCTAGTTAGCTCTAGTTCTAGTTCTATTTAGCTCTAGTTCTAGCTCTAGTTCTAGTTCTAGTTAGCTCTAGTTAGCTCTAGTTCTAGTTATATTTAGCTCTAGTTCTAGCTCTAGTTCTAGTTAGCTCTAGCTCTAGCTCTAGTTTTAGTTCTATTAAGCTCTAGTTCTAGCTCTAGTTCTAGTTAGCTCTAGCTCTAGCTCTAGTTCTAGTTCTATTTAGCTCTAGTTCTAGCTCTAGTTCTAGTTAGCTCTAGTTCTAGCTCTAGTTCTAGTTCTATTTAGCTCTAGTTCTAGCTCTAGTTCTAGTTCTAGTTAGCTCTAGTTCTAGCTCTAGTTCTAGTTCTATTTAGCTCTAGTTCTAGCTCTAGTTCTAGTTCTAGTTAGCTCTAGTTCTAGTTCTATTTAGCTCTAGTTCTAGCTCTAGTTCTAGTTCTAGTTAGCTCTAGTTCTAGTTCTATTTAGCTCTAGTTCTAGCTCTAGTTCTAGTTAGCTCTAGCTCTAGTTCTAGTTCTATTTAGCTCTAGTTCTAGCTCTAGTTCTAGTTAGCTCTAGTTAGCTCTAGTTCTAGTTCTAGTTAGCTCTAGTTCTAGCTCTAGTTCTAGTTAGCTCTAGTTAGCTCTAGTTCTAGTTCTAGTTAGCTCTAGTTCTAGATCTAGTTCTAGTTCTATTTAGCTCTAGTTCTAGTTCTAGTTAGCTCTAGTTCTAGCTCTATTTAGCTCTAGTTCTAGCTCTAGTTCTAGTTCTAGTTAGCTCTAGTTCTAGCTCTAGTTCTAGTTCTATTTAGCTCTAGTTCTAGCTCTAGTTCTAGTTCTAGTTAGCTCTAGTTAGCTCTAGTTCTAGTTCTATTTAGCTCTAGTTCTAGCTCTAGTTCTAGTTCTAGTTAGCTCTAGTTAGCTCTAGTTCTAGTTCTATTTAGCTCTAGTTCTAGCTCTAGTTCTAGTTCTAGTTAGCTCTAGTTAGCTCTAGTTCTAGTTCTAATTAGCTCTAGTTCTAGCTCTAGTTCTAGTTCTAGTTAGCTCTAGTTAGCTCTAGTTCTATTTAGGTCTAGTTCTAGTTCTAGTTCTATTTAGCTCTAGTTCTAGCTCTAGTTCTAGTTCTAGTTAGCTCTAGTTAGCTCTAGTTCTAGTTCTATTTAGCTCTAGTTCTAGTTCTAGTTAGCTCTAGTTCTAGCTCTAGTTCTAGTTAGCTCTAGTTCTAGCTCTAGTTCTAGTTCTATTTAGCTCTAGTTCTAGCTCTAGTTCTAGTTAGCTCTAGTTAGCTCTAGTTCTAGTTCTATTTAGCTCTAGTTCTAGTTCTATTCTAGTTAGCTCTAGTTCTAGCTCTAGTTCTAGCTCTAGTTCTAGTTAGCTCTAGTTCTAGTTAGCTCTAGTTCTAGTTCTAGTTGTAATTCAAGCTCTATAAAGGTTAGAAAAATATTGAAATAAAATGTCCTTTAAAATGTATGTTTCATAATCATTTTAGCATCATAATTATCTTTCCACGTGTAAATCAGTATGGACAAAATCATTATTATGATTATTATTATTACCTTATTTTATTTCTTTATTTTTTGACGCACATTATCTTTTTTAATAATTCATTATTTTCTTACAAAATGTTCCATAAGTACGTCACATCTTTCAAATTACAGTAGAACCTCTATAAGTTGACCACCCAAGGGACTGTAGCAAACCGGTCAACATACGGAGGGGGTCAATGTAGGGAGGTGGTCAACTATGGAGGTTCTACTGTATACTGCAGAAGGAAATTTCTGTTAATGGAATCCACATTGGACGTGTTTCTGTCTTGTGTCCAACGACTTCCCTTCAATGAAAAAAGCCTGTCCACGTTTATATTGTGACCAGGGGCCATCAGCAAATATTGTACCATCATTAAAAGTTCAGATAAAATTCAACATTTACTGAACTTGAACAACTGAACTATATTCCTATGCAGTTCGTTCAATATTTACTTAAAAAATACTAACTTTAGAAACATACTTCTATAAGATAGATCTCTTCGAAGTCATGTTCAGTCTTCGAGTGGAAAACGCCGGACAAAGTGCAATTTTGAAAAAAAGCCGCCCAGACGCCCAATCTCAAAGTGAACAAGAAGACAAATCCGGGGAACAGAGGACAGATGGTTACCCTAGCCTTCAGACACCCCCGGGGACTACACGGGGCAAAGTTTATTAGCACAGCACATAAAAGTGTCTCCGCTAACCAGCCTGTATTAGGAAACAGCCCTGACACCCCTTCCCCATCTGAACACGCCACTGGCGGCAAGACTCACAGGAATAGCCAAAATAAAGCAATGGATGACAAGAAACAAGAATAAGAAATTAAAATGTGTCATTGACAAAAAACAGAATAATTCGTTGAACGCTACGTGACAATTGTCTCATATCTTCTTCTGGTTTATTTATTTAGTTGTCGGTTCATTTTCTGTATGGTGCTCTCTTTCGGTTTCTGTCATAATCTAGGGGTTTACGGTAGGCATCCTAGTAGCTATGGAGATCTACTTTAGGAACACTGAGTTATTCACATGTCTACCTTGATAAAATTATGTCTGTTTTCAGGTTGCAAAGTATATCATCATCATCATCATCATCATCATCATCATCATCATCATCATCATCATCATCATCATCATCATCATCATCATCATCATCATCATCATCATCATCATCATCATCATCATCATCATCATCATCATCATCATCTATGTCTTTCTATATTGTTATCATCCCCTTTATGTCTGTCTCCAGTTTTCTTCTCCATGTGTTCTTTGATCACCTCTTCCTCTCTGTCCCTGGAGATTCCAGTATATGGACTGCCTAGTATTGCTATCACTAGGTGTCCTCAGTGTGTGTATATATATATTACCACTCACGTGCACACACACAATTGATGACATGTAGATGCACTCACGTGGGAAAACTATAACAATGATTATATAGATATTTTGGAACGAGCTGACCCGACACACTGATTAAGTTTTAGTGGATTTAATTTATCAGAAAAATTCATCACAACACGTAAAATTTACATCGAGCATATATAAATAGTCATAAAATCAATAAAATGCGACAGAAATGATAGACCCATGGTATGACCCTTTCCCTCGATGTTTAGCCCACAGTCCTGTTACAAGAAAAGATGATAGCCCCAAAGAGTCACGGATACATCTGCTGTAGTCTAATGATTTTCCCTTTTTAAAAGGTATGAACAGACTTTGATAGTAGTATGATCTATCCTAAGGCAAATATTGCTAGCAACAAAAACTTGCATAAAGGAAATTAAGACAGCAAAATGGGTGCCAAAAATACGACAATAAAGGAATCACTCAGTCCTGCATTCACTCTATTCATTCAGCCGTGATCACGGTCTCTCATGCGTACTTACAGCTTTGGTAGCAACTTCTGGAAACACAATTTTTGGACATGCACATACAGACTCTCAGATGGAAGACTTGGCCAAGAGAACCCCAGTTCCAAAAAGACAGGTTGGATTCACTTCTTCAGGGAACCGTTTTCTTGGTTGTTCTTATTTTTGGATCTCTGTTTAAGTCACATTAAAATTTTCCAGGCACGTACGTTAACATCGAGCACAGTGTCAATAGCTTAGTTTTCTAGAAATGAGGAATGTCAGGTCGATGTCTACTTTTAGGATAGGACTGTATTTGGTCACCACACCACTAGTCAAAACTCCGTCGGAATGTCACTGATAGGAATATGTTACTTGCCGCAAGGGCTGAAATGTACTTGAGGTTTTCATCTGGAAGAATTAAATCAGGCTCGATGGGCCCGTTACTTCATTCAAATCTTAAAGTTCTTGTAAAGGTTATACACCAAGTCTTTAAGGAAAATGTTTTAGTTCTTCACAGATATTTCTCGTGTACTCAAACGCTGGCAAAGTTGGGTCACTCCAGTTTTCACTGAATAAAGAAAAACAACATATCAAATACTTATACCTACTATGTACTTCGGTTATAACTTACTGTCGTAATTTTTATCTGAGAGGGTTCTGATGGATATTGGTCCCTTTAGAGTGTAGAGTGATATTGAAGGCTCTGTGAGAATAAGGATTTAGGAGAATGAGGTAGTAGATTCACAAGCGCTGGGAAGAGCAAGGACAGTCTCTTATTACGACAATATCTGTTTCTCCCAGACTATTCCTATCTCTCTTCTGAACAAACAATTGTTTGTCAGTTCCAGTCGCTCAGGCGCACTCACCGATTTGGTGATTCTGTCGCGCAACGTACATGAATACAGCCTACACAGATGGGAAATGTTTGGAGTTTTGGGCCAGCCGACAACCAATACAAATAAAGTTCAATACCTTTATTATCATAAATCAGTCACAAATAATTATACATTTACAGTCAAAAATCAAAAGTTACAGAATACAAATATGATAAGGGAAGAGGGGGGTTTGAGGAGAAATATCCCATCCACCGTTCCCCAGTTTTATTTACTAACAGACAAGACCCGGTCCAAAAGACAAGAAAAGGGGGGGGGGGTGATCAGAGATAGGCAATTTAACCAACCGGTAACTTTATTACTCTGGGGCACGGGGTTACAGTAAAGGGGGGGGGGGTGTAGAGGAAAAGCTAGGGTCTCAAATGTCTCCCTTTAATCAACAAATTTTTCGGGAGGGGGGAATGAACACAGTTACACAATCCCGCTAGGAGAAGTCCCGTACAATGAATATAATGCACCTTAATACTAGGTCGAACTAATTAAAAGGGTAAAGAAAAGATTAAATCTCCTTTCATTCAAAAAAACACACTAGGGCTGGCCATCCCACAGACACACACGCAGACTTACCAAAATGGTGAATTCTGGCACTCTAGGAATTATTTACCACAGCAGCTAATACCGTGGAATAATGGACTGGTCTTCTTATTTCTTCCGTGTCAGGCCCCAGATTTAACGAGGTAACAAATAGTCTCAAAAAATCGCCAGACGGTGAAGCGTAAAGGCTACTGTTTGTTTAGATAAAGTTCCTAATGAATGGCACAGGCACTTGGCTACGCGTGAGGTATGGTGTGATTCCTAAAATTGGCACAGCTGGTGGAGATAACTTTCTTTTTCCGTATTGTCACAAGTTAAAAACACTGAGGTAAGTTCTTCTTCGGGGGTGGGTAAAATCCACTGAATATACTTGACAGACAGTGTTCAGGTAGATCTACGTTCTTCTTCACAAATAGGGCAGTGAATAAAATATGTTCTGCTTCCAGTTTACTGTAAGGACTATATGAACTAGTATTTTAAAAGTGTTTCTTGGGTGGCTTTATTCTCAGTTAAATTCAGAGGAGCGGGGCCCATTACAGGTCGCCACAAGTTTAGCTTTAAAAAAGTTCATATGTTACTGGAGTTATCGAATTGAGTTGGCAGAACTCTGTATATAATTTATAATTGCTGGGATGCTGGTTGAATGATCGTTCTGAATGAAAGATAATCAAAACAAGAAATGCAATACAAATCATATTATAATCTGACACGCGATAAATTACAGTTAGCCTATTTACTTTATTAGCGTCGTCAATTTAACAAATCAGGAAAACTCCCCGTGAGTTAAAAATAATTAAAAGCACATCTATCTATACAGATCTAAACTGTATTTACTAGTTATAATTCTCTTTAACGTCTGCAAAATTAATTTACGCGTCAATTGTATTAGGAAATACTTTTAGATGTAACATTTAGTTTGCACTAGAACTTTGAAAATAAGTTTATTTAATAAGGTTAAATTTACACCACAATCCAGTGAAATAACTAGACCACTGATCACTCGAAGCTAATGTATAAATTACCGTCTGCGCAGAAAGAATACACTCCAATAGTCAACGAAGGTAGATGAAATCTAGCAGGAATCCAACTAGGCTATATGCTAGTGAAACTAGGATTCTGTCAGAACGAACGATAAAATGCAGTTTTCGGAGTTCTTTATTTATACATCTCGAATGTAACTTAAATGGGACGTGATGGATTTTCACACCTTTCTTGAAGTATAGCAAAATCCGAGGTACAACGCCGTTGTGTTAACCGCTGTGTTTCCTCCGTTTTCCCCGGTCTACTGATCTTCTTCGTCTCAGGCTGCTCGCATAAGGGTGCGAAAATTTCTCGAGAAGCTAACTACGTTAGCTGAGAGTTCCCTGATTCTTTAGATCGTATACCACTCCACGTTGAATTCTGAAGATCAGCCTGTCTTTGATGGTACCGCTGTTCTGAGAAGCTTTGGCAACTCCCACCAGGCGGGGCGACAGCCAGGTAAGAAAATGAACTGCTGTTAATTGCTCTAGAAACAGGAGTGAGTCTCTGGCCACGTCCTCTTTTGGGCCGGCGTTAAGGAAAAGATTGTTATAAATCGTTCTCAGAGATGGTCGTGGGCGTGATTTAACCTCCCATCAAAGGCCATGCGATCTCAAAAGTTTACAGAAGATAGCAGGCTACATATTAATGATCCAGCGTGTAAAATTCTCGTGGAAATGCTGCATGCAGGTTAAAGTTACAATAGATGATCAGGGGTTCTAAAGTTATGAGAGGCCAATATTCTGTTATAATCCATCGAGAGCTCGGCAAATTTTCGAACTAAGTAAGAACTTCGCTATACAGCTTATTCTTTTCACGAGCAACCTGTCTACTGCGAATCTTGAGGACTGACTGAAATAAAGTTTAGCATTCTCGTTAATATCTTAAAACCCAGACAAAGGATGCACGCTATTGCGAGACCCCGAAATCGTCTCCCCTGCTCGTCTTAACACTTACGTTGAGGCGTGAGTTTCACCTCACACTATCGCTGAGAAAACTACTGTGAAGCTTCGTGTCAGAAGAAAATATCAGACTATATGTCTCCTCATCATGTCTGACAGAGTGAATTCTCACACGTTTACGTCGAGTATCTAGCCCAGGAGCGCCGTGTCAGATGGAAATGCTAGACGAATGTCTCATTTCTGGTCGAGGCAGATGGCAGTTTCCACACCTCGCCGGGAACTTTAGCCGAAGAAACTCGCGTGACAGATGAAAGTGTAGACAATTTTTCTGCATCTATGTCTGGCGAAATGCATTATCACACATTCGTCTACCTGCCGCGACTGACATCTAATGTAATCAAATGCGTTCTCAGTAAGAGAAAAGAAACAGGTAAACGTTAGAATGGGAAAATAATTTATTTTTCGCAAACGAACAAATGCGAAAAATACAGGAAAAGGATAAAAGAGCTATAATAAAATAGAGGACACGGGTAGAAAAGAAAAGAATATAGAAAATTTATTGATCATAAATCTCTATGCGACATCTGGCACTTGTCTGGCACTTGTTATGAGCTCCACATTGGTAACCTTGTCCTACTACTTCCATCCTTCTATTTTAAGCAAGCACAACATTTATGAAAGTCTACAGTTTTGTTGTTGTTCATGTTATTGTTGTTGTTCGTGTTATTGTTGTTGTTCGTGTTATTGTTGTTCATGTTATTGTTGTTGTTCGTGTTATTGTTGTTGTTCGTGTTATTGTTGTTCATGTTATTGTTGTTGTTCCTTATTATTGTTGTTGTTCGTGTTATTGTTGTTGTTCATGTTATTATTTTTCAAAAGTATCTGAAATGTGGAATAAGTGCGACTTATGTGTAACTTTTATCTCTGCCAAACGATCCGCTTCCCGCCATTCTGTCGACACAGCAATATACATTTTAAACTGTTGTACGAAGAGACCTGCGACTTGTACTAAGAGATTTGAGGTGTGTACTTACAGACTTGTACTAAGAGATTTAAGATTTGTACTTACAGACTTGTACTAAGAGATTTGAGATTTGTACTTACGGACTTGTACTAAGAGATTTGAGATTTGTACTTACAGACTTGTACTAAGAGATTTGAGATTTGTACTTACACACTTGTACTAAGAGATTTGAGATTTGTACTTAGACTTGTACTAAGAGATTTGAGATTTGTACTTACAGACTTGTACTAAGAGATTTGAGATTTGTACTTACAGACTTGTACTAAAAGATTTGAGATTTGTGCTTACAGACTTGTGCTAAGAGATTTGAGATTTGTACTTACAGACTTGTACTAAGAGATTTGAGATTTGCACTTACAGACTTGTACTAAGAGATTTGAGATTTGTTCTTACAGTTACTTTTACTAAGATACTTGAACTAAGAGACCTGTATTAATAGACTTGAACTAAGAAACCTATACTAAGAGACTTTTGCTCAGAGACTTGTAATAAGAGAATTGTACTAAGAGACTTTAGACTTGTACTAAGAGACCTCAGACTTGTATTAAGAGACTTTATATTTGTATTAAGAGACTTTAGACGTGTATTATGTGTAACCGGAGGGTTGAGGTCAGTAAGTGACTAAAGAGATCGAGTGCGAAAATATGGTTTACAAAATGTGCGAGCAGAAATAACGCACTGTTAGATTTTGTTATTATGGGGGATAATAATTTGAGCGGTTGTAGTTTGGGACTAGGGTGAGGCAACTATTTAAGTTATGCCCCGTAAGTTAGGGCGTGGATTTAGTGCATAGTTGTCACCGTAAGGCCTACTACTGATACCATTGCATCATTCGTGCTAATATTTATCAGTTAGATTAGGAAGAATAGTTACGAGGTTTTATTGAAATAGACTCGAGATACGCAGTTATCAGATTGAGACTGAAACTAGGTTAAATAGCGACTCAACGCTAATTTTTGGCGGGAGTTGCTCAGCAACCGATGACGTAAATCGGAATAGCCGAGCCACTCCATCTGTAGGCATGTAAGACCCAATAAAATAAATAAAGAATTATTAGACTGACTAACCAGAAAGGTTGTAAAAGCGCGCACCACTATGCGAAGTCAGATTTCGATATCCGAAATAAGTTGATTCACAGAAGCCAGTTTGTACGGACGTATAACTGTTGGTCTTGAAGTTATCAAGATATCAACTCTGTAAAGCGGATAGTTTTTATAATGTTGGAAATTCATAATTGTCTGTAAGTACAGCTTCGTGTGACCTTTTTAATGTTTCAGAAATAAAACTTAGTAAGGCCAGAAATGCCTAAATGTCGGAAGAATGAGCTGAACTTATAAAAGAAAAATGAAACGGAGCTCATAAATATCAGACTTAGCTACAAATCATAAAGAAGAGATAGAGGCTCCACTGTCATTTACTCCTGAGTCGAATAAATCTAAGAAGCAAACGAACAGGAACTAAGTCAAAATACTTCCCCCAACTTGGATAGGCTACAGGGAGAAAATAGCCTATAAACAACCACAAAGACACATTTTTATGAGGATATGTAAATGAATGCATGCAAATGACTTTGTTTGTGGATTGTATATACAAGAAAATAAATTTGTTTTATTGGATCCTGAGGACTTGCTTAACTACCTCATGTTGAAGGTTTTTACAGTAAATAGTGAACATAAAGTATGCTAATAAAAGTCACACAATATTAAACACCACAGAGGAATTCTGGAACGAACTTGGGTACAATTATTATCAAGAATTACTAACTCTGGCAGTACACCAGTATCTTGACTTGAGTGATACAATTAACAAACACACACGAAAACTAGAACATAAATGCCTTACTATTGAACCAATCTACACACCCCACGGTCACGCTATTGGCTATATGACCCAATAAATGCCTTACTATTGAACCAATCTACACACCCCACGGTCACACTATTGGCTATATGGTGCCGTAACCAGTCCTCTGAGTGACATAGCATACAGAAGAGGATATACTGAACGAATCTGATATACCTAAAACTCTACCAATGGACCAATATCAACAACAAATGGCGCAGTCACTACCTCAACAACAATACCAACAGGCTTCTAATATCTCGCTCCCCACTGAGCAGGAGTCAACCATGACAGCTCTCCAGAGGATAACAGATACACTTTCCAATGTTGACCATTACGCCAAGTTCAACCAAATACGATCAGCGATAACTCCCTTCGGAGGAGAGGCGAAACTTTTTAGGAAGTGGCTCATGGACTTTGAAACATTTTCTTCAATGATAAATGCTATCACGGATGCAGACAAAAACGAGTTGCATTTTTGTCCAGTGACTCGCTCGTCACAGATTTTTTACGAAGGCGTATGAAATTCTATCCAGACGAGACATATGACTCCCTCAAGAAGGAACTAGTGAGTAGATACAGTGATATAATTGACAACCAGCACGCTTTGTCACTACTTAGAAAGATCTGGCAAGAAAGGAATGAACCAGTCCAATTCTACGGTGACCGTTTGTTGAATCTTGCTGAAGAAGCATTTTTAGATGGATCTATCCCATCACCAGAGCTCGAGCGTCATTTGGTAGGAATATTCGTTGATGGACTCCATGCCGACAATCTAAAACTTCATCTTATCCGTAAAGATACGAAAACAATAACGGAGACAATTCAGGCAGCAGTGGCAGAGGATAATGTTCACAAAAGGTTCCACCAGAGAATAGGCAGGGAGCTAGGATTTGATGCAGTCCTCGATCACGAACCCATGGAAGTAGACCATGCAAGACAACAATGGCGTCGACCTGACACCCACAGACACCATAACCATACTGGACGTGATGTACAACAACATTCATATGGACCAGTACAAAGACAGAATGTGCACAATGTGTCCACAATCATCTGCTACAATTGTAATAAAAAAGGACATATCTCTAAAAATTGCAGAAACAGAAACGCAGATAACCACCACAGGCAATTTCAAGTTAATCCATGGCAGAACTCAAGAGATAACGGATACCAAAGTCAACAACACTACTCACAGGGAAATTACAATTATGGACAACAAAGACCCAATACCCAGCACAGTTTCTCCAGAGGTCTTCCAATGCAGGGAAACGGACTTGGCACGCGTTAGGAGGGATCTCTAGCCGTGTCCGAAGCAGAGGTAGCAGCAACAAAAATTCCATCCAAAGGTCCCATATACGAAATGAAAAGCGACGAAAACTGAATGAAATCCACCCAATAACAGAGAAACCACAATTAGTTCACACTAATATCACTCAAAATGAAGTCACCATACATCCTGACCCGAGTTCCTGTCTGATCACCATTGAGAACAGGAATTACAGAGCACTCATAGATACAGGAGCATCTGTAAGCCTCATAAGGGAACAACTTTATAAGTATTAAAGAAATACGTACAGTTCCAGCATTCCAGAACATATATGGCCTCAGTAACCAGATTGGGGGGGGGGGGGGGGGGGGGGGGGGGGGGGGGGGGGGGGGGGGGGGAGAAATTGAAATCCTAAACACTGCCCATGTCACATTTATGATTGGCAGCCAGACAATCAAACATGCATTCGTTATCACTAGAGGCATGAGTAGAAATTTTATCCTCGGAAGAGATTTTCTGTCAAAACACCAATCCCGGATATATTTTGATCTCCAGAAAATAAGACTAAATGAAGAATATGTGGAACTCCAGGATGACATCCACATTGCATCATTAATCCGTTTAACAGCCCCGGTTACCATCTTACCAAATTCATTAGTCATAGCCAAGGGTAGGATCAAAGCGTCACAATATATAAAACCTGGACAAACAATTCACGTGGAACCCATACCGGGAGAAGATATAAATGAAGACCCAATGCTGTTTATTACAGAAGGGATAGCAGAAGTCACCACCAACAGAGACTTCTCAGTTATGATAGTCAAAACATCTGGTAAAACGACAACCATTGCTAGAGGTGCTATCATAGCTCAAGTACAATCATCCTCGATACGAGACGCCTATAAAACTAAGCAAGGTAACACTGTCGTGAAACGACTTCTCACCAACTTTTCTTCTGTCCATTATTTTATTCCTCTACAAAAAATCTCTCGCTAGATTGTAACAAATTCCCTTCACATATCTTTTTCATTCTTATAATGAAAAAGTCTCTCTCTCTCTCTCGCTCGTCTTAGATTTCACTATTCGCTAGCGGATTCACATGGCAAAAGGTAATAAATTATTCCTTAGCCAGCGAATGTCATTCAACTTGAAAGGTGGAAAAAAAGGTGCAACGTCCGGAAGATGACCTGTGTTGGGTTCACGAAGGGAACGCATGTAAAAACACGTACGCAGTGGATACTATGGCGAGTTAATGAAGTTAACTTGATATCCCTGCGACCAAAATAAAATTTGCACCAATGCCACCCAAGACACAGCCCACCCCTGCCCGGGAACCTCATCCTGGAATTTGGAGGGAATTATAAGTCATTCCACTTGTAACCATCGCTCGAAGTAGAAGCGTGTATATGGGCCCAAAGTGGGCAAATTCTTGTTGCAAATATCCGTAGTGAATTCAGTTGAGCGAATCCACCCAGGTTGCGGTTACAAAGTAAAAAACCAGGTTGTGGTTACACTGTACTAAACCAGGTTGTGGTTACCAGATACCTAAACCAGGTCCAGGGTACAAACCAGGGTACGAGTCCATGGTACCAAAGATTACCCTTACCCACCATACCCTATCAAAGAGGTTATCATACCCAACCATATCCTATCACCCAGTAACCATACCACACATCCCATAAGCAGAAGAGGTATTCAGCAGAGGTGACTTACCCCCTCCTTATCTGTGATGTGCACTGAGTCCAGGGAAGCAAACTCTGACACCCTCTGAACCCATAGAACTGTTTATGAGACCAAAGTGCTGGAGCACACAAAACCAAGAGAGTCCGAACACAAATCATCTCTGCAGCTACTACAGTCCTTGAGGAGATGAGTATTAACACCTACCATATATATATATATATAAAGAAATGTAAGATTCCATACCCTTTTATACAACTTTACCTAACAGAGTCTGTTGTTATTTTTCTTGTTAACTTTATTTGGGCTGTATTTTTGTTTTAAATATAAATCTACACCCTGGGGGCTCAGCCATAATTCAATTAATTTCTATTGGGTCGGGATATTTTAAATGTGGCTGGACACCAAATCTCTTTCTCAACCTTATGTGGTTTACACAGTCCTTTTGTAGGATTCCTGAGGAAGAATTTATCGTCCAGGAAATATCCTGTTTAGGTACCAGAATTCTCTTTTAAGTAAATTTCTAGTACACTATTTCCCGACGAGAGGCAGTTTCTTCAAACTCGGAAGCTATCAATAAGACATTATTATCTTTATTCTTCCATTCTATTCAAGCTGTCCTATCTCCTCAAAACACCTCGCGACAAGTGGGGGCTCGTCCAGGATAAACTCTTATTTCATGTTTAGACACTTGTCTGAGATATGAAAACTCTTTATCTTTCCTAGATCACTACTGCTGTAGGTACTTGTCACTTATTGGTGTCCAAGTCTAGGATTAGATTAAAGAGGGGACATATAAATTACCATAGACTAAAATACATATAAATTTTTGCAAGAAACCCATATTTTAAGTTGTGTTATGAGAACTCTTCTTGGTGGTACTGCTGGTAATTAGTTACCTATTGTTAACTAATTTTTAATTTGATGGTTATATAACGCTGGTTTGATTTAATATATGGTTTTGTAATACTTTAGAATAATTAACACTATAAAAAGTATATTTGCCTTAATTATTGTTTGTGAGTTAGAGATCTCATACTCGCTCAACGAACCACTACGGATATAATGGAAAAATCTGTAGAGTTGAATGAGTGGAGAACATTCTGGACAGAGTTAGCCATTGAGTGTGAACTCTCCGGAGAAGAACTGGATACTTTTGTTTCACAAAGGATGGAAAAATACAGGATGAGAGAAGCGAAAAGGAAGGAAGGGAGAGCAAAATGCAAGGAAGAGAATGTGGAACATGAGAGTCAAAGACAAGAAAAATCCCTCCAGTGCAAGGAAGAAATGGAAACTCAGTTTCAACCTACAAAAATGGAATCCAGGGATAAACTGAAAGCTAGGAATACTCATCATGCCACTCCTTTGCCAGTTGCATTACTATCTTCAGTGGTAAATATAACTGCACCACATGAAGCCAAGTCTATGTCTCAGAATTCAGGCTCAGACAGAGCAGAGGTATGTATATCCAAACGGAGACAGCTAGACCATCCTGAGAACAAGATTAAGCACAAGAGTGCTGATAATCTGAAGAGACCTTCCTCATCCTCAGCAAAAACTCACAACAGACATATCAAAAACAACCGCACCAAAAACCTGGTAAATAGGATCGCTCAACCAAATAGGATCACTCAACAGAAAAGGATTACGCAACCCTATGGGAAGGGAAGGGATGTTCTTGAACATCACCTGTCGGCCACCCTACATCAGTTAGACTGAAGGCGCCGAGACCCAATCCCACATGCTTTATACAAAGCTAAGGTCCCTACCATGGATGGGAACTTGACGAAGGCCCGGAGTGGATACAGGGATTCTCAAAATCTGGAGACTGCCACAATAAATGGAGAAGAAATCACCTGTTTGTATTATCAAGGTCTTGGGTGTGATGCCCTTGTCTCAGCCTCTGTCATCGACCTTGATCAAGTCACCGAAGAGGATGTTGAGGTAACAGCACCCATGGTAAACAACAAGAGGATGATTTTGCCTTTAGCTTATGTAGAAGTTAGGTCAAACTTTGTAAATGGCAAAGTAAAGGCCGCAATATTAGATGAACGAATTTACCCCATACCTCAAGGAGGGAAATATATCATCTTAGGAGACTCAGCACGATCCAGAGATGGCGTGACTGAACAGGCTATGGAGACTCCAATGCCTAACTCATCTTCCAATATTTTCACTGAAAAGTTGGAAGAGTGCAAAGGGACTGACCACCCCAGTGCACTTAATTCTGAACAAGTTTTGATAGTCTCACCCACTATCTGCATGCAGAAAGTGAAGCCGGGCCAGAGTTTCTTGGTACCTGGTGGGATGAAACATGTTTCAGAAATATCTTCCTTTAACATGGGAGAAGCAGCTGTAGAGGAACAGGACCCTCAAGCACTAAGACTTCACTCAGTTCCGATAACCTCACCTACTCTCTGGGATCAGAAAGTGAAGCGGGTCCAAATTTCCTTGGTACCTGGTGGGATGAAACATGTTTCAGGAATATCTTCCTTTAATACGGGAGAAACGGCTACAGAGGAACATGAGCCTCAAGCACTTAGTCTTCACTCAGTTCCGATAACCTCACCCACTCTCTGGGTTCAGAAAGTGAAGAGAAGCAGGTCCAACATTTCCTTGGTACCTGGTGGGCGAGGAACAACTGGTTTAGGAACAACTGTAGACTTATCTTTACTCTGTCACTGAGGAAGATGAAGGAAGAACAGGGTAAGAAGATCATCACGCTAGAAAGAAGATGAGAGAATGAAGGAGAAAGAATCAACAGAGAGAGGAGAGGGAAGGAAAAACAAAAGAACAGGGATAGTAGAGATAGAAAAAGAAAAAGGGATAGTTTAGTTGATGGGATGATAGAAGGGATTGGGAGAATAAAAAAAAAAGAAGGGGGGGATTTTTAGAAGTATGGAAAGATCATACACGCTTCATTTGTACCTGCGGTGTTTTTTTTTTTGCCATTAAGCCGAGAGGCAATAATATATATATGGGAGAGGGTAGATAGGTGAAGGGTAGAGCTTGGTGATGATTAGGCTATAAATGTTAAATGATTTACGATATGTCCTTAGGCAGGTCTGGAGCAGCACTGGGCAGGTAAAAGTAATATGCTTTCTAAACTCTCCTAAAGGATAAGGTTATTGTGAGGGTATAGTTACAGTGTTGCTTGCTTGGTAACGCAATAGACTCCAAGAACTTTTTGCTATAAAATAGATCCAAAAGTGTATAAAGCAGAAGAGTCAGGAGATGTATAGTAATAGGAAGTAAAAAATAAGGCTACTGTAGGGCTTGCACAAGTTTTAGCTTGTTCTTTTTATTCTGGAGGTTTTTATAGCAAAAGCTATCCTATGGAGGATTAGCTATCCAATAAGGTGAGAAAAATGTAGCTATATATAGGAGAAACAGCATTAGAGAGAGAAAGAGTGAGGTGGGTATACTATTTTAAAATGCGTGCAGGCTTTTAGAAATTCAACCCACCTAACTATTATTGAGCAGCTAAGGAGGGAGGAAACGGATGAGCTAAATGTTGTGGATCTATCTAGGCTGATAGTAATATATATGAAATGTAAAATTGACAGGTAGGAAGAAAATGACAAGATGAGGAATTAGACTGGATAGTGTAAATATTGAATACGGAGAGGACCACGATACATTAATGAAATGTGTCTTTTGACATTTAGGAGATAAAGGGGTTGAGAATTGAGGAAAGGCAGTTGTCGTTTAAACTTTTTGTTGGCCGTTTTGGCCGACAGTTTTTTTTTTTTTTTTAGGACCGCGAAACCCGAATTTCAAAAAAGGGGGTTTTTGCTTGGGGCTTATGTAGTTTGTGTGTATTTGAAACGACCTTCCTTTTTTTTGTTTTCTTTCTGTCCTTTATTTTATTCCTCTTTTTTTGTTTTCTCTGCGTAGATTGTGTAACAAATTCCCTTCATTGATCTTTTTCATTCTTATATTGAAAATTTGTCTCTCTCTCTCTCTCGCTTTTGTCTTAGATCTGTCCACTATTCGCTAAAGGGGCGTGATTCACGGATGTTCGCAAAAGGTATAAATGGTTAGGATTCCTTAGCAAGCGAATGTCATATAAAACTTGATTTGGGGAGGAGAAGTGAGGAAAGAGAGAAGAAAAACATTGTGAATAAGTGCAACGTAACCGGAAGAATGACCTTATTGTTGCGGGAATAGACGAATGGGTAAGAATGTAAAAACCGAGAATACGCAGTGGATTCTATTAGGCGAGTCAATAGGTTAGATGAATATACAATCTTTGATATCTAGAAATGACTAAAAACAAAAACTAAGGTTTAAGCACCATGCCACCCAATTGACACAGCTCCACACCCCTGCCGGGGGAACTCTCCATCCTAAGGGAATTTGTGAGAGTACCACAATTATTAAGGTCTTCTTTTTCTTTCATTGTATGTTTAACCATCGCTCGATAAGTCTGGGATGCGTTTGTATAAGAAGAGTGTGTATTATATTTGGGCCAAAGTGTGGGCAAATTCTTGTTGTTGTTTGCAAATATTCCGTAGTGAATTCAGTTTTTTTGAGCGTACTCCGACCCAGGGGTAGTTTTTTTGCGAAGATGTAGTAAGAAGTAAATAAAGAGACACTTAAAGTAGTTATTAAATAGAAGAAAGAACCATGAAAAGAGATTATAGAGAAAATTGTTAAACTGTACTAAACCAGGTTGCAATAAGAAAAATAGAAATTATGTATTGAGTAAAGGTTGTGAAAAAACTGGCCCTATAACAAAAAATAAAAATTTTTTTTTTTTCTTTTCTCTTAACAGATTTTCTATGTTTTTTACTGGTCAATTTTTAATAGACGCTGTTTTTTTTTTTATTGTAAATCTGCGACCATAAACCGTTTATTCACTAATCAGGTCGACGCAGATCTCTAAGAGGGCTTTAGGTAAATGGATAAGCATTGATTGAGTGTTTTCTTAAGGAGGCTTTTTTAACAATGGCATAGTCAGTTTATCAGTATTACAAATAACAGACATCATTCGTAGCATTGAAGTAGTATTAAATACAGTTAGGCTTAAAACCTGATGTGAATTTGAAATTCTTTTGCAAAAGTCTAGGAACTTAATCATTGGTGAATGGCATCTGTATAGTGGTAAAAGGCATTCGTAATGAATGAGAGCATCCAACAAACTTTAATCTCGTAAGTCAAAGACTCTAGAGAATGGTCAACCACTCCAACGTCCCTTGATATACGTTTAAGTGAGTTCCCATTTAACGGCGATATACTTGATGGAATTTCGTTCTCCATGTTCATCGCAAGGGACTTCGCCACAGAAAAGTGTATTTCTGATTCATGGAATAGAAGTCCAAGGGATTGCACGAATAAGACCAAGATGGATAATTTGAGGCAAAATTGTCGAAGGCCCTAAGTTAAATTAGTTACGCTGAAGAGGATATGTGGTACAGGGCATAAAAAGATTGAAGTACTGGAGGCATAACTATTACATAAAGCTTAATAATATGATAAGCACATAGTTCAACCAGATTTGTGATTTCACCGAAAGAAGAACAAAAGATATATCGACAGATCGATTTGAATGCCATCCAACTCATCCAATAGCGCCGTTGCTTCGCGGAATAGTTCAATAACCATGTATAAAGTTCTCGAATTGTTTTGTCTTGCAATAAAATAACCTTTCCTTTTTATCTAGAAGGGGGGGTCCTACAAAGATACCTTCCTTTATCTTTTGCATCGCTCTAACTTGCGGGAGAAACTTTTTCTAGGTACTTTTCTCCCGAAAGATAAAAGGATTGGAGTTAAAGTTGAATGCTTTTCTCGTTTTTTCTAACGCTTTTTTCGGTATTCTTCTTGAGCCCCCCCCCCCAAAACTTTATATGTAACGGTGGTGTTTTATGGTATTAAAGTGTTATTGTTTAAAATTTCTTTTATTTTTACTAATGATGCTGTGTCTTTGTTAACTAATTGGGCTCGTACTTTCGTTTTTTGTGTGTTTGGGTTTGTGTTTTGTGTCTTCGTTTGTATTACTTTTTTATGCTCCGCCCGCTGAGCTGAGCTAGTAGCGCCAAGCTCGATCCCCCCGAGCTAGGCCAGCTCCTTCTTGCACTGCTGTTCGAGCTAGCTTCTGTCTTGCCTGCAAGCTTGTTATTTCTTTTTAGCTGTTTTTTGCTACGAGCTCTTGTTTTTGTGCTTGTCCCCCAAGATGCAGATACCAAATCACATGCCTTGAGTGAGAGGCCACACTTTCTGGATATTGTATTCCGTGTCTGTACCCTTGCTGGGAGGCTGGTGTGGGGCGTGTTGTCGGGTGTGTGTGGGTGTTCTTGTTGGGTTGTTGTCGGGTTATGGTTGGTCGAAAGTCTCGTTGTCCTTCTGGAGTGTCTCACAACATATGTACGCTTTTTTTTTCATTCCTTCGGGCTTTTTCATTTTGTCCCATATTTCCATTAACATCGGAAGCAACAAGCAACATTTGGTTAGTCATATTTGTTACTTTATTTTTCTTAATGCCAAGGAGTACTGCTTGCCCGTGGAGAATTCGGTCCATAATAATTTATCGCCGGCGACGTGTTGGAGAATAGTTGTTGAGTAGGGAGAACCGGTTCCGACGTTTGTTGAGGGAATTTGCAATGACTTTTAGGTTTACTGGACAAATCCCGCCCCATTGCCATTGGTACGTCATTGTACTTGTATTTTTGCCAAAAGGTATAGCCATACTATTGTCTCGTTTAAGTTTATTTCAAATGATTTGGGCATTAACACGGCGAACTGGGAAATTGATAGAAAAATAAATTTCCATTTTTCTTTTTCTTTTAACACGACTTTTAGCTTTTGACTAGTCTGGAAGAGTCGTTCGATTGGATTAAAGAGTCGATGAAAATTTGTCGCCCCCCCACCTTCGTGTTTTTTTTGTTTTTTTTTGTGCTTTTGACGAGTTTGCACCATTTGTCTATTGTTTCTCATGCTTTGTGGGTTGGTGTTGTGCATGCTCCAGTTTTGCAACCATTAGAGTTTACATCTTTGTGAAAAATAGCACAACTGGTCATCATTCCCATCTCCAAAGTATATTGAACAAGGTTCTCCGAGGGGAGTAAGTCTAGGACGTGTCGAACTACGACGCGAAATTTAGTAGATTATCGGAAGGAGTAGTAGTTCAGTAAGAGTAAAAGTATTGGGCGGGCGCTATACCCTAATGATTCCATTCTTTGAGCCGCGTACGCCGAACCATAGTAGTATTCTGCGCTTCCTTTGGTAAGCGCTGAGAGTATAAAAGAGCGAGAAGATCACCGTAATTAGATCTGAAAGTGCTAAGATGGTTTTAATTAAGTGAGTCGCGAACACCGAGTCATTCACCGTTTATTTAAGAGGTAACGAGAGGAAATTAGTTGCGATCGCGACGAGTAGTTAAGCAGGTTAAAGTAGAGAAGTCACTAGGTTCTTGATGTCGGTTCATTCTCGCGTCCCCCGATGGTATATTCCACCGCTTCTTGGTCCTTGGGGGCAGAGCGTGGGAGACGGAGAGGAAGACTGGGATTATTATTAGATCGTGAAAGTTCTAAATTGGTTCATATAAGTGAACACATCAATTCACCGATATATATTCCGAAAGAGTCGCGAATTAATTTCTCGATTCTCTATTGGGAAGGTATTTTTAAAACTAAGATCCTTTTCTTGGAGGTTCATTCACCGTAAAAAATGTGAACAATTGGTGTGTTGGGTCAAGCAGTAAAAGTAGTTAGTAGTGAGACTAAGTAGGAGTTAGTTGTAAGTAGGAAAGGAACATTCAGACAGCGTGAATTTCTGAATCTTGTCGGCACTCTGGTTTCACGCCAACTGTGTTTTTGGCTTTTGTTCGAAATCCGACATAACACTCTCCCTGCACACCTCAAATCTCAGATATTTGGCCCCAACATCGCATTCGACTTATTATCATAAAACTACATCCGTTCTAGTTCCCCGAAAAAAGGGCATCGACTTATGCTTTGGAACCATAGTATCCGTAACCAACCATGTGCCAATGGTATTTGCACCAAGGTAGAAGTAACAAACTGCATTTGGCCTTCCAGCGATGGATTTTGCATCATAAACTTTTCTCATATCGCCATAAATTACTGGCATTTCCAAAAAGTTTCCCATCGACTTTTCTTTCGTTAGGGGTATGGTATTCGTAACCTTTTTCCAACATGACCACGGATCGTATAATTGCACAAGTCGAACAAAGGCTTTTGGCTCCAAGATTTTAATTTTTTAATTATTTTTAATTTTTGTTGTAATTTTTGTTTATATTAAAGTCATATATTTCTTTAGAATTATTATATGTATATGGTGTTGTGTGTTATAGTTATGTTTTTTATTTTACACGATCGGTTAAAATATCGAACGCCGCACCACGTTAACAGGGACAGATCAAGCCGAATACAGAATCCGCCGAGCCGCGAAATTTTCTTCTACAACTTCTAGATAGAAGAAAGATATAAAAAAAAAAAAAGAATCAGAGAAAATTCACCTCAGAATTATTTCAAAAAATCAAAAAACTAGTTGAAAAAAAAAATATAAAAAGTCGTCGTAACAAATATGTCTCATTTTGCATCTTTTAGCAGGTATAAAAATGTGTTTAGAAAATTAAGAATTATTTTGCATTTTAGTTAATTTTTTAAAATGTTATATATAGTTAAAAAATGAAACGGGAGCACCCCCATAGCACCTAGCAGCAGCACAAGCAGAATAGCACCCCCTATAACCGGTTTCCCAAAAAATATATATATTATTCACCATAATATCTTAAGAACCCGATATGTGATTATTCGTGATCTTTGATGATGATGTGAAATTTGTGATAGAGAGAAATTATTAATAATATATAATAAACGGATTTAAAAATTTGAAAAAATTGAAAAATCAGCGCAAGAAGAAAGAAAGAAAATAAGAAGAAAATGACCTAAAGAAGAAAGATAAGGAAAACCCCTGAATAAGTAAGAAACACCGTTTATTCTTATATATAATAAGAAAGACTCAGAGAAAAAAAAAAAAAAAAAAAAATGTTGTTTTTGTCCTCAGTTTGTACCAGATACCTAAACCAGGTCGTCCATGGGGTTAAGGGTTCCAGGGTACAAACCAGGGTACGAGTCCATGGTACCAAAGATTACCCTTACCCACCATACCCTATCAAAGAGGTTATCATACCCAACCATATCCTATCCCCCAGTAACCATACCACACATCCCATAAGCAGAAGAGGTATTCAGCAGAGGTGACTTACCCCCTCCTTATCTGTGATGTGCACTGAGTCCAGGGAAGCAAACTCTGACACCCTCTGAACCCATAGAACTGTTTATGAGACCAAAGTGCTGGAGCATACAAAACCAAGAGAGTCCGAACACAAATCATCTCCGCAGCTACTACAGTCCTTGAGGAGATGAGTACTAACACCTACCAGCAAAACTACCATAGAAACGATCTCTGGTCCAAGTGATGACCAAACTAGTTGTTTTTTTTTAAACAGTAGAGCTAAACTCTTTTTTCCATATAAATATAAATATAAATAAATATAAATAAATATAAATAAATATAAATAAATATAAATAAATATAAATAAATATATATATATATATATATATGTATATATATATATATATATATATATAGTATATATATATATATATATATATATAATATATATATATATATATATATATATATATATATATATATATATATATATATATATATATATATTAATATATTTATATATATATATATATATAAATATATATATATATATATATATATATATATATATATATATGTATATATATATAAAGAAATGTAAGATTCCATAACCTTTTATCCAACTTTACCTAACAGAGTCTGTTGTTATTTTTCTTGTTAACTTTATTTGGGCTGTATTTTTGTTTTAAATATAAATCTACACCCTGGGGGCTCAGCCATAATTCAATTAATTTCTATTGGGTCGGGATATTTTTAATGTGGCTGGACACCAAATCTCTTTCTCAACCTTATGTGGTTTACACAGTCCTTTTGTAGGATTCCTGAGGAAGAATTTATCGTCCAGGAAATATCCTGTTTAGGTACCAGAATTCTCTTTTAAGTAAATTTCTAGTACACTATTTCCCGACGAGAGGCAGTTTCTTCAAACTCGGAAGCTATCAATAAGACATTATTATCTTTATTCTTCCATTCTATTCAAGCTGTCCTATCTCCCCAAAACACCTCGCGACAAACACTAACCGACATAATGCAGACGAGAGTCATATTCATAAATCCCCACCCCTGCGTCAGACCCCACAAAGTTTCCCACGCCACCCCATTGACTCTGCTGCATGGCACGATAGGTCTAGAGACAAGACTGATGAGATAAGGAAATACAGGATCACCAACAAGGACCGACTCACCACAAACAAGATTCATGGTGCGGAAACAGAGTATTGGTCACAACATAATCGCCAAACACCAATATCTGCCACTGATCGAGATAGGAGGTATCATAAACAACATATCACTTCGCAGAATCAAACCCATCAGTCCCTGTCCCCGCGTCAGACCCCACAATACACCCCCCCCGCCGCCACCAGGGTTCAGTGCAAGTGCTTCGACACTCCATAGTACCCCCAAGGAAAGCGACGGAGAGTTCAACACATGCTAAACAATTGCCCGGAGGATACCTGGAAGCACCGAACAGAGAAATGGTATACACAGATGGCACATAATATTATCATAACACCAGAAAATATCACACGAGAAGACAACCCGAAACCGATTGTCAGTTTCACTGCGCAGATATAGTTGATCAAGAGATCATTAGAGAAGCCTATCGGAATACACTGTGTCCTGAGGAAAAACATAACCCCATGAGGAATATTGTAAACCTAGTTACACAGAATCAACCCAGGTTGCAAAGATGTAGAGTAAGCAGCCTTCGCAAAACCCCATACACTTCGAATCAACGTAGATCACAGAATGATCGAGCTGTTTCATTCCCTACTCAGGACCATGAAAGGAAGAAACCTAACAATATTAATTACATTGCTCGCAATCGAGGTCACTTCAATCCACATAAGAGAGACTCTTACCACCACCATCACCCAACCAGACGAATAATCCCTTTGATGTCCTGCCGAACCTCTGGATGGATAAATAGCCGTAGTGGAAGAGAGAGCGCACAAATAAATAGCCGTAGTGAAAGAGAGAGGGCACCAGTTGATCAGCCGCCCCCACGCAACAAGCCAGAAAACCAAAAACACAAGTCACACAGACTGTCACAACTGCTCGAAACATTAAACACCACAGAGCAGCATAAACAAAGACTGACGAAATTCATCACCAAACATCAAGATGTTTTCGCTCTTAATGATATGGAACTTGACAGAACAACTACAGTACAAATGGAGATCCCCACAACAACTGAGGAACCTGTCCATTTAAAACCATATCATACCCCGCTAAAAACAGGGAGATTGTTGAGAAATCTATTACCGAGATGTTGGCTGCAGGTATAATAGAGAGATCAAGATCCCAGTGGTCCTCACCGATCGTGATAGTAGCCAAGACAGATGGATCATAACGTTTCTGCTGTGACTACCGTGCTTTAAATCGTATCACCAAAGTTATTTCATACCCTTTGCCAAGAATCGACGACATCCCACTTGCAGAATTAAGAGAAAGACTTCAATACAGGGATGCAAGATTACGGAACGAAGAATCTAATACACCCACTTTCGATTCGCATAAGGATGGAACCCCACAGCAGGTGATAACAAATCAAACATATTACAGATCAGAGGTACCAACCACAAGCTCACATCAATCAGACGAAGAATGGAGCAGTGACGACGACATTCCTCTTCAGCGAATATGAAATCAAAGAGTAGATCAAACCCCTATTACTTCAGATGCCGAACAACATACCACGCAGTCTCTAAATACAGATGCTGAACAACATATCACGCAGTCTCTAAATACAGATGCTGAACAACATACCACGCAGTCTCTAAATACAGATGCTGAATTATCCACGCACACCCTTACTGAAATCATCGATAATGCTCCTAAGTCACCGATAAGAGCAGAATCCGACATAGACACACTCAGCCCACCCGATAATCAGGACAACATGGCAGATGAACCCTTCACTGACATTCGGTCAGCAGCCAAACGTCCGTACGTGTCTTCCTCTGACGACTCCATACCCATTGCGAAATATATACGACCGTCACAAGAGCATGTCAGAAACAAAATCCTCCGCAAACGTCGACCTGCACAGAGAAGCAAACCGACTCTTCAACACTTACCTCCCACACCATCGTTACCAACTTCATGTCGAGCAACGATAAACACAATGCTTTCAACGCCAGCGACAACGTACGACAGTCGCATATCCAAACGTGAGATAGCACTGTTAGAACTCGCCAAACTCCTTTAGAGCGCAGATTTAGTCCTAGTTCTACCACCACACTAGAGATGGCTACTGTGTGTGTGTGTCGAAACAATGCTTCGAAACAGCGCTGAGTCCGAAAGTTTGAAACACAGCCTGCTTCTTGTTTCGAAACAGTTTCAGTTCCTGTCTGCCTCGCTGTTTTGCAAAGAGGCACACTGTCTCACCTTCCGTGGGCCTTTTGTAAAATTTGAGTCAAGCGTCCAGGACATTAGTCGTTCATAGATAGTATGGAAGATCAAACAAGTCATAATTTTTTTTTTATAATGGACACTTTATTAGCTCTGCTGATATTTGTGTACTCGGTGTGGATTTGAATCATTGTCTACCAAAACTAGCTTACTCTAGTTTGATATCATGTGTTATTATTACTGTTATTATTATTGTTGTTTTTTTTTATTATTTTCACATATACTGCAGCTATCATCATATCTCCGTTTTATTTCATCATAATGAAGACTTGTGTAAAAATATTGAATTGTGGTCACACGAAACGCCATAGATTTCGTGTATACTGTCTATTGCTAGAGACTTGTCCCGACACGGGCAAAAGTGCCGTTGTGCCGTTGTGTCGAAACAGTGTGTCGATACAGTTTAAATCACTGTGCCGAATGTCTCGAAACAGCGGAGTGTGTCGGTTTGCCCATCTCTACACCACACCACTAGTACTCACCAGCTTTATTTTTAGGCCGAATGGTTACACCACCTTTATTTTTAGGCCGAATGGTTTCTTTTTTTTTACACGAAGATGTCAGCCCTCCTTTTCATCACCATACTACTGCCCATGGTAGTATTAGCCGCGATAGATGTCAGTGTTACCACCAGTGCAACCTATAACCGACAACAGAATGCTCTGGCGTGATGCAACAGTTTTTGAACATTTTAAAGAAATCAGTGATTCTTAGTCCTTATGGACACTGACAATTATTTCCTCATTTAATCCATTAAGAAAGGAACTGAATGAACTTACACAAAGTTTTCAGGATTTAGAACATTTTATCATTAGACTTATGAGTGATTTCAGGTCCTCTCAAAATATTGATTACATTGATTAATTCATAGCTACCAGATTTGAAGTGTACATGCTTAGGATAACGCTTACAGATCTCTTGATACGATTTCAGAAAATTAGACAGCCAATAGCACTAGGCGATCCATACTTCCTTTTATAGGAGATGCGCTAGAGTACCTTTTTGGTACTGCTACTGACTCTAATTATGGCGACTTACAACATGCCAAACAAGACTTAGCTACAAATCAGGAGAAGACAAAACATGTCATTGGCAAAAGCCTAACTATTGTTAATGGCACACAAAATGCTATCGCATCAAATAGGATTAGAATAAACGACTTGAGATCAGTGATATGCACTTAACGAATTTTACTGAAATTGCTGTAACAAGACTAGTAAACCAGACTTATGCAATTGATAAATTTATCTCCACCTATCTCATATTGCATAATTTTTTATACAAAGCCACTGATTTGCTTACACGTGCCATGTATATTTTGACTTCCCTTGAGTCACGGATAGATGTGTTAAAGATCCACAGATTACCACCCTCACTCCTCACACCCTCCGACCTGCAGTCCATCTTTGACCAACTCTCCGTTTTACTTCCCCCTACTCTTCGACCACCAGATATTCCTACACAGAACCTTTTCTCTTACTACGAATCTCTCACAGTGGATGAGATCCTGACGCATACCGATCTAGTTATCTTAGTTCGTATTCCCCTCATCATTGTTCATGACGTATACGACTTATATCGCGTTCACTCTATCCCCAGACCTTTTCCTTCACACCTAGCTGCTATGACTGATGCCGAGAAGCACCCTTTAGCAACATACGATTCTCAAACCCATGCACTCGCTATCAACAAGGCACGAACATATTTTGTTATTGTGTAGAAAGACAACTTTGAGAGATGTATTGATATGCCATTGTCATTTTGCGCACTAGATCGCCCATTTTATGATACACGTACTAATCGCTCATGTATAATTGCATTGTTTGAAAATGATGTTGAGAACACAAATGTTATGCACAAGAACTGTTACTTTGACACATATCCCCCATCATTTATCGAATGAGTCTCCACTCATGGCTTTTTACGCTTTTCAAACCTATCACTCAATCCACAAGATGCCTCAAAAATAATACTTCCATTTACTCTTCAATCCAGCTCAAACCTCCCTTTCATTTACTCAGCCTTCCTCCCACTTGTTCAGTTACCGATAATTCTTTTAGACTTGATACGCCCTTCCAGGTCTCTTCAGCCTTACGTAAGGACATACCTTCAGAGAATGCATCGATAGCCTTCAATCAATCTTCGTCAGTGGTCTGGAAGCCTCTTCTTGCCTTCCTCCGTCCAGAGACCACGTTTGTCCTTCCTCCAGCACTACAACCATTAGACACCATTGATATGTCCTCCTTGATTAATGAACTAGATACCATTCACACACCAGCCACCGTGATAAGACAAACGAGATAGTCTGGTTTGGCAATATTTATTAGCATTGTTATTATCACTATACTGATTTGTCTGCTATATAAGTACGAAGTTTATAGACGAATACTTTGTAGGAAACAGGGTACCGTACTGTTAACACTACTCCTGATGGTGAAAACCAGATGAGTCCTCCTGATATCAATACTCAGAAGAGCGTTTCGTTTCTATTCTTTTACCATAGTTGGTGGTGTTACCATTTGAGGATACTATCTCTGGAACAAGAAGGGAAATATGGCCTGAGCTTTAAGACGAGGGATCAGCTTCGTAGACACTCCCTGACACTTCTGGAAACGTGCTACACCCTACAGCCTTGACCAGCAACGAGCGTGATCAATCTACCAGGAACCAAACCATCAGAAGGGACAGAACCGTCACTGACAGGTAAGTAGTTCTTTAAGCTGCCACGTGACTGCTTAACTAAACATTCAACCATTCTCCAAGGAAGAAGATTTTCTTTTAACCTATTCAATTTTTTAAACTGTTAAAACTGAAGTGTATATTAAATTTTGTTATTTGTAATTATACAAATTTAACTTCGATTTAATCATTTTAGATGTACTGCATGTTTGTCTCAGCCAATTTACTAAATACACTCTAAACAGAGCTATACCATAATAAGAATAATCCCACTGAATAAATCAGGGGTGGGGGCTTAAACGAGCTGAAATTGATCATTGCTTAATTCTTCACACAAGTTGTCGGCAGATCCTAGAGTTAACGTGCTCAGCCAATGCTGCATTGTTCTCGTTTTTTCTGAATATCTTGTCAACACTACCTTGAGATAGAAGCGTCATTATCCTTTTATCTACAACTTTGCCAAGAGTAACCTTGTGCGGACGTAGACACCTTTGAAGGCCCATAGTAGATACTCTTGAGTTTTAGCCACTGATGGACCACTACTGCAAAGCAGGGGAGGCAACCGGTGACAGTCGTGAGTAACACATTAGTAATCTTGCCATACAACTTCAATCCTTCTATTCTACGCTAGCATCCATTTATGAAAGTCTGGCCGTTTCTTGGTTGTTTGTGGTTTACATGTAAACATTTCCCATAACATAAATAAAAAAGCCTCAGAAAGTTTATGGAAATTGGCGAGGAAAGCCAAACATTTTTCGTCATTGGGTACTCGTATGAAACATTACATCCGGTCACATTAAGTTATTGTTCTTGCTTCTTGGCAGACGTGGTATTCAAGTCACGCGCTCAATAGTCTAGACCAGTGCTACTTAACATGTCAGAGTTTCCGCACCCTTTTACAGCATCTTAAGAAGTCTCGCACCCGATTCTTTTTCTTCTTCTTCGTTCACTCTGAAATAACCACACCCATCTCTTCAATAAAGCTGACAGTCTCTCTCAGGTTTCTCTCGTCACCATACAATTTCTTCCTTACCTGGGTTGGAGAAGGCCATGCTGTCACCCTGCACCTCTCGTTTTGGAGTTCATGTTCTACTGTTTGTTGTCCTTCCTATTATCTTCTAGGATGGACAATATACAAGTAATATGAAAAAAAAAATGTATATATATATATATAAGTATATCTTTTTACATGAAAGGAAAATAACAATGGTATTGTATATATATACTGAAGCACATTAAAAACGCACCACCTGTATAATCCAGGAACAGAGTGTGAAATGTAAATATAAGTGTTTACAAGTTTACATATTTGGAATCTTTATTCATTTTCCTATGAATATATGCTGGTCATTAATTTGTACATTTCATTGTTATGAAATTCATTGCATTCTGTGCAGGCAAGGGAGAAAACCAAATATGCAACCAATAAAAAAATTCATTTACACTATCCTCAGTATCTGGTATGTCCACCGTGTGCTTGCAAACAAGCTTCGCAGCGGCTCCGCATGGAACGCACAAGCCTCTGAAGGAAATTCCGGGGAATCAAGCCCCATTCACGTGTAAGAGCAGCTTCGAGCTGTTGCAGATTAGCTGGAGAACCTTGCCTGTTGACTCTGCGTCCAAGCTCGTCCCACAGATGTTCTATAGGGGACATGTCTGGTGATAGGGCAGGCCAATCAATCGTCACAATGTTCTGCTGCTGTAGATATTGCTGCGTAATGCATGCGGTGTGCGCACGTGCGTTATCCTGCTAGAGAAGCTGCAAGTCTGGATAATTTGTGAGCGCAGGAGCAACCAATGCATCCAGAACCTCATCTCGATATGTCACAGCATTAACATTTTCACGGAAGACGTGAAGAGGCAAGCGATGGTGAAAACTGAATCCTCCCCAAATCTGAATACTGCCACCTCCAAATCGGTTGTGCTGACGAACACAGCAATCTGCAAAGCGCTCTCCACACCGTCGCCAAATCCGCATACGTCCATCAGCAAAGGATATGTTGAATCTGCTCTCGTCTGTAATAGGACAGCATTCCACTGCAGTCTAGTCCATCTGACATGTTGCTCTGCCCATTGCAGGCGCTGCTGACGATGTCTGTGAGTCAAGTTTGGCCCAACATAAGGTCGTCTGGCAGTAGGGCCTGTATCTCTGAGTCGTCGTATGACTGTCATTCGAGACACTTGCCCACGTCTACCCACTATTGCTCTTGCTGTTTGACTTGCCGGGAGAGAACGATTCCTTAGGTGACTCAGCACAATATGACGATCTTGCACAGGGGTAGTAACTCGTGGTTGGCCACTCCGAAGTCTATCCCGTGCACTGCCAGTGGTTCCGTAACGTTCATTGAGACGTACAATAGTGCTGTGGTGACAATTCATCCTTCTGGCAATGGCCCGCGAGCTCATTCCGGTCTCCAACATACCAATGGCTCGTTGGCTGTCGTTTTCAGATAGTCGTGGCATTTCAAGCACATGTACTGGGTGTTTTTTCTCAACGGCCTTTTTATACCGAGTATACTGCCACAACGCGTACACATTTTCAGGGTCATAGCTGTTGAGAATCGTGTTGCACGTGTAACTTTCATTGTTTTCATGTAGTCTGTACACAAACCCGTGGGTTGAATCATGCACTTTCCATCCCAGCAGCCATTCGCTCTCTACCTCATGACAAACACGGGGAAAATCCATTCCCACACTTTTTTTTTTCCCTTCTTCTCGGCATCAGTATATGTAATAGTGGTGCGTTTTTAATGTGCTTCAGTATATATTTAGAGCCTGTAACGGGCTCAAAAAAAAGCAAACTGTTCGTTAGAGGTATACGAACTACAAATGCGTTCATAAATAATTTATAGTATTTTTTCCCCCAACTATATAGCTGTATATATAATTACAATAATTCTTTTGAATATAACTCACATCAAAATGGGAAAATGATTGAGAAAGTTTAATATTTTAAGTACAATATTTTCATGACTAAAGAATGACAGAGAAATATATTTTAATATGTTTTACATTTTTTGTAATAAATGTTAGGATATATGAAAACTGGGCGTTTTAAATTTGATAGCAATCAATAAATTTACTAGGTTAATGATTCTTCTGCTACTTCTGTTCAATTATGCTTGAGAAATTGTTAATTTTAAAAATGTGCCTGTGGTTCTGTATTGAATTGACGTTGCCAGGGTTATATTTTGTATAAATATAGTTTAGATCTGCGTATTATGTGTTTATGAAGATCTGTCTTCTGTGTAATAATGTATCTGATATGTCTCGCACCCCCAGAAGTCGGGTCGCGCACTGCCAGCGAGTGCATGCACCCCGATTAGTAAACACTGGTCTAGACGAGCCGCACTAAGAGGACCATTTGAAATAGCTGGAAAGAGGGAGTGGAAGATAGGAAATAATTTACGGCATACCAGAACACTTGGTTTTGTTAAAAAAAAAACCAAAAAAAACAAACCGGATCATGTTCAAACAGTGGTTCTCAAATTTATTAAAAGCACTAACCCCTTCAACATTATTACTTTTGGTTTCTTCTTGTTTTAATCGCAGACCATGATGCAGTTATATTCCCACCAGCACAGAGTAAACTCTTACTGTTATTTCCGGAAACCGAATCGGCAGCAAAGAATATCAACTTACGACGTAATAGAAACGACATAAATGACGATTAAGAAAGGTTGAGGTTATATAACTTTCTTTCCGTCCTGCTTCTCTCCCATTACCTAGCCATTGTCTGTTTAACCCTTGATTTGTTGTGTGAAGCCAGTATTTGTGGATGGAAAGATCTTTCTGGATCATTTCTGAACAACTCTCTGGCCAGCGAACCTTTTGTCTAACCTTTTTTGTTTTTCTTGCTGTGACTTTTTCTTCGTGTACCGTACCAGCTTGTCTCTCTACAGCTTCCTGTCCCCGCAGTACTGTTGTATCATGTTCTGTTGTGGACTTCCTTCCACGCCATTATGCCCAGTGTCCCCTCCCTACCTTACATTATTGCATTCCTATGTTTCTTCTTTCTGTCAATCTTTCCTGATCTCACAAAATTTTCCTGCCTTCCTTTACCAATAACATACTCCAAAAAAGTGGATTACCTCCCTCTGGTACGACTTGTAAGCTCCCTTTACCTAATGATTTATTTCACGACGTCTTTATTGTTTTTCTATTTTTAAAGCTGATCATTGTACCTTTAACATTCTTGTGCAAAATACATATCTGTTGTCTCTAGTGCTTTTCTTGGCTGTTTACTAATTGTCCACGATTCGCTTCCATTTGCCAGGATTAGTCTCTGTATCAACTATCAACTCTCTTTCTGACTTCCATTGACAAATATTTGTTGCGTAAAAAACTTTTTATTTTAATGTCTGCTGCATTTGTTTGGGCTGTTCCCGTGGATACTTCTTCCCAGCTTTATGACGTGACCAGTCCCTTTCATTGTTGCCTTTCCATTCTCAAACTCAAGTGCAGAGTCAGGTACTCATTTTTACGACTGCGTTGACTCCGGTCACTTTGTCACGGAAAAAAACCCCTCTCTACAACTATCTCAGACACTTCAAATATGTCGTTAAATGTACTAAAATAAACAACATCTCTACAACTGACTCAGTTCAAATATGTCGTTAAATGTACTAAAATAAACAACATCTTTACAACTCACTCAATTCAAATATGTCACCAAATGTACTAAAATAAACAACATCTCTACAACTCACTCAGTTCAAATATGTCACTAAATGTACTAAAATAAACAACATCTCTACAACTCACTCAGTTCAAATATGTCGTTAACTGAACTGAAAAAAACCAACCAATCTACAACTCACTCAAACGCTGAGTTCAAATATGTTGTTATATGTACTAAAAAAAAAAAAAAAGAAAGCCAAAAAACCACTCTACAACTCACTCAGTTCAAATATGTCGTAATATGTACTGGAAAAAAAAAAAGAAACACTATCCTGATCTGACCCTGAAGAATAGCTGGGAAATCCTGGTGGTCTGCAGAAAACAACATGTGAACCACTGGTCTAGAGAATTCAATTAAACTATTACTTGACTGTAATTGAATCATAAATCCACTTGAATGGACACAAAATCTGGTGTCTTTTGATCTCACGTTCCATCAATGGAATCCAATTTCCTTTAACCCGAAGATACAGAATTGGTTAAACCCGCGATTCCCGGTTTCTTAGTTAAATTAAATGTCCGAAGCACTCTACGCCATTTGATTATAAACTTGTTTCTGTACATAAATGATCTCTCACAGATAACGAAGGAACGAATGAGCGAGTGAACTGTATTTTAAAATGGTTGATATAACTTGACAACATTCTCTAACATTCTACATTCTTAGATAACATTCTACATTCTTAGATAACATTCTAAACATTATTACAATGATTTGTATTTTTGGACACACATCAGCTAAATGAAAAGATATAAATACACCTTCGTGTATATCGGCTTGTTCTGGAAAAATTACTTTCTAACACACTTCTGCAGTGGAAGGCAGAGAGAGAGAGAGAGAGAGAGAGAGAGAGAGAGAGAGAGAGAGAGAGAGAGAGAGAGAGAGAGAGAGAGAGAGAGAGAGAGAGAGAGAGAGAGAGAGAGAGAGAGAGAGAGAGAGAGAGAGAGAAGAGAGAGAGAGAGAGAAAAGCGACAGACAGACAGACAGACAGATAGATAGTTATTGTTGTTATTGTTGATCAGAGTCGACTCACGCACTCCGGGCAAACCGATAGGTGCTCAGTCTCCCTCAGCAAATGTCGAAGAGTATGAATGCTAATTGTACCTGTAGCACGCTGGTTGTACATACGACCGATGCATCCTCTGTCACGCCCATTTCTGCTAGTCCCACATTTGATACCAAACTCCAACAGCCGCAGCCTTGTTGATTCATCCATTGCAGTGTCATTATCCAGCAGGCGATCATTAATTACCCTTAGTATCTCTTCCTTATCCATGTCCAGTGTCCCCACTATAGGTGCTCTCGAGGCCAGTCTGTCAGTTCTCTCATTGCCATGTACCCCTTGCATGACCAGGACAGTAGATCCACACCAGTTCTTCAAGACTTGAGGATTCTATTGATGTTTTCCATTCCTGCGGCAGCCATCCGGTCCGAACTTTCCGAAGCATGACCTGAGAGTCTGACAATGTAACTGCCCTGGTTGATGGAGTTTCAGACAGCCACCTCAGTGCTGCAGTAACTGCCTCTACCTCCATTCTCATGCTGGAGATTGTTATCATGTAGGCTCCACTCTGTTCAGCGACGACCCTGTCCTTTATTCTCACAGAGAACAAACAGATAGATAGATAGATAGATAGACAGACAGACAGACAGATAGATAAATAGATAGATAGATAGATAGATAGATAGATAGATAGATAGATAGATAGATAGATAGATAGAAATGTGTGTGTGTTTAGAATTCAACACAGAGTATTTGAGGCAAGGAACAAGATGAAATCAAGTGTTTTCTCCACCAACATTGCCTGTAAATGGAACTCGAGCACTTTCTGTATCTTGCCTTGAAGGTAAACTTTGATAGATATTTTTCTACCAGCAATTTTAATGTCTCCTTTTGTTCTCAATACGGTGATTATGTGTAATGTTATCTATTTCTTAATACGAAGCTCTTGACCCCTGTGGTCTCCTGGGGGGATGGGGGGGGGGGGGGGGGGGGGGGGGGGGGGAAAGGGGGGTAACTCTTGTCCCTGTGGTCTCCGAGGGGTGGGGGGAGGGAGGGTGTAACTCTTGACCCTGTGGTGCCTAGGGGTGGGGGGAGGGAGTAACTCTTGACCCTGCGGTTCCTGGTGTGGGGGGGGGGAGTAGGGGGTAACTATTGACCCTGTGGTTCCGGGGGTTCTCTGAGATAACAAACAAAGAATAGGACTACTGTTCTCTTCAGGCATGTTGTAATAAGGGACTGACTTCCGGTTGTGCATGGGACTGGCACTGGCAACCTCATCATCTACAACATATTGATACAGAAACCACAACAACACATAAATGATTAGGTACAGGCGATTGTCTAATGGAACAAGCTCCAACAGTGTGTCACATAAATGTTTAGGTGTAGGACTTGTGTAATGCAACAAGCTCCAACAGTGTGTCACATAAATGTTTAGGTGTAGGACTTGTGTAATGCAACAAGCTCCAACAGTGTTTTACACAAATGTTTAGGTACAGGACGTGTGTAATGAAACAAGCTCCAACAGTGTGTCACATAAATGTTTAGGTACAAGACTTGTGTAACAGAACAAGCTCCAACAGTGTGTCACATAAATGTTTAGGTGTAGGACTTGTGTAATGCAACAAGCTCCAACAGTGTTTTACATAAATGTTTAGGTACAGGACGTGTGTAATGAAACAAGCTCCAACAGTGTGTCACATAAATGTTTAGGTACAGGACTTGTGTAACAGAACAAGCTCCAACAGTGTGTCACATAAATGTTTAGGTGTAGGACTTGTGTAATGCAACAAGCTCCAACAGTGTTTTACATAAATGTTTAGGTACAGGACGTGTGTAATGAAACAAGCTCCAACAGTGTGTCACATAAATGCTTAGGTACAGGACTTGTGTAACAGAACAAGCTCCAACAGTGTGTCACATAAATGTTTAGGTGCAGGACTTGTGTAATTGAACAAGCTCCAACATTGTGTCCTTCATTCATTCATAACCCTCCACTCCCAAAGGAGCATAGGCCTTCAACAAACACATGCCAAGTCCTCCTTTCACGTGCCATCATCTCAAGTTCTTTCCATGTTCTCCTCATCATTTTCACCTCTGTTTCCAACTCTCTTCTCCACGTACTTCTTGGTCTTCCTCTGCCTCTCTTGCCCTGGGGGTTCCAGAACAAGGACTGCCTTGTAATGCTATCAACAGGTTTCCTCAGTGTGTGTCCTATCCATCGCCATCGTCTTCTTCTCATCTCTTGTTCCACTGGCACTTGTCCAGTTCTTGTCATCAGTTCCACATTGGTAACCTTGTCATACCATTTTAATCCCTCTATTCTACGCAAGCACCCATTTATGAAAGTCTGTAGCTTTTTGGTTGTTGTCTTTGTTGTTCTCCATGTCTCAGAGCCATACAATAGGACTGACTTCACATTTGAGTTGAAGATTCTTATTTTCGTGTTGGATCCTATTTCTCTTGATCTCCATATATTTCCCAATGCAATGAAAGCTCCTCTTGCCTTTTGTATTCTTATTTTGATATCACAGTGATTGTGTCCTTACTAGCAAATAAATGTGTAGATGTAGGACTTGCGTAATGGAACAAGGGCCAACATTGTGTCCTTACTAGAAAAATAAAGGTTTAGGTGTAGGGCTTGTGTAATGGAACAAACTCCAACAGTGTGTCACAAAAATGTTTAGGTGTAGGACTTGTGTAATGAAACAAGCTCCAACAGTGAGTGACATAAATATTTAGATGTAGGACTTGTGTAATAGAACAAGCTCCAACAGTGTGTCACATAAATGTTTAGGTGTAGGACTTACGTAATGGAACAAGCTCACAGACGAGCAATCGGATGTACCAGTTACGTACCATCAGAAGAAAAAGATGATCAAGTCAATCAGAAAGCCACCAACACCAACACCGGATGATTACTGTCGTGAGTTTTATATAGGCTTTATTTTTATGGTCCCAATCGAGCAGGGGTGAAATAGTGAAGCTATGTGAGAGAAAGGTGTGAGAAATAGTTCTGTTTACGAGGAATGCAGAGTGTAAGAAAAATACTGTCTTGGGTTGAGTGGTTGCTCAACTCACCTATATAGCACGACCCGCTAAAATGAAGAAGTATTATTTCACTAGATACTGATTCTAATACACTATCCTCTCGTACGCACACACAAACAATTTGGTGACATAAATACGTACATACGTAGAAACGAACAGGTAACTATGGGCATATATAATGGGCAGGGGAGGTTGTTTGACCAAAACAAATAGCTGAAAGGTTATAAAATTTATTATATATCTTTAGAAAAAGAGAAAATAGATTACAACAGTTAATACATCGTTATCATGTCATCAGGTGAAAATCATAGTTACATAAAGGGAAAATAAATAAACAATATATATTCTCTGAAACATGGAAAGACCAGGAAAATGATCCTACCCGAGATGTGTTTACCCAACAGATCAAACAATTGATTGACAAATGGGAGTGGGGTAGACGGGACGGGTATATAGGATATGTCCTTGATTTAACTTTCCCGTGGGCCTTCAGTCTTAGTGAGAGAATAGATAAATGGAAGGTGTTATATTAGTAGTAAACATTTAGAAACTAAATTCTTTCATTCCGTTTTCCCTTTCATTCATTCAGCGAGCTCGCTTTCATTCACACTTACCCCCTTTGTCGGCTGCATATGTCCATAGAATTAATCACACACAGTTCTTAAGACTATTATATATGTCTTATTATTTTGTCCAGTCCAGCCCCAGAAAGCTCCGTATAGCCACCGCTAAGTTTGCTCGGAGATTTCGCTGAAATGGTGTGTTGATTATAATTTTCCTGGCAAGGATTCTTCGTCAGATTGCAGGGATTGTTATAGGGACTAAGTTTGTTTCTAGGAGTCTGTCGTAATGACTGGGAAATATCTCAACAGTAGAATGTTACTCACATGCTGTTCTTAAACAAACTAGCCTTAAATGTTCTCTGGAGAAGTTGGTGGTAGGAAAAGTGTTTACTGTACTCTGGGTTTAATTAAATAAACTCGTGCTGTCCGTTCTGCCTCATCAGGCAAGAGAACTTTATAGAATATATATAGAAAAATCTTCTGGCATTGTCCGTTCCAGTTTAACATTTAACATGAACCACAATTTTTCATTTGACGTGGGTTTGGTTAATTAACCGCTCTATAGTCAATGTTTGTAGGATTGGAACCTATACTTTTGGATGCCGTAAGCCATCTGGACGTGACTTTCTATATCTCTATAAATAAAAAACCGTTGGATCGAAAAGGTATGATCCCCTGTATAAAAGAAAAAGGGATAACAGGTAATATACTATAAAAAAAAATCTAACAGCCGCGTTATACTAGGTAAAACCTGAAAATAATCACTCTGGTATTTAATTATTTATATTAAGATAACTACACAAGTGACTAGCTAATGTATCGTTAGCTATGAACAGTTAATTACTCAAAATTTACACGAGGTGAATTATAAATATGATTATTAACAATTTTGCTCGCCTAGCGTTTAAGATGATGTTACACATCTATTATCTCAGGAAATGACGGTTAGTTATATTATTCAATTTACATCTGGAAAACTTTGCTTATGAATTTATTTAATATGTTTAAATTAATCACAAAATCCAATGAAATAAATGAAGAAACTAAACGACTCAATCACTCAAGACTAATATATTTTACCGTAGCACAGAAATGAATTAGACTCCAATATAGAAGAAAATCCAAAAGAAATCTAGTAGATTCTACTATAAGCTAGTACTCCTTCAAATCTCTGGCAAACGAATGATAAACTGCATTTTCGGCGATGCCAATATACAGTTAATAGATTGAAGAGTAACAGCTACGTGCTAAAGTTCACGCCTTATTTGATGCAGGAAACTTTTCTCGTTTCGAGCCGCGTCTGCCAGCTCTAGACTTCCCCGTTCGTCTCTTGGTCCGCCAGCGATTTCCACCGTCTTAGCCGGTTCGCATGAACGTGTGAACCGAAGGTGAGAAATCGTTCTGCTCGTTCCTATGGACTACAACCGTCTTTTGATACTTACCGCTTACGTCTCCTCTTGGCAAGATGGGATAACAGAAAAAGGTAGGGAAATGCTTGCTTTTCATCGCTCTAGAGATAGGTAGTAGGTGTGGCTAACTAAACAAAACTCCTGGATCCTCGCATGATGACTGTTTACATATTAATTATTCAACGTGGAGAACAATCCACGTGGAAATGATGCATACTAATTTGCACGCGTGGTAGAATTCCACGTTGACGATTTAACTACACACCAATTCAGGGGCCTCGATGCTATTCGAGGGTACTCTTGTTATCATCCGTCAATTCAGGGACAGCTGAATTTCATCCGTCACAATTACCAAGCTATGAACAGATCGGAACAAATTGTCATTCTGCGCCTCAGAACAGGACACAACCGACTCCGCAGCCACATATATACAAAATTCAAGATTGTCAATTCAGCCATGTGTACATGTGGACAGGCACCTCAGACTGCGGAGCACGTACTTCAAGATTGCCCCGAATATGATATATTGAGGCAAACCCACTAGCCCAGAGAAACAACACTGGAAGAAAAACTATACGGACCTCTGTATGAACTACAAAAGACAGTGAAGTTTATACAAGAAACAACATTGCAGATATAGACAATATATTTCAAGCGAACGAAAGAAGAAGAAGAAGGAATAAACTCCAACAGTGTGTCACATAAATGTTTAGGTGTAGAACTTGTGTAATGGAACAAGCACTAACAGTGTGTAACATAAATGTTTAGGTGTAGGACTTGTGGTAATGGAACAAGCTCCAACAGTGTGTCACATAAATGTTTAGGTGTAGGACTTGCGTAATGGAACAAGCTCCAACATTGTGTCACATAAATGTTTAGGTACATGACTTGTGTAATAGAACAAGCTCCAACAGTGTGTCTCATAAATGTTTAGGTGCAGGACTTGTGTAATGGAACAAGCTCAAACAGTGTGTCACATAAGTGGTAAGGTGTAGGACTTGCGTAATGGAACAAGCTCCAACATTGTGTCACATAAATGTTTAGGTACATGACTTGTGTAATAGAACAAGCTCCAACAGTGTGTCACATAAATGTTTAGGTGCAGGACTTGTGTAATGGAACAAGCTCAAACAGTGTGTCACATAAATGTCTAGGTGTAGGACTTGCGTAATGGAACAAGTTCCAACATTGTGTCACATAAATGTTTAGGTGAAGGACTTGTGTAGTGGAATGTCGTAAATTTATTTTGAGAGAAAGAGTCTTAGACATAGTGGTCCTGTTTAGAGTGGAGAATGATGGTGAGTCTCAGTGATAATAAGGGTTAGAAAGTAAATAGTTGCTTCACAGAGTGCTGGGGAGAGTAAGGACAGACTTTTTTACGACAATCGTTCCTCTCAATCTCCTCCTCAAACTCTCCTGGTCAAACAATTATTTGCCAGTTTCCAGACACACACCTGCGCTCACACCAATTTGGTGCTTCAAACACACAGACACACGTGAATACAAACTATATTAAACAGATATGGGAAATTTGGGCTTTGGTATTCCAACACAGTACTAAATAAGTTTATGCTGTTTATTAACATTAAAATCAGTCACAAAAAATTATCATGTGTTACAGGAAAAATATCATAAGTACAGAAAATACAAATAACAAGGTGGGGGGGAGCGGGGGGGGGGGTAAAGAAGATTGGTATCGACTAAGCCCTTCCCGCTGGTATTAGACAAAGATAAACCCAGTCCAATGATAGATAGTTATCAGGAAAATAGGTAATGTAACCCAACAGTGAATTTAATTACTCTGAAAGAGGTGTTACAATATTAGGTATGGGTGGTAGAAAAAAATCCTGTTTTTTCCCAATTGTTTTTCCCTTTACTAAGCAAATGAAAAAAAAGAGGGGGGGGGGGCGGGTAAACAGAGTTAACAAATTATCCCACTTAAAGGAACAATGCAGGGTATACAGAAAATGTATTTCCCGGTAGGCAAGTTAACAAATGGTTTGCAAAATTAAAGCTCCTGTCATTCATGCACGCTCGTGAGGGCCCACACTCATATGCTCACCCTCACTTACCGATTGTAGCATCAGGCACTCCATAGAATTATATAAACAGCAATTACACTCTTGACATATGAAAATGTCTGTACTTCGATGTACAGCCCCAGATTTAGCGAGGTTGGCTGGTAGCAAATATTCCCACTTATCGCCGGACGTGGAGCTTAAGAGTTCTTGTGTTTTATTATATAAAAGGAGTCTATGGGATGGCACTGTCACAGTTATATACAAACTGTTCTTCTTCCAGTTTATCTTACAGATTGTAATTTAATTTGATGGTTTATTCAAATGTTCCTGGGTGGGCTTTCTTTCATGTAATTATGATAGCTAGGCCGCATCGGACCGCCACAAGATTATATTTAAAATGTTTCATCAATATATCCGGAAGTTTAAGAACCGAGTCTGGAAGACTCTGTATGATTTCTTTATTGCTGGGATCGCAAAAGGTTATGCGATCATTCTATAGAAAAAGATAGAAAAACTATGACAACATAATCATACCGCAAAAATCAAATAATATTCTAACGCGCGATAAATTTACCGTTAAGACTATTATATACACTCGCGTATTTAATTATGTATTTAAGAAAACACTTCCCGAGTCTAATGGTTAACACACACATCTATATATAGGACTTAACTAAATTTATTAATTATAAATTCCTTCGCGACTTTAAAAGTTACTTTAGCATTTAAGCATCTATTATTTTTGGAAATAATATAATATATATATCATTAAATTTACCACTGGAACTTTTGAGATGAGTTTAATTTAATAGATTTAAATAAACACAAAATCCAGTGAAATAAAATGAAAGCACTAGACCACTGATCACTTTAACAAATATATTATACCGTGCACAGAAAAAGAAATCACTCCAATGTAGCCACCAATTCAGATGGAAATCTAGCAAAATTCTACTATAGCTAGTGAATCTTAAATCTCTGGCGAACGAATGATAAAATGGCTTTCTTAGTGGTCTGTATATATCTAACTGAAATGCAAGATTGGGGGGACATGTTAGAATTTGACACCTTTTTAGATCTCAGGAGAATTTCGGGGTTCTGACCGCCAGACTAAAGAGAGATGCCGCCCTGGTTTTCCGTATCTCCGTTCGCTGCGTCCGCTTCGGCTTTCCCGTTCGCTCCGTCTTTCGAGCGGTGTTCTGGTTGACACAGAGATGCGAAATGCCGGCAAGAAACTTGCGTCGTTCGTTTCAGGGACCACTACTGCCTTTGATAGCATGCCGCTAGTCTTTCCTGAGATCCCTCAGTGCCTGTTTGATCATGTGCCGCTACTTTTGTTTGATTCTGGCAAAGCCCCCCCCCCCCCCCTCGGCCGGTTCTGACCAAGTTAATGAAATTAACTGCATATGATTGCTCAAGAGATATCCGTGGGCGTGATTTAACCTCTCCTTAAATCAATGCGATGACCAGAATGTACGGTAGATAAACTGTCCACATATTAATCAGCAAACGTGTTGACAATCTGCGTGGAAAGGTTGCATGCTAATGAGTCCACGTTTCTGTTGTGCATAGCTAATGAGTCCAGGTGGAAGCATTCCCGTTTGACGATAGAATGTCAAGAATATTCGGGGGCACTGATGTTATCCGAAGGGGTCGTTACGAAGGGTCGTACCATATCATTCAACACTTCAGGGTCAGCTGAGTTCGTCTGTCACAATCGTCCCCTCTTTTGAGACATGAAAACATCTTTTCATGTTTGATTTCTGACAGTGAAGCTGCCATGATCGGTAGCTTTTGGATGATTGGTATCTTCAACTTTCTCCTCTTCCTCCGTAGTCCAGTTTCTACTCAGGAAATCCGCCCCGACATTCTGTCTTCCCGGAATATATTCCACTTTGAAAGAATAAACGCTTAAAAGAAGGGCCCAACGCATGATCCTTGCGTTAAATTCTTTATTGGCACCAAGAAAGGCTAACTGAGCGTGGTCTGTTTGCACCGTGAAAGATGTACCATAGAGAAACTCATGATGGCGTCTGATACCGTCAATCAGAGCGAGACATTCTCATTCGACTACGCTGTAGTTCCGTTCAGCTTTATTTAATTTCCGACTGCCATAGGCAACTGGAAATAGCATGTTCGGGTCACTGTCATCGGCTTGGAGCAGTGTTGACCCGATGCCCTGACCTGACGCGTCGACCAGCAGTACAAAAGGTTTCTTGAGGTCAGGCAACCTCAAAATGGGGTATGCAGACAACTGTCCTTTCAAAGTGCTGTACGCGTGTTCGCACTTTTGATCCCAAATGACCTTATCAGGACAACCTTTCTTTGTGAGGTAAGTCAGAGGTGCCGTCAGTCCGTTGAAGTTCTGGATGTATTTCTGATAGTATGCACATAGTAATAGGAACGAACGAGTGTCTTTCTTGGTTCGGGGCCTTTTAGCTGCAATTATTTTCTCCACTTTTTCTTAACGGGCCAACTACAGCCGTGAGAAATAGTTTGCCCCAGGAAGTCTAGCTTTTCAAACCCGATGAGACATTTGCTAGGTCTGGCTGTGAGACCAGTTTCCTTTAGTCTCCTGAGGAGCATAGCAACCGTAGCAATATGTTCGTCGTAGGTTTCCGGTGCAATTAATATGTCATCCATGAAATTATGGATATGGGGACTTTGCAAAGGTTCTAGAAGCTTCCTCATCATCCTGGTGAACACTCCTGGTGCGTTATGCAATCCGCGTACGGGATGGGGTAAACTCTGGTTCGAACAGGGGTCTCGTTTGTTAATTTCATATCAAATTCGATGAGATTTGTTCTACCAGGTACATTCGTTAAGACTGCACTGTACTGTTTTAGTAGAGCCCTGGTTTCTGTTTGTTGTTCTGGTGAGAGATTGTCGCCGAACTTGACATCTTTAAAGGATTCTGTGGGTTGCAATGGGTACTCCATGCAACCATCATCATCTTCCTCGTCTTCCTTTGCTATGGCGACAGCCAGGAGATGCTCGGAGGATGGCACCGGTCTTTCCAAATATTTCTTAAGGAGATTTACGCGAAAGACCTTCTCTTTTCCTTTAATGGAGATCTTGTAATTGGTGCGTGAGATCGTTTTAAGGACGGTAAAGGGTCCTTGCCATCCGATGCGAAGTTTATTGCTTCCGGTTGGAAGTAGCAACAAAACTTTCTCCCCTGGTTGTAGTTCTCTCTCTTTTGCAGCTTTGTTGTATCTTTTAGCATGTTTAGCGCGGGCTTTCTTAAGGTTGGTCGTAGCTAGATCCCAACCTAGCTTTAGCCTTTCCTTGAGCTCAGATACATACTTGCTTGCAGAGACGACTGTCTCGTCAACCTTTTGGTCTGTCAGGGACCGAAGTAAGGCTTCTAGTGGCCCCTTAATAGGTCTGCCAAATAAAAGTGAAGCTGGAGCGAATCCCGTAGACGCTTGGGGAACCTCTCTGTAGGCGAATAAGGCAGCAGATATATATATAGGTCCCAGTCTTCCGGTTTCTCCTGACCCAGCTTACGTAACATCATGGTGAGGCTGCCGTTAAAACGTTCCACGAGCCTATTTCCGGCCGGATGGTAGGGACTTGTGTGGATATATTTGGCCCTCAAGATCTTAAAGATCTCCTCCATTAACAGGCTACGGAATTGGGATCCATTGTCCGTCAAAACTTGTTGAGGGAATCCCAACCGTGTAAAGATTTGCACGAGGGCTTCTGCGACATGCTTGGAATCTGTGCATGTTAGCGGTATAGCTTCGGCCCACATTGTGCAAGTGTCGACTAAGGTCAGGATGAACCTGTTCCTTCTTTTGGTCCTTTCCAGGGGTCCAATGATGTCGACAGCAACCCGTTCAAATGGAGTACCCACTATTGGCATTTGCCCCATAGGTACTGGGGGTGTCATGTGCTTTGGTGCTACACATTGGCACTGGGCGCAGGATTTCACGTACCTGATAATTTCAGAGTTCATTCCTGGCCACCAATAGTGGTTGTTTATTCGCTGAATAGTGGCGTTTTGTCCCATATGTCCGCTAAAGGGAAGAGAGTGCCCCATTTCTAAGATCTGGCTTCTGTACTGCGTCGGTACTAGGAGCTGGTTATTCCCTGTATCAGGGTCGCCCGTTCTACGATACAATACGCCATCCCTAGTGATAAAGTGTTATTTATTCCCGTTAATGATGTCCACCAAAAGATAAATATAAGTGGATGGAAGCAGACATCATCATCATCAGTTGATAAACTCTTAATACAAGACCCTTGCCCTGAGCAAGAGACATGCTGAGAAATCTGAAGCTCGCTCGAACATCACCAGAGTTAAATACTGTGTTGTTGTGTTGCTCGTGGTTTGAGTATGGAATGTCAACTTGACCTACGCAGTGGTGTGTAGACATAGATGGAGTGTATAATGTGCGAATGATAGGAAGAGTTCGTGGTGTTGACAAATGTTCTTTTCTCACACTCATGTATGGCTGGAAGTCATCGACACCAACGACTGTGTACCTTTACTAAAGTTTAATTGGACGTACACACTCGACAGCACAGATAGTGACAAATCACAGGTTGGCATAATACATCATGGTACAGTGGATAACTGGTCTTGCAATGTTATGTTACATGGGCACTCATGTGGAATAATATTATAATGGACTGTCAGTAGCCAAGCATTCAGTATTGCCCATATATATATCAACTGAGTTTACTGACAAAGCACGTCAGATTATAAACAATATCCAAGATGGCTTCTACCTCATCTCGTCTAGCGAAGATTCTTTAACATAAGGTTCAGCACAGTTTTTTCATATAATAATATTGAACCGCTAGCAATGGGTTCTCATGTGTAGCAGTGATCTCTGGACTAATCAAGCGATAATACGGGCATCCTTTTTCTCTTCTTGAAAGTCACTACATGTTTTGGTTCCAAGATGGCTTCACTCGTGAGCTGTCACTCACGTTTGGATACAGATAATGAATCTGTCCTAAAGTTAGTCATTCATTAAATCTTTCATTGCTCTGTAGATTTGGTCATGAACAATTGACTGCATTCTACAGGGTATAGTGCTGCTAGGAATCGAAGTCGTTTTCATCGAGTCAAATATATTCTCTTAGACATTCAAATCGTACCTATCGAAAATGGTGGCTTCGTACGAGAGTTCATAAGAGTATCTATTATTACCTTGGTATCAGAAATATGATTCTGCCATTCCTTGGCAATACGAATAAACACTGGGGTAAAGCATACACGATAGGTCTAGACGACTATCACTTTCCCCACAAATACTGAGATCACTTTTTCCCCGGCGACAAGCCGACATAGAAAACACAGTCCCTATCAGGACGAAGCCAAATCACACCACACTCTAGCGACACATCCGCCGAATAGCCTTTGACCTCCTAGAGACAACAGAACATATAGTTCGACTTAGATATGTAAAGATATACAGATATAAGACAGACTCGTCCTACTCAGACAAACAATACACATAAATTCAGGCCATAGATATTCTGAAGCAAGAACAATCTATTACTACCCAAACGAAGAATAAATCGCAGAAAACTGGACTCATCCGCGGAGTTCGATCGAAAGAGCCGACACAACTTTCAAGGGAAGTAACTCAATAATGACTTTTCCTTAAGCACTATTTTGTTTACAAAATATTTGCGAACATAACAAGTATACCAATGTATAATATTGTAAGATATCAAAGACTGCACGTAACAGTCTTACCACACCTCCCGGGAAAAAAAAAAAAAATGGAACTTTTTTTTTTTTTTTTGAAATACATCTAGGAGCAACGTACAATAGGCTCACAACGCATGAATAATGCGCAGATGAAAATATCAGGAATACCTATAACGCCTAATATGAGGCTAAGTCGACTTATGGAGCGACTGGTGAGAATGTGTCTCATAAACTGAGAGAAATTTTTTCTCTACAAGTATATTTTTCCAGGAAGGTGTCATCAAAGTATAATACAATTCTGGCAATTACACAATGCCTAAAAAATTCATATCATCATTTCGTATTAGATATCTTAAATTTATGATTTATGAAGAAAAAATCATCAAAGCACAGCGGTGAATAAACATCAATGAACCGCTATGTAGTGATACAATCATTATATTATTAAATTACGAATGTGTATCTATCATGATATAGAAAAGGAACTACTATAGAACTAGACATATCAAGAAGTCTAAGCCCTAATAGTTATGTGGAATCATGTGGGCATCTTGACAGAATGTCTGCCATCACATTATCTGATCCACGAATAGCTCGCACAGAGAAATGAAAAGGTTGAAGAGCAATTGCATATCGAGTAGACCTCGAGCTCTTCAAATTCTTACTCTGTATAGCAGTAAGAGCTTTTTGGTCGGTTTCTACTATGAAATGTGCGCCTAGAAGGAATCTCTGTAGTTTGAGGATCGACCAAACCATAGCTAATAGCTCACGGTCTAAAACCGAATAATTCCTTTCTGCCGCATTAAGTTTTCTGGAAATATACATTACAGGATGCAGAGTTCCAGAGTACTCTTGCATTAGTGCCGCTCCAATCCCAGTGGATGAAGCGTCACTACGAAGAACGAATGTCTTATCTTTAGTGGGTAGCACTAAAATAGGTGGTGTTGAAAACAGTGTTTTAATCTTATCCAGAGAGCATTGGCATTCCTGAGACCAGTGGACCACATTAGGCGAACCTTTCTTTAGAAGTGTTGAAAGAGGTGCCATGATAGAGGATAGATTCTGAATGAATCTGCCATAAAATTGAATAAGACCTAACAGACTTCTCACCTGTTTTTTAGTCTTAGGGATTGAGATGTTAAGTATCTTACTAGTATTATGGTCCTCTGTCTTTAGGAAACCATGACCAACTCGGTGGCCTAGGAAAGAAATTTCGCTAAAACCAATATAGGCTTTAGAGGGTTTCGCTGTCAGGTTGTGCTCACGCAAAGTAGACAGCAATTCATCTAACCCTGAATAGTGATCTTCCCAAGTATCGCTGAAAAGACAGATGTCGTCTAGATATGCAATGACATCTGACCGATAAGATAGGATTCGGCGCATCATGCGTACGAATGTAGCTGGTGCGTTCATAAGACCGAAAGGCATAAAATTCCATTGGAACAAACCTCTAGGTGTTGAAAAAGCCGTGAGAGGTTTGGCGCGTTCAGATAAAGGAACTTGCCAATATCCTTTAGACAAATCAAGTTTAGTGAAAAAATGAGATTTGGAGAGTCGAGTAAGTAGCTCTTCCAGTAAAGGCATAGGTTCGGCATCGAACTTCGTTACTTGATTCAATTTTCGATAGTCAACGCAAAGACGTATGTTATTGTCTTTTTACGCACAATAACCATCGGCGAAGAATATGCAGAGGTGGATGGTTCGATTATTTTCAAATCTATCATCTCATCCAACTCTTTCTCGACCTGTGCTTGAAAATGTATAGGTATAGGATAAGGTCTAACCCTAATAGGAGTATGGTCAGTTAGAACAATGTCATGTTCAATGACATGCGTTTGTCCAGGGATGTCAGTGAGTACATCCTGAAATGTTTGCAACATAGTTGAAACTTGTCGCTGTTCTCCTAGAGACAAATCAGGAGAGACAGTAACGTTCTTCCATGATTCACTAGAATGAAGTGGGATCATTGGAAGAGGAAGATTTACATCTGAAAAACTTGTTTCCTCATCCTGTATCACGGACAGTGATGAGTAATGACCATGTTGTACTGGAGAATTGTCCGTTGCTTGGAAAATGGGTTGCAAATAATCCGGACGTTCATGGAATTCAGTAAGCATATTGATGTGGAAGGTTTTATGCTTCCCATCAATATCGACAATATAGTCGACATCGGAAATTTTCGATATTATATCGTACGGACCTTTCCAAGAAATAAGTAATCTATTTTCCCTACAAGGTAGTAATACAAATGCTTTGTCACCAGGACAAAGTTGTCGTAAGCATCTCTTCTTATTGGCAAATTGCCTTGCCTTCTGTTTCGCAAATTCAGAAGAAGAAGTTGCTAATTTGCATGCTTCGATAATTTTTTGTCTCAACGCGATGACATATTCATAGGATGACTTTGTGTCATCGTCAATATTGTCAGATGTTATGAGATCGTGAAGCAACGACATAGGGCCACGCGGACGCGCGCCAAAGACGAGTTCAAAGGGAGAAAATCCCGTATGTTCATTGGGTACCTCTCTGTAAGCGAAGAGGGCCGCAGGTAAAACTCTGTCCCAGTCTTGAGGATGATCCTCAGTTATCTTCCCCAGTAAGTTTTTAAGTGTTCTATTAAGGCGTTCGACCATACCATTAGACATTGGATGGTAGATACTACTTAAAGATCTATCTATCTGCAGAGTAGACATTACTTGAGACATGGTATCTGATATTAGTTGGGTGCCATGGTCTGACAATATTTCTCCGGGGAACCCCAGACGAGAAAATATAAGCCAAAGAGCATCTGCAATATCAGCAGTAGTAATGCTCTTCAGAGGAATAGCCTCTGGCCAACGTGTGCACATATCAACACACGTCAAGATAAACTGATGTCCTCTGGCAGACTTGATCTTAAATGGACCAATAATGTCTATGGCCATTTTTTGGAACGGCCGAATAGGAATGTCCGCCGCCTGAATGGGTGCAGCATGCCGTGGACCTTTGGATTTAACTTCCTGACATACTTTACAAGATCGACAATAAATCCGTATGTCCTTGTTTACCAATGGCCAAAAGAAAGCCGCAAGGACTCTTGACTTAGTACGGGAAAAAAACCCATGTGTCCAGCACACTGAGAGTCGTGAGCGTGCTGCAAAATTTTAACTCTCAAATTCTTGGGAACCAGGATTTGAGAATGACTTGACGTAATGGAGTCTTGAACCATACGTACAAGTACGCCATTCTTCTTTGTAATCCACGATTTACGACTTGTGTCTTTATTCGGATCACCTTTAGTTGCAAGAATGAAGAATTTCTTCAGAGTGGGATCATCTTCTTGCTGTTTTATAAACGAGTCACGAGAAATTACCAAGGGATTATCTTGGTTATGCACTTCATTATCTTCAGTAGATGAAGTTTGAGGCATATTAAGAGCCTGAGCTCTAGTGACTACAGCGTTAGCAATCTGCATGTTTTGCCTTTCCCACGTGGAAATTTGTTGCGGAGTGCATTCCTTGACTCCATGAATGCGACCGATGATGAGGTCAGCGATCGGATTCGGAAGAAGACATGCGTGTACATCTCCTGTAAAGAAAGGAGTAGCAATCCTAATGATAGCAGTAGAGTATTTCTCTAATGTGCCGCCAAATGTTACACATTTGACTACTTGTCCAGTGGCGCGGGAAGGATCTACGAGTGACTGCCTAACACCAATTGTGGTGCATCCAGAATCAAATAGCACAGAGACTGGATTGTTATTCACTAAACCCTTATGTAAGACAAGAGAACCTCTTCCATCATGCGCGACTGATGCCGGAAGAGCAGGAAGAGGATGGCCACAGCTTAAAGTAGACACTGTGGTTGGCTCAAATAACGTTTTGCATTGGGGGCACTGAGATGCTCTCCCAAAATCAAAAGCGGCACATGCCATATTACTAGCATCATTATTATCTTTACTCTGTTTATAGGCTTCATGGGACTCTTGTTGTACAGAGTTTGCCTGAAAATGTGGTTTATGTCTTTTGTTTTGAGATCTACCTCGGTTATTATCACCTCTGTAGTTATTGTTACCTCTATTGTAACCCCTATTTGGGTTTGAGTCATAGTTCCCTTGGTTACCATTATCATATTCATTATAATGAGTATCTCTGTAATTATGATCTTGTTGACTCCAAGACGGATAACCCTGATAGTTTCTATAATTACTTCCTCTACGGAAATTCCTATAATTATGACCACCCCTGTGTCGAGAGCTATCAGGTCGTCTCCAGTTCTTTGAAGAAGAACCCTGAAATGATTGGTTACCTTGGTTTTGATAACTATTATGGTTACCTTTTTTATCAAATCTGTTTTGAGGTCCCTGAAATCTGTGTGAATAATTGGGATTGTATGGTGTTGCTGAAGCAACTGGCATACTCTCCTTAATCTTAGTGTTGCCAAAAGTCACGTCGGGGTGTGCAGTGACATATTGGGAACAATATTCTTCCATTTCTTTTAGAGATTTGGGTTTACGCTCATGTATAAATTCGAGGAAGGGTTTGTTAACACATGACATAATCTTATCTCTGAGCAACAAATCCATAAGTCCTTCATACGTTTTTTCTGTTTTGGAAAGCTCAATCCAACGATCAACTGTGAGACGTGCCTTTGCAGTGAATTCTGAGAATTCTACACCCGTCTCAGGCACCATCGTTTTAAATAAAAGGCGATAGCCTTCCTCACTTAGCTGATATTTTTTTATCAAAGCCGCCCTAATGACATCATAATTATCCTTATCTGCTTCTGCTACAAGGCATAATCTAGTCAAAGATTCACCTTTCAAGTTTTCTGCTAATTGATTAGCGTATTGTGATTTATCCACATTATGTGTACGACAAGAACGTTCAAATCTATCCAGCCAGAATGTAATATCGTCACTGGACTGATTGAACGGTGGAACCTTAACCTTGTAAGTAGAAGGTTTACCATTACCACTAGATGCCTGATTAACATTACTCATACTTGTCAATCTCAATTTCTCCAACTCAAATTCATGTTCTCTTATTGCTTTTTTTTTCTTCAGCCTCTCTGTCTAATCTTTTTTGTTCAGCAGCAGCTTCTCTTTCTAATTTTTTTTGTTCAGCTTCCCTGTCTAATCTTTTTTGTTCAGCTTCACTGTCTAATCTTTTTTGTTCAGCTTCACTGTCTAATCTTTCTTGTTCAGCAGCAGCGTCTCTTTCTAATTTTTTTTGTTCAGCTTCAAATCTCCTTTCCTCCACCTGCATCTGCAATTTCTTTTGTTCAGCAGCAGCCTCAGCTTCTCTTTCTAATCTTTTCTCTTCAGCCATAGCTTTTCTTTCTTCTGCAGCAGCTTTTTTCTCTTCTGCAGCTAATGCTTTGTCATATTGAGCAACAGCCCATTGTTCTAATTGTTGACCAGTCTTATCAAGGGCTTTCCCTTGTGTAATGAAGTATTCTAATGTAGACATGATGTCTAACAATAATACTAATCACCTGAACCAATAATAATACCACAAGTTCTTAATGACTTGATTAATCAGTATACTATCCCAATATCTGTGGGTCACAAGCCTTAATAAGGTCTTGTATAATAGTAATAATAATCAGGTACTGGTTTATACCATAATCCAAGTGCAGTGCACAGGCAATTGTGTCTTATGAAATATACCTATATAAAACATATGTCAACCAACAGAATACATAAAGTACAAATAGGACTGACAATACAAGAACGTTTGCAGAAATCAAAATAAATCAAATAGGGAAATCAATGAAAATAATCACTGAATCTGCAAAGAATAACAACACAAATGACGTCACAGTATATGAATATAAATTGTGAATAGAACAGAAAGATAGAAAAGGTTAGACCAACAAATTACAAACAAATCAAAACAAAACTAAAGAACAAAGAAATATTACAAAAATAACAATAATTACAGTCTTCACAGCTAACACAAAAGCAACAGTTGTCGCAGCAAATTTTCAATCAAGAAAATTGCACCTATAGAAAACGCCCACAACGGACCCTCTATGACGTGGGATATTCTGTTGTGAGGACGCCGCCCAACCTTAAACACAACCCGCTGACATAGAAACTAACATACTATACAAACAAATAACATGTAAACATAAATATATATAAAATATGTGTATGATAGTATGTGTTGCAAAATAGGCTCAGTTTTACAGTAATGGCAAAGTTATTTTTATGAAAACAAACAAACTGCCACTTTATTCAATTAAACATTCTGGCCTTAAATATTAAAGTTCATATACAGAAAACAAGAAGATCCATCGATGAAAATAGGACTTCTTAGTTCACTAATACTGTCTTCCTGTTAATATTGACAAGAATTGATCCAACTGTTCTGTGAAACTCTGTAATGTCTAATGTAAAAATGTCAACAACGCTGACCTACATACTGCATTCACTTGACAGGTCACGTGACAAAGTGTTGACAAATAGCAAACCAATACTGCAAGTATGTCGTATCAGCCACAGGAAACGGTCTGGTATCGGTAATCTGTTGACTTCTGAACTTCTGCGAGGTCAAACCCAGAAAGCTGGTCCACCAGTTGATAAAGTGTTATTTATTCCCGTTAATGATGTCCACCAAAAGATAAATATAAGTGGATGGAAGCAGACATCATCATCATCATCAGTTGATAAACTCTTAATACAAGACCCTTGCCCTGAGCAAGAGACATGCTGAGAAATCTGAAGCTCGCTCGAACATCACCAGAGTTAAATACTGTGTTGTTGTGTTGCTCGTGGTTCGAGTATGGAATGTCAACTTGACCTACGCAGTGGTGTGTAGACATAGATGGAGTGTATAATGTGCGAATGATAGGAAGAGTTCGTGGTGTTGACAAATGTTCTTTTCTCACACTCATGTATGGCTGGAAGTCATCGACACCAACGACTGTGTACCTTTACTAAAGTTTAATTGGACGTACACACTCGACAGCACAGATAGTGACAAATCACAGGTTGGCATAATACATCATGGTACAGTGGATAACTGGTCTTGCAATGTTATGTTACATGGGCACTCATGTAGAATAATATTATAATGGACTGTCAGTAGCCAAGCATTCAGTATTGCCCATATATATATCAACTGAGTTTACTGACAAAGCACGTCAGATTATAAACAATATCCAAGATGGCTTCTACCTCATCTCGTCTAGCGAAGATTCTTTAACATAAGGTTCAGCACAGTTTTTTCATATAATAATATTGAACCGCTAGCAATGGGTTCTCATGTGTAGCAGTGATCTCTGGACTAATCAAGCGATAATACGGGCATCCCTTTTCTCTACTTGAAAGTCACTACATGTTTTGGTTCCAAGATGGCTTCACTCGTGAGCTGTCACTCACGTTTGGATACAGATAATGAATCTGTCCTAAAGTTAGTCATTCATTAAATCTTTCATTGCTCTGTAGATTTGGTCATGAACAATTGACTGCATTCTACAGGGTATAGTGCTGCTAGGAATCGAAGTCGTTTTCATCGAGTCAAATATATTCTCTTAGACATTCAAATCGTACATATCGAAAATGGTGGCTTCGTACGAGAGTTCATAAGAGTATCTATTATTACCTTGGTATCAGAAATATGATTCTGCCATTCCTTGGCAATACGAATAAACACTGGGTAAAGCATACACGATAGGTCTAGACGACTATCACTTTCCCCACAAATACTGAGATCACTTTTTCCCCGGCGACAAGCCGACATAGAAACACAGTCCCTATCAGGACGAAGCCAAATCACACCACACTCTAGCGACACATCCGCCGAATAGCCTTTGACCTCCCTAGAGACAACAGAACATATAGTTCGACTTAGATATGTAAAGATATACAGATATAAGACAGATTCGTCCTACTCAGACAAACAATACACATAAATTCAGGCCATAGATATTCTGAAGCAAGAACAATCTATTACTACCCAAACGAAGAATAAATCGCAGAAAACTGGACTCATCCGCGGAGTTCGATCGAAAGAGCCGACACAACTTTCAAGGGAAGTAACTCAATAATGACTTTTCCTTAAGCACTATTTTGTTTACAAAATATTTGCGAACATAACAAGTATACCAATGTATAATATTGTAAGATATCAAAGACTGCACGTAACACCTAGAAAAGATGTCTCCGTGGTGTCTGGGGTCCTTAGCCATGGGCAGTTTTCTAAAGAAGGGCTCCAGAGTAGGGTTCATTTGTTGCGCCTCCTTCAGTTCGTTCGGCAACAAATTTGGCGCAGGCTCCCTCTCCTTCTTAGTTTGCCCTCTTATGGTTACCGCTGCCACAATCGGCTCCTTTGGTCTCCCAACAAACACATATCTACATCCCAGGATAACTGGGTAGATCGGATCATCCATTATGGCCGCTTTAATAACACCTCTGACAAAATCAGTGTATTTCTACCAGTGCGATAGAAAGCGTCCTGGGTGCATCACTCTTGAAAACTCCACTAAGTTTGACGGTTTCCTCTGTCTCCTGACCTGGTTTGACTAGATGTCTGGCGACAATACAACTAAAACTTAATCCAGTGTCAAAGAGACAAGTAGTTGAGGTACCATTCAAAATTACAGTTCCTCGCGTTGAGGGTCGGTCCCCCTCAGGTTGAGAATCACTGACATTGACTCTTCCTTGCGAGGCTGTATGCAGTCATCCGATGCGGTTTGGCCCGGCGTGCTTGCCCTGATCAGACGTCCCTGGTGTAGGGGTCTTCCCTTTTCCGTGACCTTGGTGGCCGCGCTGCCACGTAGGCTTGGTAGGTTGATCAGAATTGTTGTTAGGGGGAAATCGGGTTTTGTAGAATTTCGATTTTTCCTGGGGAGGTCTCTGGGTATTATTTTCTCGTTGGTTATAATTCGGAGAGGAATTTGAGGAATAGGATGACTGCTCTAGATTTTGTTTACGAGATGGCTCATCTGTGGGTTTACGTTTAGTGCTGGGAAGTTCGGCCATTGCATTGGTATAGCGTTCTGCCTTATTGAGGATGTCCTAAAGGCTGACTGCGCCCTGTTCAGCTAAAAATCTACGGGTTTCGTTTGACAAAGTTAACTTTATTTGTTCCACAAGAACAAGTTCAAGTAGTCCCTCATATGTAAGAGGTAGGTCAGATAATTCAATGCACTTTGTCAAATAGCCCGTGAGACGTGAAGAGAACTGCGAAAATGTTTCCGTGCTCTCTTTCCGGCTGTTTCTGAACATTTGCAGAAATTTTCGGGCGGTCATCTCAAACCGTTCCAGCAAGGCCTTCTTCAGCATGTCGTAATCATGTTGATTTGTTCCCAGCTTTGTGTACACGTCATAAGCACTACCTTTCAATGACGTTGAGAGTTTAAGTGCCCAACGGGAACTCTCTAACCCATACAGATTTGCGAGCCTCTCGAATTTTTCTAGGAAGGTGTCTCCAATTGACGCTCTTCCGCTTCTTTCCTGTCTGCTCTATCCTGTGCTTCCCTCCTCTCTGCTCTCGCTTTCTCTTCCTTCCTCTCAGCTTCTGCTCTCTCTTTCTCTTCCTTCCTCTCAGCTTCTGCTATCTCTTGCTCCGCGTCATATATTTCCAGTTCCTGGTTGACAAACGCGTTTGCAGCTTCTGGCTCCAATCCTGCCTCTTTCGCCTCCAGCCTCAACATGGATCTCATCTTTATTCTTTCTGCCATGTCAAAAACTGTATGCTTTTACTACTAGCGAATAGTAAGAAGAAAGCAAGAAGGAAAAACTCAAAGTCGCTACGAGAAAAAAAAACACAAAGTAAAAATTACTTGCGTTACCTCCTACTTTGTAATGTGCTAACTTATCGCTGCTATTATTGTCACTTAAGACTCTTAATGCAAGCGACTATGCCACGTTAAAATGGTAAGTTACACTAGAAAAAAATCTACTTTTACTAACAGTAGAGAAAAATTTATATTAAAACAATTTAAAAGAAAAAAAAAATTTCCTAAACTTTTAATTCTCCGTCAACAAAACTCCGCCCTCTGAAGTCAGTTTATGAGAAGAGACGATGTTAACTAGACTTAAAAAGTTAGAACAAGGCGTCTTTAGCTAAGCTCAACTCTAGTAACGTCAAAAACCTTTAGTGACTGTAAAGACAATCACGGAATCCCAGCAAATCTTATAAAGAAAAAATTTAATTTTCTCTGCCAGAGAATAATTTAAACGTAACGAATTTATGTTTATCCGTACTTTCCTGCTCTGTGGAAAGAAAACAACCTGTAAATATGCTGTGTGGACGACCCAAATACTAAAAGGCGTTGTCTAGGGGTGTAATCTAATTATTTATTATTTCCCTAATTCACAAAGACAGATCATTCACACTCTATCTAGTTAGACCCAGACTTAATCAGACTCATAAATATCTTTATCCCGGCGAGGCAGCCAAATATTGTCGTAAATTTATTTTGAGAGAAAGAGTTTTAGACATAGTGGTCCTGTTTAGAGTGGAGAATGATGGTGAGGCTCAGTGATAATAAGGGTTAGAAAGTAAATAGTTGCTTCACAGAGTGCTGGGGAGAGTAAGGACAGACTTATTTACGACAATCGTTCCTCTCAATCTTCTCCTCAAACTCTCCTGGTCAAACAATTATTTGCCAGTTTCCAGACACACACCTGCGCTCACACCAATTTGGTGCTTCAAACACACAGACGCACGTGAATACAAACTATATTAAACAGATATGGGAAATTTGGGCTTTGGTATTCCAACACAGTACTAAATAAGTTTATGCTGTTTATTAACATTAAAATCAGTCACAAAAAATTATCATGTGTTACAGGAAAAATATCATAAGTACAGAAAATACAAATAACAAGGTGGGGGGGAGAGGGGGGGGGGGTAAAGAAGATTGGTATCGACTAAGCCCTTCCCGCTGGTATTAGACAAAGATAAACCCAGTCCAGTGATAGATAGTTATCAGGAAAATAGGTAATGTAACCCAACAGTGAATTTAATTACTCTGAAAGAGGTGTTACAATATTAGGTATGGGTGGTAGAAAAAAATCCTGTTTTTTCCCAATTGTTTTTCCTTTTACTAAGCAAATGAAAAAAAAGGGGGTGGGTAAACAGAGTTAACAAATTATCCCACTTAAAGGAACAATGCAGGATATACAGAAAATGTATTTCCCGGTAGGCAAGTTAACAAATGGTTTGCAAAATTAAATCTCCTGTCATTCATGCACGCTCGTGAGGGCCCACACTCATATGCTCACACCCACTTACCGATTGTAGCATCAGGCACTCCATAGAATTATATAAACAGCAATTACACTCTTGACATATGAAAATGTCTGGTACTTCGATGTCCAGCCCCAGATTTAGCGAGGTTGGTTGGTAGCAAATATTCCCACTTATCGCCGGACGTGGAGCCTAAGAGTTCTTGTGTTTTATTATATAAAAGGAGTCTATGGGATGGCACTGTCACAGTTAGATACAGGGGGTGAGAATGGAGTGGTCTCTTTAATTTCGCCGCTGGTGGTAAAATTCCTTTAATGCGTGATGATAGCAACTGACCGGTAAGTTTTAAATCCAGTGAGGAAAAACTAGGCCCAGTCACAGTTCAGGTAAATATGTACTCTCTCACCGTATGGCAGTAAATAAAATATCGCTACTGGCAACTGTTCTTCTTCCAGTTTATCTTACAGATTGTAATTTAATTTGATGGTTTATTTAAATGTTCTTGGTTGGGCTTTCTTTCATGTAATTATGATAGCTAGGCCGCATCGGACCGCCACAAGATTATATTTAAAATGTTTCATCAATATATCCGGAAGTTTAAGAACCGAGTCTGGAAGACTCTGTATGATTTCTTTAGTGCTGGGAATGCAAAAGGTTATGTGATCATTCTATAGAAAAAGATAGAAAAACTATAACAACATAATCATACCGCAAAAATCAAATAATATTCTAACGCGCGATAAATTTACCGTTAAGACTATTATATACACTCGCGTATTTAATTACGTATTTAAGAAAACACTTCGCGTGTCTAATGGTTAACACACACATCTATATATAGGACTTAACTATATTTATTAATTATAAATTCCTTCGCCACTTTAAAAGTTACTTTAGCATTTAAACATCTATTATTTTTGGAAATAATATAATAGATATATCATTAAATTTACCACTGGAACTTTTGAGATGAGTTTAATTTAATAGATTTAAATAAACACAAAATCCAGTGAAATAAAATGAAAGCACTAGACCACTGATCACTTTAACAAATATATTATACCGTGCACAGAAAAAGAAATCACTCCAATGTAGCCACCAATTCAGATGGAAATCTAGCAAAATTCTACTATAGCTAGTGAATCTTAAATCTCTGGCGAACGATTGATAAAATGGCTTTTTTCGTGGTCTGTATATATCTAACTGAAATGCAAGATTGGGGGGACATGTTAGAATTTGACACCTTTTTAGATCTCAGGAGAATTTCGGGGTTCTGACCGCCAGACTAAAGAGAGATGCCGCCCTGGTTTTCCGTATCTCCGTTCGCTGCGTCCGCTTCGGCTTTCCCGTTCGCTCCGTCTTTCGAGTGGTGTTCTGGTTGACACAGAGATGCGAAATGCCGGCAAGAAACTTGCGTCGTTCGTTTCAGGGACCACTACTGCCTTTGATAGCATGCCGCTAGTCTTTCCTGAGATCCCTCAGTGCCTGTTTGATCGTGTGCCACTACTTTCGTTTGATTCTGGCAATGCCCCCCCCCCCATCCTGGGCCGGTTCTGACCAAGTTAATGAAATTAACTGCATATGATTGCTCAAGAGATATTCGTGGGCGTGATTTAACCTCTCCTTAAATCAATGCGATGACCAGAATGTACGGTAGATAAACTGTCCACATATTAATCAGCAAACGTGTTGACAATCTGCGTGGAAAGGTTGCATGCTAATGAGTCCACGTTTCTGTTGTGCATAGCTAATGAGTCCAGGTGGAAGCATTCCCGTTTGACGATAGAATGTCAAGAATATTCGGGGGCACTGATGTTATCCGAAGGGGTCGTTACGAAGGGTCGTACCATATCATTCAACACTTCAGGGTCAGCTAAGTTCGTCTGTCACATGGAACAAGCTCCAACAGTGTGTCCTTACTAGCACATACATGTTTAGGTGTAGGACTTGTAAAATGGAACAAGTTCAAACAGAGTGTTTTTACTAGCACATACATGTTTAGGTGTAGGACTTGTGTAATGGAACAAGCTCCAACAGTGTGTCACATAAATGTTTAGGTACATGACTTGTGTAATGGAACAAGCTCCAAGAGTGTGTCCATACTAGCACATACATGTTTAGGTACATGACTTGTGTAATGGAACAAGCTCCAAGAGTGTGTCCATACTAGCACATAAATGTTTAGGTGTAGGACTTGTGTAATGGAACAAGCTCCAACAGTGTGTCCATACTACACGGAAACCACAACGGGAATAGCACATAGTCAGAACCCTCTCTAACTATGGTGGAGGGAAGATGCTAGCTGGCTACCCCCCACTCCTAGGGCTATACCACTGTCGTACTGGATTTACTATACCAAACACTGGCTCGTGTACACTAGAGGACGACCACACGAACAACTGCTGACACAAGAAAATAACGCTTCTTAACAGCTTCTTCCGTCCTTAGCTAACGACCGGCAAAGCAGTCAGTGGCCATTACGCCTAGTGGCGTCTTAAGGGCAACAGCGAATAGATTTTCTTTGCCGTTGTTCCCATCACGCCTACTGGCGTCTTTAGGGCAACGACAAATCAATCCGTTTGTTGTTGTTTCCGTAATCCCTTTATTCACAACGTCGTAACTTGGCCACACACGGCCATCATTAATTGCAAAAATATATATACCTTGTAGATATACACTGTCACTGCAAAGTGACATATATATCAATGTACAAGAATAGGCACCGTGACACCGTATTTGCTACGGTGAATTCCGCTCAACTAAGCGGCAAGAAACATCTGATTGTCAAGCTGACAACTATCAAAATGCACTCCCATGACACATCCTCAGTTACCAAAAATCACCACTGAGAACAAAACTACTCCTCTAGAATAAATATCACCAGGACAAGACTCAAATGGCAGGCACTGTATCACAATATTCCACAGAATATTCATTCATTCATTTCATTCATAACCGTCCACCCCCAAAGGAGCATAGGCCTTCAACAAACACATGCCAAGTCCTCCTGTCACGTGCCATCATCTCAAGTTCTTTCCACGTTCTCCTCATCACTTTCACCTCGGTTTCCAGCTCCCCTCTCCACGCACCTCTTGGTCTACCCCCGCCTCTCCCGCCCTGGGGATACCAGAACAAGGACTGCCTTGTAATGCTATAAACAGGTTTCCCCAGTGTGTGTCCCATCCATCGCCATCGTAGTCTTCTCATCTCTTGTTCCACCGGCACCTGTCTAGTTCCCGTCATCAGTTCCACGCAGGTAACCCTATCATACCATTTTAATCCCTCTATTCTACGCAAGCACCCATCTATGAAAGTTCGTAGCCTTTTGGCCGCTGTCCCTGTTGTTCTCCATGTCTCAGAGCCATACAACAGGACCGACTTCACATTTGAGTTGAAGATTCTGATTTTCGTGTTGGATCCGATTTCTCTTGATCTCCATATATTTCCCAATGCAATGAAAGCTCATCTTGCTTTTTGTATTCTTATTTTGATATCACTGTCTGTCCCTCCAACTTTGTCTATATTGCTGCCAAGATATGTGTACGATTCTACATCTTGTATTGGTGCTTCTTCAAGTTCAACCCTGTTTTCATTACCTGCATTTATTCTCATTATCTTTGTCTTTTTCCTGTGTATTTTCAGACCCAATTGCTGTGACCTCTCATCGAGTGTTTTCAATTTGTCCTGCATCTGATTGCGGTTATGGGACAGAAGAGCCAAGTCATCAGCAAAATCCAGATCATCCAACTGCTTAGTCAGAGTCCACTGGATTCCATTTCTGTTGTGTGTTGTCGATGTTCTCATAACCCAGTCTATTGCTAGTAAGAAAAGAAATGGAGACAAGAGGCATCCCTGTCGCACTCCTGTTCTTATCCCAAACGGTTCTGTAAGCTGTCCTTCATGAAGAACTCTGCATGTCATTTCTTCATATATATTCTTTATTAAATTAATGATCTTCAGCGTAACTCCATAATGACTCATCAATTTCCAAAGTGATTCTCTGTCCACACGGTCAAATGCCTTTTCGTAGTCCACAAATCCGATGTATAGTGGTGAATTCCATTCCAGACTCTGTTCAACTATTATTCTTAAAGTGGCTATCTGGTCTGTACAGGATCTGTTTTGTCGAAAACCTGCTTGTTCATCTCTTAGTTTCTTGTCTATGGACTCTTTTAATCTCTCGAGGATAATCCTGTTTAATACTTTTCCTAGCACTGATAGTAACATTATTCCTCTATAATTTGTGCTCTCTTGTAAATGTCCCTTCTTAGGCAACTTAACCAGATATCATTCCTTCCATTCTGATGGTATCTCTTCCTTTTCCCAGAATTTACCAAGTAATTTATTCCACAGAATATGGGCAGCATAAAAGCTGGCAGTGACGCGTCCACCCGGGACGACAGTCGAGCGCTGACTCCTCTTGGCGCTCAAAAACACTTGGCGCCCGAATTTCCCGCTGGTCACATGACCCAGTCGTTCGGCTATTTTCGCCAGCCCATTCGGCCGTTCCGGAACGGGTTGCTTTGCCTATGAGCAAGCAGCTAAGCATGGTCCCAAATAGCGCCGTGACACACATAAATGTTTAGGTACAGGACTTGTGTAATGGAAGAAGCTCCAAGAGTGTGTCCATGTTACACAGAAACCACAACGGGAATAGGACATAAATGTTTAGGTACAGGAATTGTGTAATGGAACAAGCTCCAACAGTGTGTCCATACTACACGGAGACCACAATGGGAATAGCGGAAAACATGAAAAATGAATGGACTCATATCTCTTGTATTCTAGCTCTGTCTCAGGATCTTAATTCCTTTGTATTGTGTCACTATCTAATTGTCCTTGAATTGTTTTTGAATTTTACGTAGTGAATATATTTAAAAAGCCGGGTATGTTAACAACACTAATGTTGCGGGGTTCTTTTTTTCTTAAATTTTCTTTCACTTTACGTTCGTATAATGTTGAGAAGGTGGTGTGAATCTTCCCGTGTTGTGTTAGTGGGTGGTCTGTAGAGTTTCTTGTTGTTTGGCGATGGCTTCTCTTGACTTGGTGGTGTGTTAGGAGGTGTTTTATGAAACTAGGCAATACCCACGATACTACAGACTGCACAACACATCTGGAACACCACGCTTAGATAAAATGGTCTAAGACGCCTGGCATAGACGACTTCTACAATTTATTTACGTAATACATGATTTTTCATTATACGACACATTACAATTCCAAAACAGCATACAATATACGTCGGTTTTAACCATCATGAACGCTTGGCACTCCAGAAATCCTGCTGCTGATTTTTAGGAAGATATGCAATGAATTTGTGCGGATAGCACATGTCTGTCGTTGACTTGTAAATATCTCAGAGGAATATATCACTACGGCAAGCATTCGGATGCAGCAAGCCCTAACATCATTGGAGGAGTGGGCCAAGGCATGGCTAGTAAAGATAAATCATACACAGTGTTTTCTCTCTCAAACAAACCACAGATCTCCAAATTGGTGCTAAATGGGAAAAATCTACATCTGGATGAAAACCCAAACTACCTAAGCACTGCCTTTGATCGCCGCTTGACTTGGAAAACCCAGATTAAAAATTAAATAGGACAAGAGCAAAACAGAGAATGGCAATCATGAAAAAACTTGCTGGCACGGGTTGTGAAGCAGACGAGAGAGTACTAAAGAAGCTATATATTGGGCGAGTGAGACCAGTTTTAGAATATGGCATTGCAGCGTGTTCAACGGCAGCTAAATCGAACTTTGACAAAATAAACAGAACCCAAAACCAAGCATTGAGAATCAAAACAGGGGGCATGAAGTCAACACCCATAAAAGAGTTGGAAAAGATTACTCACCTCCAGCCTATGGAGGATAGAAGAGATAGCAGAGCCCAGCAACAAGCCGAGAAATTCAGGAGGCTGATAGACCACCCAATGCACCAGAGAATAAATGGACTTGGAAGGGGAAGACTGAAGCAAAGCAACTTTGTAGAGACAATCAAAACAAAGATGAGAGCAGACTGTGACCGTGAGAGTTGGTCACGGTACCAAATTATCACTATGTGACAGGGCACGGTACCAAATAATAATATGTGACCGCGTTCTCTAATTCTACTTTTTATATCTTCTTTCTCAATAAATGTCCATCAAGTGTTATTACTAGCTTCCCGCTAGAGATGTAGATTCTTGTGGAATGTAGCAGGTTCGTTCTCCTCTCGGATTGATGGTGATAAGGTGCTATAGTGCTGTACTTCTAACTGTGTTGCAATTTTTCCCATTTAAATCATTCGACCAATCTGCATAACTCGGCTGAGTCATATAACAAGGTTTATTTACAAAGTACATAAATAAACAAATGCAGCTTGAAAACAAATCAATATTCTTTGTTGTGGTTGTAGTTTACTGAAGGTCTCCGTATTTACTTTTCTTCCTTCTAAGTTGTGTGAGTACCCAGGAATCTCGTGCAACTCACGATCTAGGTCACCTTGTCCTTTGTTTCCCTTTGTTTCTTCAACTCTTCAGTACATGTAGTGGCGTCTTTTATCTACAATAATTAAAGTTACTATTTTCTTCAGATGATGAGTCCTCATATACATCTGTGACTGTTTTCTTGGTTTTCTTCCTTTAACATAAATCAAATCCTATCTGGGGACTGAAATACACATTGAGATCGTAGTTACATGTGTTACTACTCAACATAGTCTTTTCTCCTTGTACAGAAATATAGCTACCGCTTATATTCTGTTGTGAAAAAAACGATATCATTAAAGTCTACACACAGTATGCTCCTTTCTGAAATACTTTAAGAACTTCAACTTAAAACTTGTCTTTGTGGTTCCACGAAAGTTGAGACAGCTCAAACATGGCTTCTCTTCAGCTCACACTTAGAAAACACAACCTTCCTCGAGGTCGTCTAGATGGAACTGCCCTAATAATAATATTAACCTCATAGCCCAACAGGTGTTGTGGGCCCTTGTCACCATCAATGATTTTGATTGGTCTACTAAAAATGTATGACCTATCTCACTGGCACGTATAATGCCTGGGTAACAAGTCTCACTGTCACACAGACCTCATAAACGCAATATCAACACCTACGCAAATATGTACTTCACACAAGCTACCAATCTGGAAACAACAGTGCTTCCCTGAAATGATAGAAAACGTTCCTGGTATTGAGAGAAAGAACAGCCAAAATGAAACAGAAAGGAGAGTCCTAACCACAAAATATATAGAGAAACATTACCCAAGCAACACCTGGATCCATGCATACACAGATGGATCAGCAACTAATGCAACAGAAAATGGGGGTGGAGGAGTCTTCCTGAGCTTAAGCAATGGCACACAAAAAAGATAGCAGTCGCAACAGGGACATTTTCAAGTAACTTCAGAGCAGAGGCAGAGGCCTTAAAAACTGCATCAGAAATTCTAATGACAGAAGAAAGCTCAGAGAGACCAGTAGCTATCTTCTCAGATGCGCTGTCAGTGATTACAACGCTGAAAAGTCAAAGTAATGCTGAACTGGATGACCGGAGAGTAACACATCATAGACTATGTCAGCAATACAAAAGAGTCGTGATACAGTGGATCCGTTCTCACTGCAACATCCCTGGAAATGAAGAGGCTGACAGATTGGCAAAGGAAGGGGGAAAGCTTCCTCAACTTGACACAAATATAACCTATGAGGAGGCCAAGAGTTTTATCAAGCGCAGGTACAGGCACAAGTGGGAAGAAGAGCAACCAGGCCACACAAAAAATGATCCGTATTACAACCTCAGCAGAAGTGAACATGTGGTAATCTTCAGACTTCGCACATGTCATAACAGAATGAGATACCATCTATTCAACAAATTAAAGATACGAACTACTGATGAGTGTGACTGTGGCACTGATAAAATGACTGCCGAACATCTGCTTGAAAGGTGCCCAACATATAAGGAACAGAGAAAACGCATATGGTGTCACGTGACCGATAATTTATTTTACCATTTCGTTTCATATGTTAATAACTCTTTTAATGTTCTGTTTTCCTAGACATTTGTATTCTTCTTTTCTATCTTTTTTTCACCTTTTCAAACCGCACCCGCGTTTTGTTACGTTTGGCTGGCCTTCAGAGTAGAAATTCCCACTGGACCAGCAGACGGTCATATAACGTAATTGTAGTGAATTTCTAAATACAATATCTAATTTAATATATAACAATATCGGGCATAAAGGAAAAGATAAGAAAGTATAAAAGAATTTTCTGCTAGAACTGTTGGTATCGCCTACGCCTTCAGATTATTATTTGCTAACGAATAGCCGAACAAAACGGTACCCAAATTTTTCAAATTCGTCCTTGACATAATCACTTTTCCTAGTTTTAAGAAAATATGTGCCTACAAATGTATTGTGGAACGAGGAGGGGAAAGGATAGATGAAATGCTAATTCGTTTCGCATTGATTTTAAACTAAAAGCCAATACTAGCACAGGGGCAAGACTTGCCTTAGGGGTTTCCCCAAAATACGAGGAAAAAGTTAGAACATGTAGACAACTCGTGTCACAAAAACAACCGTAGCTCTTATTTCAAAGGACGTAATTATCACGTAAATAGAGAAGACAGCACATGGAAAAGAATTGAACGTGTAGTAGACTAAAAATAAAAAACACTAACTTAGAAAAAAAACAACTGTGTACATCTGAACCAAGCCAACTAGTCCCATATAAATTGTATATTCGTGTACCTTAGGACTTGTTGACAAAGAATATGGTAATAGTTATGCAAATAGTCCATTAATTAACTAATTATAGCCATAATACTATAGTGGATCCGACCAGACTGTCAAGTAAAGATCATGCCTGCTTGTAATTTTTTATGGCATGTTTTGAAAAAACGACTTTGGGTAAATGAGGTTAAAAGGTACGGGATATTTGATTGGGTGGATTTTAAAGTAAGGCGAAGTTTGATTGGTTGACCAAAAACTAAAAATATATTTGCCTTGGAAACATATTGGGAGTTGTTATTTGAAACGATAGATTCAAAAATAAATGTAAACATGGTCCCATTGAACAAAGCAGTAGATACTGGTACGAAACGGGGACTGTTCACTGCCATTTCAAGTAAATTTTGTGTAAAGCAAGATCGATGAGAGCAGGCGGAGAAATTTTCTAACATAGGAAAAGCCTGGACATAGGGCAGATCGAAAATGTGCCATATTCTATTGCCTAGTCATCGTTTAATTGTGTTATTTCCTTGCATCTGTGGTAAGATTGATTTTCTTAACATTTTATTTAAAATAACATTTGAATGTGAAATACTAACATACGACTATAAGTAAGTGAGTCTATGGCAGACTCAAAACAGAGTCTAGAGATTGATCCAGCATATGAAAGACTATCAGAGAGGTGTCTTCTTCTTCTTCCGTCCTTAGCCAAAGACCGACCAAGCAGTCAGAGGCCATCACGCCTTGTGGCGTCTTAAGGGCAACAGCAGATTGATTTTCTCTGTTGTAGTTTCCCATCACGCCTAGCGGCGTCTTTAGGGCAACAACAAATAGATCCATCTGCCGTTGTTTCCGTAATCGGTGTGACAAGCCAACGGGTGATCAGCCCATTGGGCTCAGTCTATCTGGTTAGATGTTTTTCTGGCGTGGTCATGCTGTTTCGTGGTAGTACAGCTGATTCGTTATATTCCTTAGTATTAATGGCCAATTTTTTTAGCATTACCGCATCAAAATTAGTAAGTTTTACCTGTGATGTAGGATATGTCTTGCTTCCATCACTAACTCTGGCCTTTTCCAGTTGGAAGTAATGAGAGAATCTCATTTATTGAGGCATTTTCATGCCCAAAACAAAATGAAATGAAGAGACAAACCAGAATGTAAACACCGCAGCCATATTATCATTGAGGTCACGTGAACACGCACAGCCAATTAAATATTTACAATCAAGCAGAAACCTTTTTAAGGAGAAGGCTGTCGTAATTTTTGATAGATAGGCCTGAGTTATTTATGGTCCCGTCTGAGCAGAGAGTGATAGTGAGAGCTTTGTGAGAGGAAGGTGTGAGAAATAGTCCTGTTTCACGAGGAGAACTGGTGTAAGAGAAAGTACAGTCTTGGATTGAGTAATTGCTCTAATCCAGCCTATCTAGTATGACACGCTTTCATGAAGACGCACTTTCTCACTTGGTATGGATTCCAATTACACTACCCTCACGTACGCACACACACACACAATTTGGTGACAGAAATATGTACAGACGTAGAAACAGATAAACTATGGATCACATATAAATGGCAGGGGGGGGGGGGGGTTTGATCAACACAAATAGCTTGAGGTTTATTACGTTTATTATATCGCTAGAAAATAGATCGCGACATCAATACATCATTATCATCACATCCATGAATTATAGTTACATAAGAGAAAGAACATATAACTCTCATAAACCCTCCCTCTGGTATAGGGGAAAACTAGGAATGATTCCAACCGAGGTTATTTAACCAAAAGATCAAAACAAATGATTAACAATGGGAGTGGGGAGTAGTCAGGATGGGTAAAGAATATGTCCTTAATTTAAACTCCCATGGGGCATTCAGATTAGTGAGAGATAAATAAAAGAGAAGATGTTATATTAGTAGTAACTTAAGAAATAAGTTCTTTCATTCCGTTTCACTCTCTACACACATACAGTGAGCTCACTTCAGTTATGCTTACCCCTCTGCCGACGCTGCATACATTCCATGGAAGTTATCACACACACTGTATTTAAGACTATTATGAGTCTTATTATTTGTCCAGTTCAACCCCAGAATCTCCGTCTAGGCAACTGCTATTTTTCTCGGTGAGTCGCTTAATTGGTGCGTTGATTATATTTTTTGTCCTGGAGGTATTCCTCTTCGTACTGCAGGTATTGGTTTGAGATAAGTTTATCAGAGAGGTGTAGACCAACTAAATTATATATGATTATCATCAGGAGCATAACACCTATCCTATTGTATGGACAACAGATTATTGCTGGAATTGCAGAGGCGTTGTAACTATTAGGGGAGAGGAATACTGGTATACCTGGTCACATCAAAAGAAACTGGTGAAAGGGATTGTCGTAAAGAGCTGATCTTACATGTTTGTTTGTAATGTGCCTGTACTGGTTGTTGAGCATTATTGTAGGCTGTTGATTACGAAGGAGGCATATCCTTCTGATTTCAGAGGGTTTTGGTTGCTGTCAATAACTGGTGCCGGACTACAGTGGGCCGATATATTCATGCCACAGTCTTGCCTTTTTCGGAGACAACTGTAAACCACCATCATTCTTGAAGAAGTGGGAGCTGAAGGTTGTCGTTCAGCGAAGTGCAGGAAGATTCCTACATCATATTACAAAGATAGGTGCATGTTCGGCACCTGATCGCTCAACTAACATTATATTACAAATAAGAGACTGAGAATAGTGATATAAACATTCCATCAGTGTCCATAAAAATTTACAAACAACATGCAGAGATGATGATAGTAAACAATCAACCAGTGTATACTAGAAGTCACCTCAGTTAGACAATACAACTACACCCTTATATAATAATATGTGTATTATGGTCAGAAGACCCATTGTATAAATTGATTGATGTAATTAATTTCTATGATTTCACTTTTGATTGACAGTCCTGATTCCAAATAAATTAGATTCAGGACAATAAATTGAAAATATTAACTTTACCAAACTTTCAACCACTGTCTTACTAAAGATAGTCTTTTAAAGTGTAGTTCGTATGTGATTGTCGTGGTACTGTTGTGTTGTATTAGATAATAAAATAATTTGTGTAATTGTTTATATGTTCAGTTGGTTAATGCAACCTTACACTAACATCTCATAACCCTAGACACCAAACGTAGTCATCTTACGTTCTATCTAGAATAAGTCTGAATGAGATCATAGTGGTGGTAGTAGAAAGGTGCCCTGGAAATTTACTCTAATATTTATTATATTCAGATACCTTCACAGCTGACCTCATTCAGTACACTAAGATTTCTTTACAACAAACTGTATTTACATCAAACCCACCACATATATTGGGGTCTCGCTCCTGGGGATTGAACTTTTCATAACACTAGCTATATTGGGTAGTTTGCTTCTGGGATTTTAAATTATTAAAATATTATCAATTATATTAGGAATCTCAGATAGTATAAAACTAAAGCATTCCTTTTTGGAGAAAATAAATAGTGGTTGAGCTATCAGTGCCTGTGGTTGTTCTTAGTTATAATTAGAAATTGTTAGTTATAATTAGAAATTTGTCTAGTTAGAAATTTTAAAAGGTTTGCCTAGTACAAAATAGCTGATCTGGCGAAGTTTCGATCTGCTGCTGTGCAGGCTGCTAAAGAATTGGGAATGGAGGGGCAAATTATGATTGCTTATGTCACAACTGAATGTGACAAATTTATTGAACGCGAAGAAAAAAGATTAGAAAAAGAGGCTGAAAGAAAGTTAGAGGCTGAAAAAGAAATTAAGAGGCTGCAGATTAAGGCTGAATAAAAAAAGTTAGAGGCAGATAAAGAACTTAAGAGGCTGCAGATTGAGGTTGACAAGGAGGCTAGGGCATTGGAGGCAGAAGAAAAGAGACTAGCTGCAAAAAGAGAAGAAAAGAGACTAGCTGCAGAAAGAGAAGAAAAGAGATTAGCTACAGAAAGAGAAGAAAAGAGATTGACTGCTGAGAGGGAAGCAGAAGATAAAAGAATGCAGAGGGAGCATGAGTTACGACTAAGGGAGTTAGAATTTCAAGGCCATGCTCCTGAAAATGGTGCCAGCCCCTTTGCCTCAGATGCTACTGTTAGTCAGGGAGCCTCAACCTCAGCTATGAGTTTTCATTTAGACCATTTTGTTGAGAAAGACGATGACATAGAAAGTTACCTAAATAGATATGAACTTTTGGCTACCACATATAGTTTAGAGAGAGAAAGGTGGAGCCTAAAGTTATCACAAGGGCTTCGTGGTACAGCTTATGAAGTTTTTGCCAAGATGAGCAGGGATGATCAGGACAATTATGACATGCTAAAGCAGGCTCTTTTGTTAAGATATGAAAAGAATGGGGAGTTTTATAGAAAAAAATGTAGGAATGCCAAACTACTGTCGGGTGAGACTTATCACCAGTTCTCTGCACGGTTAGAGACCTACTTGGAGAAATGGACTGCTTTGGGAAAACCCAAACTCTTAAGAAAATGATCCTTATTGAGCAACTAAGAGAGTCCATGGCTCCAGACCTGAGAAAGTTTCTCATGGAACAAGGTGCAGAGAGGCTGGGTGAGTTACTCAATGTCGCTGAGAGGTATCAGGCAGCCCAAGCAGAGGTAGTTGGAAATAAAAAGAAACAGGTAGACAATTTTAAGGCACCTCAAAACTTTAATAAGTTTGACCATAGAGACCAGAACAAAGGTAAGCACCAGTTTGATAGGCCACGCAATGACTATAATAATAAAACCTCACAATTCAATGAAAGGAAATATAATGACAGAAAACCCTTTAACCAAGGAAAGAAGTATTGTAAACATTGTCGGATGGACAACCATAACACTGAAAATTGTAGAAGGAAAACTCCTACTTTCGCTGCAATGAAAATGGGGAGAAAGGGAGTAAAGGTCAACCTTACTGAACAACAGGAACCTTACCACCCCCCAGTGTGTGAAGATGTAACATGCAATGGTGTCATCATAAGGTGTTTGTATGATACTGGATTAGATTATGATTCAGTTGTGAGTTCTCACCTGGTGCAGGCAGATCAATACACCACAGAAACAGTGCAGATTCAAACTGCAACCAAGGACGTAGCGACCATGACACTTCCCGTCGCCAGGATAAATATGAAAACGCAATATGTGGAAGGAATCATAAAAGCAGCAGTGATAAATGAACCAATCTACCCTCTGATATTGGGGTGTAGATATGTCTTCTTGGGGAATCCCAAGAGACCTGTGACCATGGCAACAGTGCAGACCAGATCACAGTCTAAAAAGGAGGAGGATAATCCGATAAATACCCATCCAGATGAGATGAGGAAGGCACAGGCGGAGGATAAGACCCTCAAGCCTTGTTTTAAGAAATTGCCCAAATGTCATACACCTCCAGGCAAGGGAGATTTCTATATGAAGAACAAATTGATATACAGGAAGGCTGGAAATGGATTCAATGGTCACGGACAGCTGGTCCTTCCAATTTCATATAGGACTAAAGTGTTGGAACTAGGGCATGCGATTCCCTTCAAAAGTCATATGGGGATCATCGTAACAGGACAGCGTTTAGCTTGTTATTATTTCTGGCCAGGAATAACTGAAGACATAAAGAGATATGTAAAATCCTGTCCAGAGTGCCAACGGGTAGCTCAAAAGCATTGGACTGCTCCAGTAACTCTAGGGGAAATGCCAATAGTAGGAACCCCCTTTGAAAGAGTTGCCGTGGACATTGTGGGACCTCTCACTCGGACCAAGAGGAGGAACAGTTACATTCTGACTCTGGTGGACACTTGTTCTATGTGAGGAGAGGCGGTAGCCCTGTCATCAATTGATTCGAAGCATGTGGCAGAGGCATTACTCACAATCTTCACCAGGTTAGGCTTTCCCAACCAAATCTTGACTGATAATGGCTCTCAGTTCAAGGGGAAACTAACAGAAGAAGTATTCAGGATCTTTCAAGCCAAACACTGTCATTGTAGCCCGTATCATCCTCAAGGAAATGACCAAGTAAAAAGATTTAACGGTAATCTCATGTCGATCCTGAGGAAGTTGGCACATGAAAAACCAGATACATGGGATCAGTACCTTCCCGCCGCTCTGTTTGCCTACCGGGAGGTACCCCATAGTTCAACCGGTATGGCCCCGGCAACATTGTTATTTGGAAGGCCAATAAAAGGTCCCCTGGAAGCCTTGTTAAGGACATGGACCGATGAAAAGGCAGAAGAAAATATTACTTCATCATATCAATATGTGAACGAGCTGACCACTCGTCTTAAAACTGGCTGGAAACTTGCCAATGAAAATTTGAGACAAGCCAGGAAAAAGCATGCTGCCTATTACAATAAGAAAGCGAAGGATCGAGAATTATCTGTGGGAGAGAAGGTGCTCCTTCTACTGCCCGGTAGCCAGAATAAATTGCAAATTTAATGGCAAGGTCCATATACAGTTCTAGAGAAGGTGTCTAGAACAAATTATAAGATAGATAAGAAAGGGAAAGAGAAAATCTATCATGTGAATCTCCTGAAGAAATATCTGGACAGAGAAAACCAGGAAGAGACACACCTACTGACCTTGTCTGTTGCAATGGAGATGAAAAAGGAACCACTCACTTCTCATGAATATCCTTTACATCCCTATGAGACCGCCGCACAGGTAAAAATCAGCACACACTTAACGGAAATTCAGAGGGAGAGGGTTCAACAGGTTCTGAATAATCATACAGATGTGTTAACGGACCGTCCGGGGCATACAAATTTATTGGAGTATGATATGAAACTCATAGACCCAACACCAATCTGTATGAAAGCCTATTCGATTCCGTTCGCTAAGGAAAAAGCTTTAAGGGAGGAGATAGATTATCTGTTGAGGGAAGATATTATCTCGCACAGTGAATCGCCCTACAGTTCCAGTGTGGTTCTGTTAAGAAAACCCTCTGGAGAACACAGGCTGTGTATAGATTACAGGAAACTGAATGCTGTCACAGAAGGTCAGGTGGATCCATTACCTGATACAAATCAGCTGTTTGCCAGGCTGAATAGAGCTAAATATTTCTCTAAAGTGGATCTGAGCAAAGGCTACTATCAGATTCCAGTAAAGCTGGAGGTAAAACCTTATTTAGCCTTTAGCACCTCGGAAGGACATTATGAATTTAATATGTTGCCATTCGGGCTGAAAAATGCACCGAGTGTGTTTTCGAGGATGATGAGAAAGTTACTGGATCCCCTGAAGAATCCATGCATCACCAACTTCATGGATGATATTCTCATAGCAACAGAAACATTTGAGGAACACATTAACTCTCTGAATATGTTGTTTGATCGATTGAGAGAGACCAATTTGACAGCTAGACCGACGAAATGCTGTGTTGGATGTAAAGAGCTGGAATTCTTGGGCCACATAGTACATCAGGGAAACATGACCCCTGACCCCAAGAACCTGGAGAAGTTAAAAAAAAGCACCAAGACCACAGACAAAAAAGGATGTGCGATCTTTTGTCTCATTATGTGGTTTTTACCAAAAGTATATAAAAAACTTTAACTCCATATGTGCTCCATTGACTGATTTAACGCGCAAAGGAAATCCTGATAGAATTATTTGGACGGCGCAATGTGAATTAGCATACCATGATTTGAAAGAAAAGCTCACAAGCAGGCCTATTTTGAAATTACCTGACTTAAGTCAAGAATTCATTCTGAGAACGGATGCGAGTAATATCGGTTTGGGTGCAGCTCTATTACAACGGTCAAATTCACTTGATGGGGAATTAACCCCAGTAGCTTATGCTAGCCGTAAGTTGAACACAGCAGAACAAAAATATTCAACAAGTGAAAAAGAATGTCTGGCAGTCATCTGGGGTATAAAAAAGTTCCAGATTTATCTCTATGGACAATCATTTAGGATCCAGACAGATCATAAACCACTCGTGTGTCTGTCACAAGCAAGGCATGAAAATGCAAGGTTATTGCGCTGGTCTTTGCTCTTACAGCCATTCCAGTTTACTATAGAGTACATTCCCGGAAACAACTAATGTGGGAGCTGATTTTTTAAGCAGACATCCATACGACGAACATAAGAGTAGTCATCAGGCATAGATAGTAAATTCATCTATGTGTATTTAGAAATAGGAACTGACATATGATCGTCTGTTCTAAAGGGGGGACATGTGTAGTGAATTTCTAAATACAATATCTAATTTAATATATAACAATATCGGGCATAAAGGAAAAGATAAGAAAGTATAAAAGAATTTTCTGCTAGAACTGTTGGTATCGCCTACGCCTTCAGATTATTATTTGCTAACGAATAGCCGAACAAAACAGTACCCAAATTTTTCAAATTCGTCCTTGACATAATCACTTTTCCTAGTTCTAAGAAAATATGTGCCTACAAATGAATTGTGGAACGAGGAGGGGAAAGGATAGATGCAATGCTAATTCGTTTCGCATTGATTTTAAACTAAAAGCCAATACTAGCACAGGGGCAAGCCTTGCCTTAGGGGTTTCCCCAAAATACGAGGAAAAAGTTAGAACATGTAGACAACTCGTGTCACAAAAACAACCGTAGCTCTTATTTCAAAGGACGTAATTATCACGTAAATAGAGAAGACAGCACATGGAAAAGAATTGAACGTGTAGTAGACTAAAAATAAAAAACACTAACTTAGAAAAAAAACAACTGTGTACTTCTGAACCAAGCCAACTAGTCCCATATAAATTGTATATTCGTGTACCTTAGGACTTGTTGACAAAGAATATGGTAATAGTTATGCAAATAGTCCATTAATTAACTAATTATAGCCATAATACTATAGTGGATCCGACCAGACTGTCAAGTAAAGATCATGCCTGCTTGTAATTTTTTATGGCATGTTTTGAAAAAACGACTTTGGGTAAATGAGGTTAAAAGGTACGGGATATTTGATTGGGTGGATTTTAAAGGAAGGCGAAGTATGATTGGTTGACCAAAAACTAAAAATATATTTGCCTTGGAAACATATTGGGAGTTGTTATTTGAAACGATAGATTCAAAAATAAATGTAAACATGGTCCCATTGGACAAAGCAGTAGATACTGGTACGAAACGGGGACTGTTCACTGCCATTTCAAGTAAATTTTGTGTAAAGCAAGATCGATGAGAGCAGGCGGAGACATTTTCTAACAGGAAAATCCTGGACATAGGGCAGATCAAAAATGTGCCATATTCTATTGCCTAGTCATCGTTTAATTGTGTTATTTCCTTGCATCTGTGGTAAGATTGATTTTCTTAACATTTTATTTAAAATAAAATTTGAATGTGAAATACTAACATACGACTATAAGTAAGTGAGTCTATGGCAGACTCAAAACAGAGTCTAGAGATTGATACAGCATATGAAAGACTATCAGAGAGGTGTAGACCAACTAAATTATATAGGATTATCATCAGGAGCATAATACCTATCCTATTGTATGGACAACAGATTATTGCTGGAATTGCAGAGGCGTTGTAACTATTAGGGGAGAAGAATACTGGTATACCTGGTCACATCAAAAGAAACTGGTGAAAGGGATTGTCGTAAAGAGCTGATCTTACATGTTTGTTTGTAATGTGCATGTACTGGTTGTTGAGTATTATTGTAGGCTGTTGATTATGAAGGAGGCATATCCTTCTGATTTCAGAGGGTTTTGGTTGCTGTCAATAACTGGTGCCAGACTACAGTGGGCTGATATATTCATGCCACAGTCTTGCCTTTTTCGGAGACAACTGTAAACCACCATCATTCTTGAAGAAGTGGGAGCTGAAGGTTGTCGTTCAGCGAAGTGCAGGAAGATTCCTACATCATATTACAAAGATAGGTGCATGTTCGGCACCTGATCGCTCAACTAACATTATATTACAAATAAGAGACTGAGAATAGTGATATAAACATTCCATCAGTGTCCATAAAAACTTACAAACAACATGCAGAGATGATGATAGTAAACAATCAACCAGTGTATACTAGAAGTCACCTCAGTTAGACAATACAACTACACCCTTATATAATAATATGTGTATTATGGTCAGAAGACCCATTGTATAAATTGATTGATGTAATTAATTTCTATGATTTCACTTTTGATTGACAGTCCTGATTCCAAATAAATTAGATTCAGGACAATAAATTGAAAACATTAACTTTACCAAACTTTCAACCACTGACTTACTAAAGATAGTCTTTTAAAGTGTAGTTCGTATGTGATTGTCGTTGTACTGTTGTGTTGTATTAGATAATAAAATAATTTGTGTAATTGTTTATATGTTCAGTTGGTTAATGCAACCTTACATTAACATTTCATAACCCTAGACACCAAACGTAGTCATCTTACATTCTATCTAGATTAAGTCTGAATGAGATCATAGCGGTAGTAGTAGAAAGGTGCCCTGGAAATTTACTCTAATATTTATTATATTCAGGGACCTTCGCAGCTGACCTCATTCAGTACACTAAGATTTCTTTACAACAAACTGTATTTACATCAAACCCACCACATATATTGGGGTCTCGCTCCTGGGGATTGAACTTTTCATAACACCAGCTATATTGGGTAGTTTGCTTCTGGGATTTTAAATTCTTAAAATATTATCAATTATATTAGGAATCTCAGATAGTATAAAACTAAAAGCATTCCTTTTTGGAGAAATTAAATAGTGGTTGAGCTATCAGTGCCTGTGGTTGTTCTTAGTTATAATTAGAAATTGTTAGTTATAATTAGAAATGTGTCTAGTTAGAAATTTTAAAAGGTTTGCCTAGTACAAAATGGCTGATCTGGCGAAGTTTCGATCTGCTGCTGTGCAGGCTGCTAAAGAATTGGGAATGGAGGGGCAAATTATGATTGCTTATGTCACAACTGAATGTGACAAATTTATTGAACGCGAAGAAAAAAGATTAGAAAAAGAGGCTGAAAGAAAGTTAGAGGCTGAAAAAGAAATTAAGAGGCTGCAGATTGAGGTTGACAAGGAGGCTAGTGCATTGGAGGCAGAAGAAAAGAGACTAGCTGCAGAAAGAGAAGAAAAGAGACTAGCTGCAGAAAGAGAAGAAAAGAGATTAGCTACAGAAAGAGAAGAAAAGAGATGGACTGCTGAGAGGGAAGCAGAAGATAAAAGATTGCAGAGGGAGCATGAGTTACGACTAAGGGAGTTAGAATTTCAAGGCCATGCTCCTGAAAATGGTGCCAGCCCCTTTGCCTCAGATGCTACTGTTAGTCAGGGAGCCTCAACCTCAGCTATGAGTTTTCATTTAGACCATTTTGTTGAGAAAGACGATGACATAGAAAGTTACCTAAATAGATATGAACTTTTGGCTACCACTTATGGTTTAGAGAGAGAAAGGTGGAGCCTAAAGTTATCACAAGGGCTTCTTGGTACAGCTTATGAAGTTTTTGCCAAGATGAGCAGGGATGATCAGGACAATTATAACATGCTAAAGCAGGCTCTTTTGTTAAGATATGAAAAGAATGGGGAATTTTATAGAAAAAAATGTAGGAATGACAAACTACTGTCGGGTGAGACTTATCACCAGTTCTCTGCACGGTTAGAGACCTACTTGGAGAAATGGACTGCTCTGGGGAAAACCCAATATCTTAAGGAAATGATCCTTATTGAGCAACTAAGAGAGTCCATGGCTCCAGACCTGAGAAAGTTTCTCATGGAACAAGGTGCAGAGAGGCTGGGTGAGTTACTCAATGTCGCTGAGAGGTATCAGGCAGCCCAAGCAGAGGTAGTTGGAAATAAAAAGAAACAGGTAGACAATTTTAAGGCACCTCAAAACTTTAATAAGTTTGACCATAGAGACCAGAACAAAGGTAAGCACCAGTTTGATAGGCCACGCAATGACTATAGTAATAAAACCTCACAATTCAATGAAAGGAAATATAATGACAGAAAACCCTTTAACCAAGGAAAGAAGTATTGTAAACATTGTTGGATGGACAACCATAACACTGAAAATTGTAGAAGGAAAACCCCTACTTTTGCTGCAATGAAAATGGGGAGAAAGGGAGTAAAGGTCAACCTTACTGAACAACAGGAACCTTACCACCCCCCAGTGTGTGAAGATGTAACATGCAATGGTGTCACCATAAGGTGTTTGTATGATACTGGATTAGATTATGATTCAGTTGTGAGTTCTCACCTGGTGCAGGCAGATCAATACACCACAGAAACAGTGGAGATTCAAACTGCAACCAAGGACGTAGCGACCATGACACTTCCCGTCGCCAGGATAAATGTGAAAACGCGATATGTGGAAGGAATCATAAAAGCAGCAGTGATAAATGAACCAATCTACCCTCTGATATTGGGGTGTAGATATGTCTTCTTGGGGAATCCCAAGAGACATGTGACCATGGCAACAGTGCAGACCAGATCACAGTCTAAAAAGGAGGAGGATAATCCGATAAATACCCATCCAGATGAGATGAGGAAGGCACAGGCGGAGGATAAGACACTCAAGCCTTGTTTTAAGAAATTGCCCAAATGTCATACACCTCCAGGCAAGGGAGATTTCTATATGAAGAACAAATTGATATATAGGAAGGCTGGAAATGGATCCAATGGTCACGGACAGCTGGTCCTTCCAATTTCATATAGGACTAAAGTGTTGGAACTAGGGCATGCGATTCCCTTCAGTGGTCATATGGGGATCAGCGCAACAGGACAGCGTATAGCTTGTCATTATTTCTGGCCAAGAGGAGGAACAGTTACATTCTGACTCTGGTGGACACTTGTTCTATGTGAGGAGAGGCGGTAGCCCTGTCATCAATTGATTCGAAGCATGTGGCAGAGGCATTACTCACAATCTTCACCAGGTTAGGCTTTCCCAACCAAATCTTGACTGATAATGGCTCTCAGTTCAAGGGGAAACTAACAGAAGAAGTATTCAGGATCTTTCAAGCCAAACACTTTCATTGTAGCCCGTATCATCCTCAAGGAAATGGCCAAGTAGAAAGATTTAACGGGACTCTCATGTCGATCCTGAGGAAGTTGGCACATGAAAAACCAGATACATGGGATCAGTACCTTCCCGCCGCCCTGTTTGCCTACCGGGAGGTACCCCATAGTTCAACCGGTATGGCCCCGGCAACATTGTTATTTGGAAATAAAATAAAAGTTCCCACCACAGTAATGTTATCTAAACGCACCTGTGGTCCGAACAGGGGGAATTTCTCTGGTCACTCTAGTCTTTGATCAGGAGCGGCTGGTACCCTTTGAGGCATGAGTAACGAGTTTGATCTGTTTCAGGGGGAGATAAAACCCGCTGTTAGTCCTTTGTGGGTTTTTGCCCCTTAGAACGCATTAGTGATCATAATATTATGTCTATCGGGGGGAATCTTCTCGCGGTTGTTGTCTTTGATGCAGTCTCTAGAGAAACTTTTGTCTTACTCTCCGGATTACGTCTTTCGCCAAACATCTGTAGAAATATGCAGGCCAGGTGTCCGGGGGGAGCGTCCTTTGTAATCTATAAGAGTAGACGGGTTTAATAAGCCAACACACTCGGGAATATTCCTGGCCCGTAGATGACCATATGAGACTTAGGCAGAGATAGCACGGCAGTACTAGAATGTGTTTGCCTATGTTCTAGTCATTTTTCGGGGTGAGTTGACATATCTTATAATTATAATATGATATATTCATGTTAGTTTTTTATATATCTGTTAGGAAAGTGACTTCAATTCATTTCTGAGGACTTCTAGTAATTTTATTCAGTGATAAGGTAGCGCTGTCTACGGCCTTTGTAAGGGTGCTTAAACTGTTACGGTTTATCATGGGTTAAATGTTAAACTTACAATAACAGATACTAGGCATAGAATCAGTCCACAGATGCTTATCATGGGTTAAGAATAGGCTAAATTAACTGTCATTTCTGTAAGATAATGTCAGGTGTGTATTGTTCACTTAAAACTGAATAGTGAGATGCAGGTAATAATTCTGGATTATAGGAGATAGTCACTTATTCCTTTTTGATAGATATGTCTAGTGGCAAGGGAGAATCATTTTATGCTTAATTGTGTGGCTAGGCACTAGTCTATAACTTTCACAGAAAGCAGTCACCAGGCATAGATATAATTATATCTTATGATTCAGCCACAACTGTATTATTATAGCAAGAACATTGCATTTTCTATGTACTCATTTTGTGGAATGCTAATATATTTCCCCAAGGGGACATACGATTTATTTGTGTAATGTCACATGCTGTAATCTGTTTATGTAAATTTATTTAATGTTGTAAGATGAATAAGCATATTCATTTAACTGTAACTACAAGGTAAGGTTTCCTGTATGTTGAGATTGGGAGAAGAGGAGGAGATTTTGTTGTCAGAACATCTAATGACAGGTACATGGGTGTACAAAAGATATTAAGCTTCTGCGGGCACATGCTATAATTGATAGAATGGAAGGAGCGGAGCATGACTAGGTTATAAAACATTAGATTGATTTTGTTGTTGCTTGAGGTAAAGGGTATCTTTTTTGGGTCTTAGTTTCAGGGAGACAGAATCGCTAGAGCAGACTCCAGTCAGGCGAAGAACGACATGTCCTCTTCGATCTAGAGGGTTTCTGAATACCGCTAGCGTCACGAGTAGTCAAACCCCGTTTCTGAACCTAAACCCTTTTGTCAACGCCAAGTTAAGCTCACGCAGTGCAACGGAGCCAACGCTAAATCTGGAATCACCAAATGCAGTAGTAGTTCCCTACTCGCCTATTGGATTACCAGTCAGAGCATTGCCGCTTCCAGAATATCAAAACCGCCCAGCATGTCTATAGCAGAATCTGATATCACCCGACTTTGTGTGCCTAAACGGGGCACTCAGCCCAAACCACAGCCAAACCAGTTTAAACAGGATTTACAGCCAAGCAAGCAATAGCGCCGGATAAGAGCGCCTGGGACTCTTTGTCCTCAAGTGACTTCTTCTGGTGTATATCTGGGTTTATGTAGAACTTCGCACTTAGGAGCGGCCAGCAAAGATAAACAGCGTTGTCCAGCCCCTCACGCATTTAAGGTCACCAACGTTTAGCCCCACCGAGGAAAGTTTTGTATTTCACTTCATTCACCTTGGAGGATATTTACATGTAAGACACTTTTCTGGAGCTAGCGCCTTTGGTCCCACGAAAAAAAACGGACGGACTGTCGCTCAGTTCGTTTATTTGGTCAGCAGGAGATAAACAGCGTCTTCCAGTGTTCCCTCGCGTAATTAGGGGTCACCAACGTTTAGCCCGACAAGGAAAGTTTTTGTATTTCACTTCATTCACATTGAAGGATATTTACTTGTAAGACACTTTTCTGGAGCTAGCGCCTTTGGTCCCACAAAAGCGGACCCACTGTCGGACAGCTTAGTTATTTTCTCCGTGTTCTACAGGTTTTATGAGTGTTGGTGGTGTGTGTGTTTGTGGGTGTGTATTTAGGTTATTGAGGGTTATTGATGAATATTTTGATTATTGATGTTTAATTATATACTCAAATTACACAGTGAATCATTTCCTCTTTACTTTCGATGTTCCTTCCGTTATTGCCCTATTCATTAATCAGAAAAGTCTTACTTAGTCTGAAAATTTTTCTACCTTTTACAAACCTTCTTCTGATTTAATTCAAAAAGGATTACAGAGCACAAAATGGCGGTTTCCCTCCAATACTTGTTCCAGAGGAATTTACACACACAACCCTTCCCATATGCACATAAATAATAGTATATACATATTGATACTTAGATCACTCTTACCCTCAATCCAGAATGCACACAGTGCTTCTAAAACCTTTGACAGGCTGCACACACCGTTGGATGGCAAAGATGCTAGGGTGGTGAAACTCTGACTTATGTGTTTGATTCAATAATGGCAGCGAGTGATTTTCCTAAGATTTGTCTCCCCTTTTATTCTTTCAAAACAACCACCGGCAAATAGTGATCAACGATCCGATTGGCTGTTACGTTTCATTCATCGTTCACTCCATCACTTCAAGAATATGTCGGTATTGATTCTTTTATCTTTTTTAGAAGTAGGAAAATGGAATGAAAATCAAACTGATGATGATGAAATTTTACAACATAAGAAATATCTAACACACAATTGAAAAATTACACACAGATTGTCAATGATTTCCTTTGGAATTATCACTTTAAAATCAAAAGTCACTTTAGAATAGATATATTGTCACTTATACTGACATTCACTATGGCCTTGACTGGAACTAACTGTTGTGAATCACTTTTCTTAACTTTTTAATTAGTCGCTAGGTATTATGATTCTGTCTTTACAGATGTAATGATCTTAACAAAGTTTGGTTTCATCATCTGATATTACTATAAGTGTGGTGAACCATATATTTAGATCTCAGTCCTTCTGATAGGCACTTATCTCTGTGAACTCTACCGAGCTGTCAATCTGATGTGAACAGTGGCTGGCAGACCCCATGCATTAGGGTTACCAGTCCTGATCTGATGTATACTCTGGGTGATGTTGCTTCTATGGCTTTTACTGGTATACACAATCTTCCGCCTTGTTGGCAGTCTAGTATGATATGATCTGACATGTAACATATAATAGTTCTAGGCTAGTATCTTTCTAGCAAAACCTTTCTCTAGTACAGGTGAGAGGTAAGTAAAACATCAGAAAGCATTTGTTAATTCAAACCAGACAGATCACTTCAGTGACTTACTCCAAGCATACAAGCATTAAATCCTTCCATTTACATACTTGTAGTGGAGCCGCGCTAGCGTAGTGGTTACAACACCGCTCTGGCGACCGGGTGATTCAGGATCAAACCCGGGCGACGGCATTTGAGGATTTTTCGTCGACCGGGAATTGGACTGGATTAACTCGAGACCTGGCGAGAACATTTGAAGGAGTGTCGTCGACCAGGGATTGGCGGCTCCTGAGCCGACCCAGCTGCAATGGGTACCTCCGAAATCGGAGAGTATTTGCCTGAATGGCGAGGGACACCTGTCTCTGTACAAGTAAAAAGGGATACTCACGTAAAATCAATGTCAGGTTAGACATAGTAATAACCTGAGATTTCGCCTCGAGTATTAGCGGGCGTACGAAAAAAAAAAAAAAAAAAAAAAAAAAAAAAAAAAACATACTTGTATTACTCTTCAGTGACCTAGTATAGACCTTTATTGTTATTAAATTTTATACATCATCATCATCTCATCTCAACCCGTAACCCGTCATGGGTCGAAGGGGTGCCATGGTGGAAGCATCAGCAGACAGGGTCCTCCACTGCTCTCTATCCTCAGCAATGCGTACAAGTGTGGAAAAACCGGATCCTGCCCATTCTTTGATGTTATCAGCCCAGGATTTTCTTTGCCTTCCTCTTCTCCGATTACCTTCGACTGTTCCCTGGAGGATCGTTTTTGAAAGGGAGTCATGACGAGTTACATGCCTAAACCAGGCAAGCTTTCGACGTTTCACTACTGACAAAAGTGGTTCTTGGTGACCTGCATAGGTGTTTATTTTCTCTCTAACATAGACATTTGTTTTGTGCTCTTTATAGCAAATGCGCAAAATTCTTCTATAATATTTATGCTGGAAAGCCTGAATCCTTCGCTCCGTATCTGCAGTGAGTGCCCAGCCCTCACATCCATACAAGAGAATAGATAATACAAGTGATTTGTATAATTTGATCTTCACAGGAAAACTGATGTTACTTTTCCAGATCACATTCAGCCTTGTCATGGCAGCTGAGGCCATCTCAAGTCTTGTCTTGATTCCTTTACTTGATCTTCCATCACTACATATAGTGGACCCCAGATATTTAAAGGTGTTAACTTCTTCTAACGTTTGCCCATTTAACGTAACACATTGTAATATAATGCGAATCTTGACATGTACGATATCCTGTAAAATAAACATGGCTACAAACTGAACATGCTTTTACTGAGTGCCTTCTGAAACATGTGTGTGCTTGTGTAGATGACGAGGTAATGCTTATATACATACATCATAACATTACATGGTGGCAGCGGTGGGATACCGGACTGACGCAAAAACAGCTACACGATAACACGTGAGTACAGTTTATTCGGCTAATTTTCGTCATCGAGGTCAGCCATGGCGGCGAAACACTATCGCAACGCACCGCAAATGAGATTCGCCGGTCAAGATGATAAGAGTGAAGCTTTCTTGTTATGGCGCCAACGCATAGATCTATATTCCAAGACCACTGGTCTGGAAGGACAAACCCTAACTCCATATATCCTAGAAGCATTGGACGACGAAGGTTTGAAAATTTACAACAGTTTTGCTACCGCCATCCCTGTGGAGTCGGCGACAGACCCCGCAGCCATGTTGGACGAATTTGAAAAACGTCTGATAATAAAGCAAAGCAATGGCAAACTACTGAATGAAAAAATTTGCCTAGAAAAATCACAAACAGCCAATAAAAGCTGGGGTTGATTGCCACGTCCTGTAAAGGATAAGCAACTAACTGATAATAAAGCACACGAATTTTAGAGCGGCAAGATTAGAACTTCACCACCTGCGACAGAAACCTGGTGAAAGTCTAGATGATTTTTTCACTCGCATCAAGGAGAAAACAAGTGTATGCAAATTTAACAAAGAAGAAGAAAAAGAGCGAATTATCGAACAGATCCTTCTCAGCACACCAATGCCAGAGTTCCAGAAATGGATACTGAGCCAGAGTGATACACTAACTTTACAACAACTTCTGGATGAAGGCAGGAAACACGAGGCACAAGCACGAAACATTAAACAAATTCAGCAAGGTAAATTAGCAGCCCAGGTGGATGCAGTAAAAAGCTATAAACCTAGACACAACAAAGCAACTGGTTCGAAGCAACAAGAAAAACACAACACAAGCAGAGGTGCTATGTGTAAATGTTGTGGCCTAAACCACATACAAAACCACTGTCCAGCTAAAGACTCTACATGTCATTACTGCAGAAAGAGGGGGCACTGGATAAAATTATGTTTCAAGAGGAAACAAGACAGTGCGCAACACAAACTTCACAGCAGAAAGTCGTCAAAACAAACACACTCTATGATGACTGAGGACCTTGACTCCAGTGAAGAAAGTGATCCTTCCACTTTTGATACTGTGAAGATACTAACTTTCAGTAATGAACCAAAGAGAACGCAGGCTTTCTGCAAGGTACAATTCCGAATACCAGGAATTAAAATGCACAAAGAAAGAAACATTCGGTTCAAGATAGACACAGGTGCCCAAGGTAACACTCTACCCTTAAGAATATTCAGACAGATCATGCCTGACAAGGTGGATGAGCAAGGATTTCCCACAAGGGATGTAAAACGTAGGAGTGGCAGGACAAAGCTAAGAGCTTACAATGGAACAAGTATAGACTGTTTTGGAGCAGTAAGACTTGGATGTTCATACAGAGGCTCTGAATGGACATTGTCAACATTTTACTTGGTAGATGTTGAAGGACCTGCAATTTTGGGTTTACCAATGTGCGAAAAGCTGAGTGTGGTAACTATTAACAACATTAAAGAGGATATAGGTCTTGCAGATGCTCTCAGCAGACTACCAAACCCCAACAAGACAGCAGATCTTACCCCAAACATCAAAGTTGATTTTGTCAAGTTTAGCGATAATCGGCTTGAACACATCAGAGAAGACACAATGAGAAATCCTATCCTTAACTCTCTCAAAGAACTGATATACCATGGATGGCCAAGCTCTATCAGGGAAGTTCCAACACACATCCGTCCATACTACTCGATGAGGGACGAGTTAAGCATCGAAGATGGTCTGATCCTTAAAGGAGATCGCATTGTTGTACCAGAAACACAACGCGATATCATCCTTAAACAGCTCCATAATAGTCACCTTGGTATTGTGAAGACACAACTGAGAGCAAAGAAAGATGTTTACTGGCCACAGATAAACAAGGACATAGAAACACTATGTAAAAAAAAACTGTTCAATTTGCCAAGAACATGCAAATAGGCAGTGCAGAGAACCTCTCATACCATCAGACATACCATTGAGCCCTTGGAGCATTATAGGAACTGATATTTTCTCAATCGACAATAATGACTATCTTATTATTGCTGATTACTACAGCAAATTTCCCATCATTGAGAAACTTCCACAACCCTCACCATCAGCTGTTATTGCAGACATTACAAAGAAGTATTGCAGCATGTTTGGCATCCCAGATGAAATTAGATCAGACAACGGTCCACATTTCTCAGGTCAAGCATACAGAAACTTCACTAAGGACTGGAAGATCAAACACACAACATCATCACCTAGATACCCTAAATCTAATGGTTTCATTGAGAGACAGATACAAACTATCAAGTCAATCATGAAGAAAACAAGAACAGAGGATGTACACCTAGCACTCTTGAGATGGAGAACAACACCGGTAGACAGTAAGATCGACAGTCCAGCAGAACTTATGTTTGATAGAAGAATTAAAGACCTCCTACCATCTAAGGTCCACTTCCGTCCACAACATAGAGACAGCACATATGATCAACTTCAGCATCGTCAGCAAGTTCAGAAATCCAACTATGACAAATGTGCTAAAGACTTACCACCATTATATCCTGGTCAGCATGTGACTACCTACAACCACAACAATGACACATGGTCAAAAGCAACAATCATTTCCAGAAACCCTGAACCCAGGAGCTATACTTTAAGACCAGACAGCAGCAGCAACCTCCTGAGGCGAAACAGAGTGGACATAAGAGAAATCCCACAGAATACAACAGAACAGAGAATTCCCATGCTTTCAACAGACAATGCAGTAACTCCAGACTTTGGTGCCCCACAAAAACCAACAAGCGCCAAGGCCGAAATCACAACCAACTCAAGCTAAACCAGGGACTTCCGCAGAACCACCAGCACTTTACACCACTCGTTCTGGCCGTACAGTGACACCTCCCAGCCGATACAGACAGTGACATATATACTCACACTGAGCATTACACATACTTATCCTTTCTCACATGAAACATTTCGTTGGAAATGTTTGCACACATTTTTTTTTCAAAAAAGGGGGGATGTAATATGAATACATTAAAGTACGAACCACACATTGTAATATAATGCGAATCTTGACATGTACGATATCCTGTAAAATAAACATGGCTACAAACTGAACATGCTTTTACTGAGTGCCTTCTGAAACATGTGTGTGCTTGTGTAGATGACGAGATAATGCTTATATACATACATCATAACATTACAGTCGGAACATGTTTCTTATGGCTATTCACCAATATCTTGCTTTTTTCTATATTAATATTCATCCCATACGTTCTTGTTACTTTCTCCAGTCTAGAGGCAAGGTCTTGAAGTTCTGATTCTGTTCCAGCTATAAGATCGATATCATCAGCAAAACGTAGATTGCAAAGAGGTCGGCCTCCAGTCGATATGGTTGTTTTATAATCGTAGAGAGCCTCCTGCATAATATGTTCCAGATATATATTAAAGAGCACTGGGGACTGGATACATCCCTGGCGAACTCCTACAGTTGTTTTGAAAAATTCTCCAATGCTATTGCTTGTAAAAACAGCACTGCTTGCGTCCTTGTATAGTGCTTCAATGATATCTTTGATGGTGGTATCAAAATTGAATTTTCTCATTATTTGCCATAAGCCTTCATGCCAGACTCGATCAAAGGCTTTTGTGAAATCGATGAAGTTATGGTATAAATCGTGTTGATGCTGGAGATGTTTTTCGATCGGTAATCTAATATTGTTCTGAGGTACTTCTTTTTTGTCTAAAGCCAGCCTGTTCCTCGGATAAGATTTCTTCTGATTTCTGTTTTATTCTTTTCAAAAGTATCCTTAACATCACTTTACTTCGATGACTAATAAGGCTAATGGTTCGGTAGTTCGAGCACATTTTCAGATTTCCTTTCTTTGGAAGCGGTATTACTAATGACTGTGTCCACTCTTTTGGCCATTGTTTTGTACTCCATATCTTCTGGCAAATCGTTGTCATGATTTTTACTATATCTGGTCCTCCATATTTCAAGAGCTCTGCTGGGATATTATCCACACCCGGTGACTTCCCTCCTTTCATCGAACATATAGCCTCTTCCACTTCGTCCCGTAATATTGCTGCATTTCCGAATTCCCTGTTTTCGCACTTAATGTTGTTTAATATGCTATAGTCAGTGTCGAGTTTACAGTTATATAATTCTTTACAATATTCTGTCCACCTTCTCATTACAGCTGTTTTTTCATTGAGCAGAGCCCCATTGCTATCTTCTATGACAGTTACCCTGGGCTGTTGGGGTTTTGATAGTCTTCTTAATGTGTCAAAAGCTGCCTTGCTGTTACCTTTTATTAGCCCCGTATTAATGGACTCACATTGATCAGCTACCCATTTTTCTTTGGCCTGTTTCATTTTCTTTCTAATATTTTTATTCACCATACTGTATTGCCATGCTGCTTCAGGAACCTCTATCTTAACGTTTTTCATTTCCCGGCGTGTATCACATAACTTCAGAATGTCATCTGTAACACATGGTTTGTTTATTTTCTTTCTTTTACCAAGTATTTTATATTTTTATATATGTTTTACGTGAAGAAATATTATAATTTTATACATATCATTCATTAAACTCAATTCCCCATCTCGGTCCATGATTGACTTAGCTAAAATAACATATGCCTTGGTATAATGTTTAATTATATACTCAAATTACACAGTGAATCATTTCCTCTTTACTTTCGATGTTCCTTCCGTTATTGCCCTATTCATTAATCAGAAAAGTCTTACTTAGTCTGAAAATTGTTCTACCTTTTACAAACCTTCTTCTGATTTAATTCAAAAAGGATTACAGAGCACAAAATGGCGGTTTCCCTCCAATACTTGTTCCAGAGGAATTTACACACACAACCCTTCCCATATGCACATAAATAATAGTATATACATATTGATACTTAGATCACTCTTACCCTCAATCCAGAATGCACACAGTGCTTCTAAAACCTTTGACAGGCTGCACACACCGTTGGATGGCAAAGATGCTAGGGTGGTGAAACTCTGACTTATGTGTTTGATTCAATAATGGCAGCGAGTGATTTTCCTAAGATTTGTCTCCCCTTTTATTCTTTCAAAACAACCACCGGCAAATAGTGATCAACGATCCGATTGGCTGTTACGTTTCATTCATCGTTCACTCCATCACTTCAAGAATATGTCGTTCCTGGACAAACTGTACTTGTTCTAAAACTTCCAATAGGCCTTACTCCGTTAATATCCAACCGGTTTGCTTCATCCAAACCTAGTTCTACTCAGACGATATGGATCTATCGTTATGGCTAACTCTGACTTCTGACCCTTGCATCTCTTTCCAAGGCAGCCGAAACAGCGAAACACTGCAAATGACTTTTACTGCCTTAAAACTACTTTTTTCACCGCTTCAACTGCTCACACAACGATGATACACGTGTCAGAATAAAGCTCAAATTCTGTACTATATAACTGGACCAGCCGTATCAGAAGAAATCCTCTTGTTGGTCTATAGTGTTAATGGAAACACATCCAAGTTTCTACGATTCTCTCTTTCCATATTGTTTATTCCTTTCCCGCATCCGATCACGCCTTGGGCAACTTTCCTCCCATTTACTGAGCTTTTAGCGCACAATTTGTCCGTTGTTTCAAATATCGATTGCTCTAGATAATGGTCTGGTGAACATGCGACACACCCTTACATGTCAGAGAAGTACAAAGTAACTGATAGCAAAAGAAGTCACGAATGAACTTATGATGCCAGAAATCTACATGAAGCATGACGGAAAGATATAACATAACTGGTGGATTTGACTGGAGCTACCACAGGAATAACAGTGTTGAAAGGCTATGTAATTAATATGGAGAGAAGAAGAAACATTTAGATAGGTAAACCAGTATTGTGCCTAAGATGACGATATAACCGATCATGGATCATCCAGTATATGGCGAGCATATGAAGACATATGCATATACTGGCTTCATGTGAAAACCGAAAGCAGATAAATGCCATAGGGGTACAAGATTTGCCACAATGGGAGACATGAACATATCGAACATGTCCGCACAACGAAAAAAATTTCTGAGCGACCACCATGGGGCGTCAGAGGGGACGTTTCGGATCATAATAGTGAGTCCGGTAGAGTGATCATAAGTGTATGTGGATGATCTGAAACATCAGATTATCTATTGTGTCTGTGTGATTTAGGTGCATTACTAGATAGTTTAACACCGACACCTGTGACTATAGGTGTACATGAAACCTTAGTGTCTTTGGGTGGTGGGTGCTGGCGAGCCCATTCATCAATGGCTGCATGGGTACACTCCCTAGCACCAGCCACATTCCCTACTATGAGATCAACTGGGGGGTCATGTAATAAACATGTATGGATCCTTATTGAAAAAATGGCGTACATATCGATATGCTAGCTGTGGGGTATAGCTCAATATTATCCCCAAAAGTAAGACATTTTGTATATCACCTAGTAAGAGCTTTGTCGTCCACCAAGGATCGACGAACACCTACTGTCGTGCATCCCATGTCTCAGAGAACAGAGACTGGGTGATCATTAACAAACCCCGGGTTCACGTGTATCTTATCAGTCACAGAGACCGACAATAGAGCGGATAAAGCATGACCGCAACTCATTATTACTCTACCCTACCACGAGGCTCAAATAAAGGCTTGCACCCATTGTTGCTGTTGTTTTGATGAGTTGATGGGTGGAGAGCGGGCTCTTAACAGTTGTCCATTAATGCCTCTTCTCGTTCCATCTTGGTCTACCCTGTTCAACCTGAAAGTTGGTTATAATTGGGGTATTTAGTGTCATTTTATTTTCTAATTTTGTATTCAATTTAAATATCTATTGTCTTTTGCAGTTGCTCATTTTTATTTATATTAGTATTTGTCCATTTTATTTTCTCTTTTGTGTTGTTTATAGATAACTATTGTCCTTTACACTTGGTTTTAATTTGTATTAGCATTTGTTCTTTTTGAGTTGTTTCCCTATTTTTTTCTATACCTCGTTGTCTTTCCTTGTCCTATGAGTAGTTAGTTTTTTGTTAATGCTTTGTTAGTTCTTGCTGCTTAATTTCTATTTAGTTGGATGTTTTTCCTGAAGTACTAACGTTATATGTTTTCCTTTGTTTTATGTATATATCTTTTAAGTATTGATTGGGCATCTCTTGGGGCATCTATACTTAAAACCTTATCACCTGTTAAGTCTATATTGTGATTTCTATAGTAAGTTTTTAATTCAAGTCTTTGTTGATCATACTTTTTACAGTGGATCAGGTAGTGGTCTATGTCATTCTCTTCCTGGCATTCTTGGCAGTGTGGTTCTTCTATCATAAAGTATGCTGCACCGAGACGGAGACGCCACAGTTTTTTGTTCGAAGGTATCTTTAATTCTTCTCTGACCTTTCACGTCCTCGTTGGTTCTTTCAGCAGTTTGAACGCGTGTCTGCCTTTTCTACTTTCCTTCCATGTTGTCTTCCATTCCTCGTTTATAGTTTCCTTCACTTGGCTCTTGATCTCCGATCTTCCCAGTCCTGCTTTTATATTGTTTTTACTTGTTCTTCCATTCTTGGCGTTCTGGTCTGCCAACTCGTTGCCAGCAATACCTATGCGTGCTGGAACCCACACTAGCCTCACACTACATCCTCTGTTCCCTAGTGATGTATTAATTGCTAGAATTTCTTCCTTTATGTCTGGCCGGCTACATTTACCTGGGTGTTCTAGTGCTTGTAGTGATGATAGTGAGTCTGTAAATATCGTAACAGCTTCTGGTGGGTTATCTTCGATTATTTCTAAACTTTTAAGAATTGCTACCATCTCTGCGGTAAAAATCGATGTCCCTTCCGTTACACTGTAGCTCTTTTTTATTCCGCATTGTGGTATTGCAACACCGGCACCTAGTTGCCCACTATCACCCTTGGATCCATCAGTGTAGACTTGCACCCAGGACAGCCTCATCGTTTAAGAAGCTATTAACAGCTACAATGGCTTGGTGAGTAACCACGCTGTTATCTTCTGAAGTACAGGCCACACATGCATTGGTATGGTGTGTTCTCTTACCATCATCTTTCAGCTCACTGCATGCGTTAGTATGATTTTGTCTGCTCTGTTTCCTATAGTCCTGGTTTCTGTTGTCTCTAGTTTTTTGTAGGTATTACCTTTCCTCTGTGCGCCATTATCATCATTATACCTATTACCCCCATGTCCATCATCGCTGTACCCATTGCTCATGTGTAGTCTTTCCTGTGAAGGTCTTTTATGATAATGATTATGATGCCTATAATCACAACATTTGTATTGATCACACCCACGACCTCGGTTTGTGCAACTTGGGTTCCCCCTAGAGAAAAAAATGGGGTGAGCCTCGACGACTAGGGAAGCTGTAACTCCCTCTATATGAAAGAAGAAAGTCGTTTCTATACCTACATCAATACTCTTGGATATAGGGCGGCTCTAGGTTCATGGTATGTGTCACCCACTGGTAGTGCTTCTTACATTTTTACCTTATGTACCTCTTTTATTGGGGTCTTTATTCTTGTATTGCACTGCTGAATGAAATTCATCTCAAAACCCAACTTCTGAGAGTTGGAATTTTCTTTGGAGTTGGAGTTTGCTGAACTATGTCATGGTCCGTGAAACTGGTTTCATCCAAGGCTAAGTAAGTTTTTAGTGCTTTCCCAGTGAGGTAGTCCGATAATATGCTTGACCGTTTATCCTTAGATATATTTAATGCCACGACTTTTAAAGTGAATCTTTGAAGGAAGGCATCAATACAATCTTTATTTTTGTCAAAATTTGGTAACCTGAGCTTTATATTATACGTAGTCGCACCTGATAAAGTTCTTGGATTGTCCATATCCATTTTCTTTGCAACTAAGATATTTTGCTCTTGAATCCTTCCAATTTCAATTGCTCTGTCTGAATCTATTCGCAATTTTTCTATCTCCGCCTTCACTCGTTCTTGTTAAGTTTTCCGTATTTCTTGCTCTGTTTGAGCTTTCCATTTTTGTTGCTTAGTTTTTGTATTTTTTGCTCCCTTTGAGCTTTCCATGTCTGCAATTCTAATTCCATTTTTAAATTCACGTTCCTCTATCCGTTCGTCGCGTAACCGTGCAACCCCAGCTTCCGCAAATTGCTTGAGCTCAGCTCCATCCAATCCCAAGGACTTTCCTAAGTCCACGAAGTCCTTAAATGTCTACATTCTCATTACTCCAAAACTAAGGTCTATTCACTATAAGGAATAAAAACTAATAATCCCACTAGTGTAAATGTAACACCAGTAGGGGACGTATTAAATGTATTATGTAACTGCAATAAGTAACGAGCACAGGGGGAAATGTATAGCACAGGTCAATGAAATGATGATGTGAGTACTCGAATTACAGAACGCAACATGACAAAGCTAAATAAGCTAAAAGTAACAAGGACACAAGTACAGTATGTTGACAAACATTCAAAGAAACAATTGACAAAACGCTACAGAAAATTCGCAAAACAAATACAAAGTCGTCAGAAAAAAATACTATACATGTAGAGAGAATGAATATAATATAAATAGAAGCGCGCTACAAGACGTTACGGCTAAACGAATTAATTGTTCAGAGAACAAACAGAGGCTAAAAATAGCAACAGTGGTGAAGCACTGGATTCTCTGAATGTGGCACAACCACATAAACAGGAACGCTAACATAAACACACTCTGAGAAGAGAATCTATCTGTGCCGGTCCCACCAACCACCCACGTTAAACAATTAATGTTACAGAGATGAATGTGTGACGAAACGTCTGGATATGCTCTTTTGTGTGATCTCTCACACCTTCAGCTCTACGGCAGTATCACTTCTTTTTCTTCATTTTTCTCATCAATCGCTTTTATTTGGCATAAATCATGCCTTTTCATTCACTATTTTACTCTCTATGCTGGATCTAGCAGGGTGAAGTCTCTAACATACCACTCCCCTACGGAAGTATCTGATATTGGACTGTCTTTATTTTATTTACCACTCCTCAGACTTATTTACGTTCCGCCAGGTGAACTGGGGTATTATCGTAACAATACCCAGTCATTATTGCTGGTCAGCAAGCGATATTCTTATCATAAGAAGCCGGCTCGCCACCTTTGGACGTAATTCATTTCCGGGGCAAGCGACAATCAGGCAATTAACAAATGGTTTGCGGTCTGTATGTCTGAGGCAACCACATTGTTTGTCTGAGCGGCCGGCGATCCTTTTGTTTGATTGTTTGGAGAACGCTCGATCACAGATGATATGAGATAATCGTTTCACGGGACCATCCCTGTGTGTGATTATCACGATAATCTGTCTGGAGAGACAATATTGGCGATAAGTAGCATCTGGACATCAAATGAGTTTACAGATGGCATTTGTGAGTTGTGCACAAGATGTCACCGGAAATACTAGCACATGATTAGACAAAGGTCACGCGTGGAATATTAAAATTAATATTTGTGATTGAACTGAGAAGTGAGAAATATAATCTAGCGAACTCAGAGACACAAAGCAAACAGCTTCGCAACTTCATACGAGCAACTCCCAAAAAGCCAGAAAGAGAAGGATCGGACCTAGAAATCCATTACTACCAGTGACAGATGGAGTATTGGACAACTTCAGCTTTTACAAGTAAACCCGCATTTTAATACAAGACTGTAAACTTAAAAGGACCAGGATTTCAATTACCAAGACTGGAACCTAGGAACTTGAACACAAGTCATAGAGGAATTAAAGAAAAGCTTTCTCAGGCCAAGTGATTTCTCAGAACACCCGCCATTAGAGGAATTAACTATAATTTCCCAGACCAAAGTGGCTTCGAAGCTTCTAATACAGAGCTGCGTCCATTTGAAACTGTGCAAGGAGATTGTGTATAACCCAATTAGGGGTAATTTGTGATCATTTCTTTTACAAATGTGAATTAACATGTTTCTTGCTTAGTGGTTATATATGAGGCTGGCAACCACACCATACGAAAATAGTATATTCATAAACCACTACAGCAAGAGCTAGTGATTTCTTCTGGCTAGTTGTGCGGAAAATCCGACAGCAGAGTTGACCCCACACTACCGTAGCAGTGTTGAGCGATGATTACATCACATGTGCCTAAAGTGTAGCATATCATTTTGTGAGATATATGTAGCTTGTTAATGTTAGTTCAGGCACAAATCATTATTCACGCTGTCCAGACACATTTCCCAGTTAATACCCAGAGGAATAGTGGTGATTTCTATTCATCATTCCTGAGTTACACTGTGTATACTCAAGAATTTAATTCTTCTGAGAGATTAACATTGGTGGGTGGACAACGAGAAGATGCGCTTGTTAAGCTTCCAACTCAGTGTACTTAGCAGAGATATTTTGTTCTTCCTATTTTGCCCAAAGGTTCGTGGAACAAAGCTAGTTGTGAGTGAAACGCAGGAAATCAACACCAACCGCCTAAATAGGACAACTTTTGTGAAGAAGTGCCCTCATCACCAAGCAGTGGCGAAAATCACAGCTGCAGGACTCACCTAAAAGTTAAGTGCTTATATAAAGGCACCAGCAAAACGGACATTGATAAAACCCTCTTCTCCGTGAGGAGAAAATTTGATTCCAATATAAAATTTCACCAAATTTTCCATATTTCATTTAAATTTAAAGACTACTTCATTATTAAAATTGTTACCTGTTGTTTTAAAACTAAACAATCATAGTCGCTCCAGTTTTTTTATATGTATGAAAGCAAACGTATGAGTCAGAACAATTTATATATATATATATATATATATATATATATATATATATATATATATATATATATATATATATATATATATATATATATATATATATATATATACATACATATACATACATGCATACATACACATGCACGCACGCACGCACACACACACGCACACATATATATATATATATACCTCTAAACAGAGCTATCCATTATAAGAGGAATTCGCTGAATTAACTCGGCTGGGGGCTTGATCGGGCTAAAAGCCATTGCTTATTTCCTTCACAAAAGGCGACGGACAGATATAAGTTAACCATTGCTCAGCGCTATGCCGCATGGTTCTTGACTTCTGAATTATCTTGTGAACGGAAGAAGCGTCTGACGCTTCTTCGGAAAGAAGCGTCATTACATTCTATCTACATCTCTGCCAAGAGTAATCTTGTGCGAAGGTAAACACCTTTGACGACCCAGTTTAGATACTCTTTAGTTTTGGCCATTGTTGTACCACTACTGCAAAGCAAGGGAGGCAATCCGTGACAGAATGACATATGAAAAGAAAAAGTGTAGCGGGAGAGAGTCTGGCGTAGCAAGGGTGAGCTACAACACTGATCACACCAATGTGGGATACGAAGAACTAACTTAACTTATCTGATTTCGAATGCCCACGAATGAGATGGTAGAAATTTATAGAGGCTGTCCCTGAAGCTTGTACGAGCGCTGACTTTCAAGAATCTATGTCTTACCCAATACGAGATTAGACACACGAGAGATAATAAATAGAAATAGATTTCCAACGCAACTGGTTTTGGTCCGAGAAATTATATAGAGGCTGTCTCGAGAATTTCTCTCAGTTAGCCGAGGCATTGTACCTTCTTCTTACAACAGATCTAGCCCTTTCCGGTCGTGTGTCTGACTGGGTAAGACCATCGATTTTTCCCGTTCTGGTCGAATGTCTTACCCAGTTAGACACACGACGAAACAACTGGTTTTACGGTCGTCTGTCTTTCCCAGTTAGCCGAGGCATTGTACCATTATTTTATGGCACAAATTCGTGCGGTGAAACAGGGAAACGAACTATTTATGGTAAACTGAATAGTAGAACGTAGGGGGGAAACAATGGCACCAACAAGCAAATGTGCCTGGCGAATGACTACCTCCGAAGTAGTGACTTTTCTAAAGGAGACTGATAATAGTGGTAGTGAAAGTGATGAGATAAATATAGATGACAGTGATTTTTTATTAGGCGATTCTGTAACACATGATTCCAGTACCAGTGATGAATCTGGCAGTAGCGAGTACAGTGACCTAATAAAGAAGGTGAAAGTGAGGAAGTACCAGCACAATGGGTGGAGTTATCTCAATCAGACTGTTGTTGTATAAATCATTTACAATTTTCAGTACTCAATACAGGTGTACAGTTTCTTGATTGTGATATTCCTGACAATATTTGTGGTTACTTTCAGTTGTTTTTCACATCATCATTGATAGAGGAGATAGTCAACGAGACCAACCGATATGTAGCTGACCAATTGAAAAATAAAACGCTGTCTCCACGCTCCATATGGCATACATGGAAAGATGTAACGATTTCCTAAATAAAGGCTTATTTTGGAGTCATTTTGAGAATGGGAATGCAAATGGGTGGCGTGGTAAAAGAATATTTTTCTGTAGAATGGATTGCAACCCCACGGAGCATCCTAGACTCAGAAGCATAATGCACCAGTCCCACTTTGGAGTGTGTGCAATGTTCCGAGGTTTGATGGCTCTCTACCCTGCAAAGGGGGTTATATCTCCGAGACAAGTATGCGGTATCCGGCAGAGCAGCCAGTCACCATAGCGGATGTTTCAAGGTGTAGGTGTAGCCACAGCCGAGCCACCACCACTGACGAAGTACGACATCAAACGGACACATAGCTCTGCCCCACCTGAACTGGGAAGACCCGGCAACAGGGACCATGCATAGACTCGATGGGACAGGGCATGTTTATTTTTCTGTTTGGTAATTGCGCAGCTACAAATGAGCCGCTACCACTGCCGAAGGACGTCATCTAGACAGACACATAGCGCTGCCCCTTCTGAACTGGCAAGACCCAGTAGCCGGGACCATGCACAGTCTCGATAGGACACGGCATGTTTATTTTAATGGCGCAGCTACAACCAAGCCTCTACCACCTGTCGCATGAAAATATAATTAATAGTAGGTAAAGCTTGACAGCTGTATAGGCGTGATGGACAATAGTGCACACGGACGTGTGATAGTGATGTGCAAGAGAGATAGGCAGAAGGCACAGGCTGAGTCAGTGAGTTCTTCACTAAGAAAACCACACACACAGCACTTCTTGTTTTCTCTGGCGACAATATTACTCTTTTGCACACACTGTGTCACTCACAAATAGTAGGGTAAAGAAGTAAAGTTAGATTGAGGATTTGGTAGTCTGAACTGAACGAACAATCCTATCGCGGTTAACTCAATTTTATTCAATTTAGAAATGTAAATAAATCAATAAGGATTTTACAGCACATAATAATAAAGATTATCACGAGAAAACAAACTCACAACAATTTGATGATTTTAAAGAAGAAAAAAATTATTACACCAATAGTGAAAACAAGGATTATGAATGAATTGTGTTAGTAAAGTTCCCGGCAGGCCTGATAAGCTTTTGCTGGAAAATGTGTGAAATACTGTTTGTGTGTAAATGAATGTTTGTTCCTTTGTTCCTTTGGTGTGAATGTTGGAAACAACTTATATCCTGGGGTTCTCTTGGAAAAATATATCGTAATCCAATGCTTGAAATTAACTTCACTGTTCTAATAAGGTATCCACAAAGGGCACAGAATCTGAACACGATTTTATAAATCCAAGATTGGGGTAACGTATCCACAGTTGATGCGATATCCACAGATAACGAATTTGCTTCCAAAGGTGGGATGGAGGGTTAAAATGGGTGGAGTATGGTACGGGTGATGGTTGTTAAGGGTAATATCTGGTGTTGAGAATCGTTGCAATAATTGCAGTAATTGAAGTAATTGAAATGATTGAAATAATTGAAATAATTGAAGGGAATTATTGTGACTGGTGGACGAGGACTATATGGCCACTGGCCAAAGGTAACCTCTTTTCAGCAATACGAGACAAGACTTTGCACTGCGTAAATCTGTTAGACAAAACAAAAATACATGTGTAACTACTCTTCTGCTGCAACATGCAGATTACAACAGAAACAATTTAAGCAGTGTCCAGCGTCGGCATGTTGATATCCATGCATGCGTCTCGTTCCTAAAATAGGTCGGTCCATTCTTAAACATTCCTGTCTGCTGTGAATGAATTAGCTGGCCAGTCCAGGTACATACACAATAACAAGATTGTTGCTTCCTCCCCTGTCAGACAAGTTACATGAGGGTCCGCTAGAGAATCCTCCTGTGCTTTCCACCGTTCATTCCTTCCCGCATTCATAATAATATGCTCATACATTAATGTTACAAACATTGAAAAGTAAAATGATCATTGAAATTATGAATGATACAAACATTGTAACATAACATCGCTTTAAAATACAAGCAGTGAAAATAAATGAATTTTCGTAAGCATTTATGATACATACATGGTAAAGGAAACCCGTTTATATAATACACTTAGACTTTCACCATGATAGTAATATATTTCATATCTATATATTTGAGCTAATTTCCTATATACTGGAAAAGCGAATACATACCCGCTCCGGAATTTTATTGTAAGTTAAACTAGAGGGCACTTGGTTTGTTTAACTCAAGTCTCCCTATGCACAGTTTTACTTTACAAGACTGAGAAATGCGACTATCTCTTCCCGTATGCGTTCACCAAGTGAAGTCTAAACTAGTTTCTTAAAGAAAGAATTAATTTCGATTTACCCGCTACATTTTAAACGTTCCCACGATAGCCAAAAGTTAATTATGTCCCGTCTCATGCTAAGACACGTAAAAGATTTATCGTGCCGGTCTCCAGTTGACCACTGCACACTGAAATTAGATACTCTGGGAATCACTGTCGTTTCCACTAAGCGAATAAATCGTATAGACATCTTTAAAGAAATGCTTTTAAGTGCCTATCTGAAAATTTGGGATCGTATGACAGGACCTTTAATGAAGACTTGAAAAACAGCTAAAGCACAGATCGCAGGTGCAAATATTACCGTAGAGAACACAGACAAATGTGAAGGAAAAGAAAAGTAAGGAATTTTAACATAATCTAGACAAAATCTTCGAGCACTCCGTGACACCACCGCCGAATGACGTCATCTAACAAAGACTTTTTTCTTATTTCAGGTCCCGACACTATTCCAAATAAATAAAAAATGATACAACACTTATTACTTATGTAAGTTCTTTCTGGTGTGTAGAATATTAGCAGGTGTCGTTTTGAGGAATTTTTTGACAAAAAATATTCCAACCTGGTAATAGTGGCATGCAAATTTTATTCGGACGGAAAGGGCTAGAGGGGTCAGACAGTCTCTCTCTCTCTCTCTCTCTCTCTCTCTCTATATATATATATATATATATATATATATATATATATATATATATATACCACTCACGTGCACACACACACAAGTGACGACATTTAGACGCACAGACGTGGAAAAACTATAACAATGATTATATAGATATTTTGGAACGAGCTGACCGACACGCTGATTAAGTTTAAGTGAATTTTAATTATCATAATAAAATTCCATCACAACACATAAAATTATATCAAACATATACAAATAGTCATAAGTTAATGAATTGCTACAAGAATGATAGACCCATTGGTATGATCTTTTCCCTCGATGTATAGCCCACAGTCCTGTTAGAAGAAAAGTGATAGCCCCAAAGAGTCACGGATACATATGCTATAGTCTAAGATTTCCCGTTAAAGGTATGAACGGACTTTGATACTCTGATCTATCCTAAGGAAAATATTGTTAGCAACAAAACTTGCATAAAGAAATTTAAGACAGCAAAATGGGTGCCAAAATACAACAATAAAGGAATCATTCAGTCCTGCATTCACTCTATTCAGTCAGCCGTAATCACTAGCTTGCATTCGTACTTACAGCTTTGGTAGCAACTTCTGGAAAAACAATTTTTAGGACATGCACGTACAGAATCTCCAGGGTTAGTCATTGGCCAAGGGAACCCCAGCTCCACAAAGATAGGTTGAATTCACTACTTCAGGGAACGTTTCCTTGGTTCTTCTTATTTTAGGATATCTGTTTCTGTCACATTAAAATTGTCCAGGCACGAACGTTAACAACGAGCAAAGTGTCAATAGCTTAGATTTCTAGTAACTAGGAATGTCAGGTAAATGCCTTCTCTCAGTATAGGACTTTGTTTGGTCACACCGCCACTAGTCAGAACTCCGTCGGAATGTTACTGATATGAATATTTTACTTGCCACAAGGGCTGAAAATGTACTTGAGGTTTTTCTCAGGAAGAATTAAATCTGGCTCGATGGGCCCGTTACTTCATTTAATCTTAAAGTTCATGTAATGGGTACTCTGTCGTTCTGGATGCCAACGCAATGCCAGACAGATTTTACTTTATACACCCAAGTCTTTAAGAAAAAAATGTTTTTGTTCTTCACAGATATTTCTCTGTACTAAAACCCGTTGGTAAAGTTGGGCTACCCCAGTTTAACTGAATAAAGAGAAAACAACATATAAAATACTTATACATACTATTTACTTCGGGGATAACTTACATTATAAACTGCAAGCGGAAAGCTTGACTTATCGTTTAAAATTCCCGTGAAATAAGTTATATTCATAAAATCAGTCATCATGAATTAGAAATACATACGTATTTCGTCAATACTCAATGATAAATCAGTGCAGTTATACGTTCGTTTAAAATATTCTCGACAAATTACTAGCAATTTAATTAAATTTATTTATAGCTGCATGAGTTAAGCTAGAAATTATAATTTATTCTGCTTTCCACTGTAACATGTCACCTAGCGAATATAACAGACTTATAAATTTAATTTCTTCTGCACAGAAATCTAACTAGTAAAATGAAATAAGCGATTATCACTGAATCACTCAACACTACTAGTCAATATATATATTTAATATATTTACATCAACACAGAACTACTAAGAACTAAATCCACTTCGACCAACTAAATGATGCTTCTATTAACAGATATTTTTAGGAATCGAAAGCTAGGTGGCAATCGACCAACTAAATGATGCTTCTATCTACAGAGATCTTTAGGAATCGAACGCTAGATCGTTCTAGTCTTGACTGCGGAGTACTGAGTGAATGAAGTCTAAAACTCTGGTGTATATCTTAGACAAAGGATGCGAGCTATTTTCACAAACCCCTGTCTCCCCCTCTCCTCTTAACACTTCACATTCCCTTAGACGCTGGCCATAGCTGCCAAAACGCGTCTTCACACCTCACGCCGACATGTCTCATTTATGAGCGATGCAGGTGGCAGTTTTCACACCTCACGCCTAGAAACTTAGCCGAAGAAAACTCGTGTCAGATGAAAATGTAGACAAATGTCTGCTCTCTATGTCTGACTAGACGAATTCTCACACTATTTCGTCTCGTCCAGGGACTGACATATTACGCAATAAAATGCGTTTCTAAATGAGAAAAGAAACAGGCGAAAGTTTGAATGGGAAAGTAATATTATGTCGCAAACGAACGAATGCGAACAACAGGAAAAGGATAAAAGAGCGATAATAAAGTAGAGGACCCGGGTAGAAAAGAAAAGAATATAGAAAATTTATTGATCATAAATCTCTATGCGACAGATTCTAATGTTACTGTTTGTGGTAAGCTTGATCTTGAATCTTGATCGGTGTTCCTTCAACCCACTGGTGGTGCACATCATGTGTAGATATGAACGTTGACGTCTGTAAATCTTGAATTTTACGTACCGTCTGTTGGTGCAAGACAAAAATGTCCACTTGTCTTGTCGGAAGTCAGACCTGTACGTCAGAGTGTTGAGTTGCCGCATTTGACAAGTGCAATCAACGTTGTAGAAAAGTGATGAAAATTCTCTCTCTCGCTCTCTCTCTCTCTCTCTCTCTCTCTCTCTCTCTCTCTCTCTCTCTCTCTCTCTCTCTCTCACACACAATTCGCGCCAAAACAATGCTGTACTTTCTATTCTGTCGTTATTCAAATGTTGGCCCGAGAATCGGCATCTGCACCAATGTTGCGAGGTTCTTGTTTTATTATTTGTTCTTCCACTGCTGTAGGTTTCGTTACGTTCGTCAATGTTGAGAAGGTGGTGGGAATCCTTCCGTGTAGGGTTTCTTGTTGTTTGGTGATGGCTTCTCTTGACTTGACGGTGTGTTAGGAGGTGGTCTATGAAACTAGACAATACCCACGATACTACAGACTGCACAACACACCTAGCACACCACACTTAGATAAAATGGTCTCAGACGCCTGGCATAGACGACTTCTACAATTTATTTACGTAATACATGATATTTCATTATACGACACATTACAATTCCAAAACAGCATACAATATACGTCCAATATGAACGCTTGGCTCTCCAACAATCCTGCTGATGATTTCTAGGAAGATATGTACTGAATGTGTGCGGATAGCACATGCAAGTCTGTGGTTGACTTGTAAATAATGAACTGGCTACCTGAGCCTTAGTTCCCAGGCGAATACGCTCTCGTAATTTATCAGACTGTCACCAGACATGTCCCATGCACTAAGAACTCGTGATTTCTATGAAGATAATGTACTTCTTTTATATTTAACTGTTCTCTAACGAACGTACATGCTGCAATCAACCATCACTGGGTGAGGTACACAGCTCCTACCTTGAGCTTACATGTATCTATCAAACTCTAATAGAATTCTCACGTTGAGATATACAAAATCAATGATTATTCCACATACATGAATAGAATGGCATGAGCCACGCACACACACACACCTCCAGAGGGGAGAACGCCTCTAATTCACTCAAGAGCGAAAATCACACTGACTGTCGCTTTGTTCTACCAACGTCGTCAAAAAAGATACACGATCGTTGTGAACAGTCGTTAACCCACGACTACGTGAGCCGTTATGTCGTGACTGTTTATGAACACTCATATGAGCCCTTCTCATTTGTGTTAAAACATCAACAATCCTCATCAACAATGGTATGTGAACATGTATTCATAGTTGAGAGGGTGTTTCACGGTGCAAAAACTTCGATATAAAAAAACCCAAACAATCCAAGTTACTTCACACCCCGAAACATGTCCTCAACAACTAGATACAAGATGTCCGTCAGAAGTGACGAGTAAAATAGCCCAGCGTTCTATCAAATGAAAGTATTTTATCTGAGAAATCGTGGTCATTGAAAGTAAGAAAGAGAGTTCTTCAGTGTTATATAGAACCAATGCTGATACATGAAAATTAGTCACGGACAATTAGTAAACACATAAGGAAATCCCTGGGTCACACAGAGACGTTGTTTTACAGGAGAATTCTAGGAATAACATTGCCAGCTAAAAATAGTAATTAGAATGTTCTGAAAGTGGCCATGGCACGAATGAAAGCATTACTCACATTAACTGGAGGAAATCCACTTGTTCAGCAAATTATGAGAAGGTGACACCACTAGAAAATACTGAAGGAAAAAGAGATTGAGAAGAACAAATAGAGAAGATACTGGGCAGTTTGACGTCATGGCATAGACAGAGGTCAACAACATAATTACTAAACAGTTGCAAAGACAGAGGTCAACAACATAATTACTAAACAGTCGCGAAGACAGAGGTCAACAACATAATTACTAAACAGTCGCGAAGACAGAGGTCAACAACATAATTACTAAACAGTCGCGAAGACAGAGGTCAACAACATAGTTACTAAACGGTCGCGAAGACAGAGGTCAACAACATAATTACTAAACAGTCGCGAAGACAGAGGTCAAAAACATAATTACTAAACGGTGGCGAAGACAGAGGTCAACAACATAATTACTAAACAGTCGCGAAGACAGAGGTCAACAACATAGTTACTAAACAGTCGCGAAGACAGAGGTCAACAACATAATTACTAAACAGTCGCAAAGGCAGAGGTCAACAACATAATTACTAAACAGTCGCGAAGACAGAGGTCAACAACATAATTACTAAACGGTGGCGAAGACAGAGGTCAACAACATAATTACTAAACAGTCGCGAAGACAGAGGTCAACAACATAATTACTAAACAGTCGCGAAGACAGAGGTCAACAACATAATTACTAAACAGTCGCGAAGACAGAGGTCAACAACATAATTACTAAACAGTCGCGAAGACAGAGGTCAACAACATAATTACTAAACAGTCGCGAAGACAGAGGTCAACAACATAATTACTAAACAGTCGCGAAGACAGAGGTCAACAACATAATTACTAAACAGTCGCGAAGACCAGAGGTCAACAACATAATTACTAAACAGTCGCGAAGACAGAGGTCAACAACATAATTACTAAACAGTCGCGAAGACAGAGGTCAACAACATAATTACTAAACAGTCGCGAAGACCAGAGGTCAACAACATAATTACTAAACAGTCGCGAAGAAAGATGTCAACAACATAATTACTAAACAGTCGCGAAGACAGAGGTCAACAACATAATTACTACACAGTCGCGAAGACAGAGGTCAACAACATAATTACTAAACAGTCGCGAAGAAAGAGGTCAACAACATAATTACTAAACAGTCGCGAAGAAAGAGGTCAACAACATAATTAATAAACAGTCGCGAAGACAGAGGTCAACAACATAATTACTAAACAGTCGCGAAGACAGAGGTCAACAACATAATTACTAAACAGTCGCGAAGACAGAGGTCAACAACATAATTACTACACAGTCGCGAAGACAGAGGTCAACAACATAATTACTAAACAGTCGCGAAGACAGAGGTCAACAACATAATTACTACACAGTCGCGAAGAAAGAGATCAACAACATAATTACTAAACAGTCGCGAAGACAGAGGTCAACAACATAATTACTACACAGTCGCGAAGACAGAGGTTGTGATGGGCCATAATCACGTAAGCTGAAGGAGAAATCTTCAAATCTTATGTTTGTATTTTTTTTTAAAAATTGTTTGTGAGTTTTCAGTGTTCTTTGTTGTGTTTTTTAATATCTTCTTTATGATGATTTCTGATATTCATATTCCATTAGTCATTGTTTGTTTCTAAGTGATAGAAACAGATATTGTTGCATTGTAAAACGATTCAAAATTTTATTACAAAATGTCACACATTAATAACAGACAGTTTCAAGTTAGCGATAATATAAATCATTTTATTAACATTTCTTACACATAATAGGCGCATACACACATACATACATGCACATATATATTTTGTTCTCTCTTTTTTTCTACATTCATAACGCAGGTCATTGACTATAGTTTCTGCATTCATAACGCAGGTCATTAACTATAGTTTCTACATTCATAACGCAGGTCATTGACTATAGTTTCTACATTCATAACGCAGGTTATTGACTATAGTTTCTACATTCATAACGCAGGTCATTGACTATAGTTTCTACATTCATAACGCAGGTCATTGACTATAGTTTCTACATTCATAACGCAGGTCATTGACTATAGTTTCTACATTCATAACGCAGGTCATTGACTATAGTTTCTACATTCATAACGCAGGTCATTGACTATAGTTTCTACATTCATAACTCAGGTCATTGACGATAGTATCTACATTCATAACGCAGGTCATTGACTATAGTATCTACATTCATAACGCATGTGATTGATTATAGTTTCTGCATTCATAACGCAGGTAATTAGCTATAGTTTTTGCATTCATAACGCAGGTCATTGACTATAGTTTCTGCATTCATAACGCAGGTTATTGACTATAGTTTAATATACATAACGCAGGTCATTGTCTATAGTTTCTACTTTCATAACGCAGGTCATTGTCTATAGTTTCTACATTCATAACACAGGTCATTGTCTATAGTTTCTACATTCATAACGCAGGTCATTGATTATAGCTCTTCAGTAACATCTATCCTGGGCACGTATTCCTAACTGCCTACAAATTGTTTCCGTTAAAAAGAATATCAGTCGCTAGTAAGAACAGCTGTAAATAGGTACCTGACTAGTATAGTCAAGGCTGCACTAATTCATTCCCCTACGGATGTATTTGGTATGGGACTACCTTGATATTTGAGTAACTGTGGACTAAGAGGAGAGGAAAACGCGCTGCACCTAGAGGGTATACACGATTAAGGACATCAGCTGATAGTATTACAAGGCAGGCTTTTTTGGAATCGCTTGGGTAAGGAACAAACGAACGAATGAACGATCGAACTTTATTTTTAAAGGGTTAAGAATTGGGCACGTAGGCCCGTCTGACATTCTGCCCTTCCTCTCTCTCTCTCTCTCTCTCTCTCTCTCTCTCTCTCTCTCTCTCTTTCACATCATGTATACTGTATCCTTTCATCCCCACATTTACTTCAAGTATTATTTAGGCATTTATCATTAAAAAGTAGAGGCATCAAAAAACACAGGGACAAGAGACATGAAGAAAATTTAAAATGAATAAAAATGTGATGGAAAGATTTTGAGCGGATGGCACCGGACAAGAAGACTTGGTGTAACTGTGTTGAAGATTAATCTTTCACACGGAAATAGCCAGGTCAACTGAGTATATACTTGTATATCTATATCCTAATATTTATTATAAAAATATACACTTATATGTAATGCTATAATGCTATATGATTTTTTTTTAAATTGAAAGATGGAACAATTTTTTTAGAATCTACAACAGTGTGGAAAACGTGTCCAGTATTTCATTAAAAGTGTTTTTATTTTATATAAAATTTAAACAAAGTCTGGGTTCGCCGGATTCATACAAAGTCTGGGCTCGCTCCCAGTGCAGGGAATATAATTGACGGATATTTTTTTCTCACAACCTAAGTGATGTCATACTCCCGCCTGATTTCCTGGGTAGTAAGATCGGATGGCTAGCCTTCTCGGATAAGAGCGAAAAAATAGGAGGTCTCGTATGCAAGTTGTACACGTTCAAAATCTCTCGGCAGTTGGAAACCTGTACAGAGTAGACCATACGGCAGTTGGAAACCTGTACAGAGTAGACCATACGGCAGTTGGAAACCTGTACAGAGTAGACCATACGGCAGCTGCCCTGGCAACAATTTAAAAAATTAGGAAATCTGCCTACCACAAAATATTTATAAATGTGTAATTCCTCTATACAGACATTGGATCCTCGCCAGTGCTACGGAGTTCGTGCACTGTGCTGAGATCTTCATTGTGTGATCTAAGGGAGGAGATCAGGGCGCTGATGGAGTTGAACACAGTCCTTAAAACCAAAACTGCACAAACATCATCATCATGTTCATCGCCCTTCATTTCCCCCAAGGAGTAAAGGTCTTCCTGTCACGTGCTATCATCTCAAGATCTTTCCATGTCTTCCTCACCCCTTTCAAGTCTCCCTCCAGTTCTCTTTTCCATGACTTCTTTGGTCTCTCTCTACTTCTCTTCTCCATGACTTCTTTGGTCTGTCTCTAGTTCTATTACCATGAGGACTCCAGGACAAGGACTGTCAAGTAATGCTATCAACAGGTTTTCTCAATGTGTGTCCTATCCATCACCACCGTCTTCTTCACATCTCTTGTTCCACTGGAACTTGCCTGGTTCTTGTCATCAGTTCTACGTTTATCACCTTGTCATGCCACTTCAATCCTTCTGTTGTATGCACGTATTCATTCATGAAAGTCTGCAGCTTTTTATTCTCCATGTGTCAGAGCCATACAATACTTACATTTATTGAAATATTTAAAACATTGAAAGTATAAAAGAAAAATTCATGATATGTCCAAATCACAAAAATATCATGTGTGTGCACTGTTTGTTCTGTGGCTTGTTGTCTATAACAGGCCTTTAGTCATACTTCAGCATTCCTCTATCTACCACTTTTTTCAATGAAGTTGTAGTCTTGCTAATACAATATTTCACGGTAGCTACTTTTACGGTTTTTCAGCTGTCAATAATAAATTAACTCCATAAGCGTGTTAAAAGAGGAAATCATTCCAGCAACAACAACAAAAATATGATTATTAATCAAAAACAAAAGAAATATATGCATGTGCAAGGAAAAATAGATTACATTAATAAGAATAAATCAAATACACATGTAATACTTAAGTAATAATATTACGTAATATGTAATACCACAGGATTAGTATGAGAATGGCCGCGAGGTGTCGCCCCAACTGAGTAATTAAACTTCAGTTCGACACTACTAATGGCAAATCGCATACATAAGTGCGCCAGACAGAAAAGAGTGTTACTTTTATTTACTAAGTGGCATAACCTTTCAACAGATTCATGCCTAGGTTACCTGCCTTGTGCTATTCTCTCGAGGTCATTCCAAGTCTTCATTACCCTTTCATATATGCCACCTTTACCCTTTACCGTGTGTTTTTGTGTGTCTATCTCTGTTAAGTTGGTGATTCCACCAGAACAAAGGCTACCTTGTAGTGCTTTTAACATGTTTTCTGACTGTGTGTCCTATCCGTTTTCATCGTTTACTTCTCATCTCTTATTCCAATGGCATTTGTCTAGTTCTTGTCATCAAATCCATATCGATAATCTGAGACCACAAAAATGTTACAGAGCAAATACAGCCCGGGCTTATATGGGGAGATAACACTAGATCGGATTGGTGTGATCATCAACAATAGATGACGTATTTTGCTCAAATTGATTAGTGCTTGTAAAAGAAGAACTAATATAACAACACAGTTTAACGTACATTATTTAACATGTAAACAGTTATTTATTTCTAACTCACTCAATGCAACAAGGCATTGACTAATTGAATAAAATGACTGATTGATTAACATCGATTGGTTGATTGAAAGAATGATTCATTAACATCGATTAATGGATTGATTGACAAAAATTATTATCGTGAACAGAAGAATGTATCACACATTACGATTTCTAAAAAATATGAGATACAAACAAAACTAGAAGGGACATAATCCATGAAGCTCTGTTTTCATCAGTGCCTCCCCTTTCGGCGTCTGAGCTTGGGGAAAAAACGTCAGAACCTGCATGGAGAAAATACGGGATTTAAGACAATTTGGTACACCATAGTTTATTGATGTCACGTGAAGTAATATACTCAAACATGTGTGGTATTTTAAATGAAGTCCTACAGATAAAGGTTCAAGGTGTCAAGGAAGTCTTAATGTATGGCTGTGAAACATGGAGAACAACTAAAATCTACAACCAACAGGCAACAGACTTTCATACATGTGTGGTTGTGTAGATTAAACGTGTTGACTTGGTACGACAAGATCAACAGGTTGGAGCTACCGACAAGATCAACAGGTTGGAGCTACAGACAAGATCAACAGGTTGGAGCTACCGACAAGATCAACAGGTTGGAGCTACAGACAAGATCAACAGGTTGGAGCTACGGACAAGACCAACAGGTTGGAGCTACAGACAAGATCAACAGGTTGGAGCTACAGACAAGATCAACAGGTTGGAGCTACAGACAAGATCAACAGGTTGGAGCTAGTATATCAAAAACTTTTAATTCCTATTGACAAGATCAACAGGTTGGAGCTACAGACAAGATCAACAGGTTGGAGCTACATACAAGATCAACAGGTTGGAGCTACATACAAGATCAACAGGTTGGAGCTACAGACAAGATCAACAGGTTGGAGCTACAGACAAGATCAACAGGTTGGAGCTACAGACAAGATCAACAGGTTGGAGCTACAGACAAGATCAACAGGTTGGAGCTACAGACAAGATCAACAGGTTGGAGCTACAGACAAGATCAACAGGTTGGAGCTACAGACAAGATCAACAGGTTGGAGCTACAGACAAGATCAACAGGTTGGAGCTACAGACAAGATCAACAGGTTGGAGCTACCGACAAGATCAACAGGTTGGAGCTACCGAGAAGATCAACAGGTTGGAGCTACCTACAAGATCAACAGGTTGGAGCTACCGACAAGATCAACAGGTTGGAGCTACAGACAAGATCAACAGGTTGGAGCTACAGAGAAGATCAACAGGTTGGAGCTACAGACAAGATCAACAGGTTGGAGCTACCGACAAGATCAACAGGTTGGAGCTACCGACAAGATCAACAGGTTGGAGCTACAGACAAGATCAACAGGTTGGAGCTACAGAGAAGATCAACAGGTTGGAGCTACAGACAAGATCAACAGGTTGGAGCTACCGACAAGATCAACAGGTTGGAGCTACCGACAAGATCAACAGGTTGGAGCTACAGACAAGATCAACAGGTTGGAGCTACAGACAAGAACCAGAACAAGTAGAACAAGAAGTAAGAAGAAGACACTGGCTCTGCAACTTTTTTACTCCACAACGGCACACTTAAGTACCTTTCTAAATTCCACGGCACACTTAAGTACCTTTCTAAATTCCACGACACACTTAAGCACCTTTCTAAATTCCACGACACACTTAAGTACCTTTCAAAATTCTACGACACACGTATGGTATTCTTTCGTAATATTTGACTTTGTAAACCATTATATGGTGTATTGTACCTGCGTATTAGGCAGACACTGATTGTGGAGCACTAGAATATAAGACACACAGAGGGCACCTCTTCATAACATTATGAGGCATTCTTTGATTTGAGATCCCCAAATTAAAAGAGTGAAGGAAGAACCGAACGAAATCTTCTTCAATCAGGGGTAAGATATTGGCATTAAAGAAGTAGAGGGCGGCTGGAAAACACATAGACAGGACCCTGGAGACATATGAAATAACTTGGAGACATATGAAACAACTTGGAGACATTGAAAGAACTTGGAGACATATGAAAGAACTTGGAGACATATGAAAGAACTTGGAGACATATGAAAGAACTTGGAGATATGGAAGGGTCTAGAACTTGTAGTTGGCTTGAGAGGAATTGGCTAGAAATAAAATTCGTGTGGTGACATCTTAATTATATTTTGATTGGTTCTTTGATTAATTTGGGGATGTATGAGAGGTGTGTCAGGGGAAGTGTGAGGGTAAAAAGGTTAAGGATCTTTGATCTAGAAAACCCTCACCGCTTAACAAAAAGGTAAATGTAATCCCATAACAGGTACTGCCGTAGTGAGTAGAATGTTAGAGACCTTACTATAGTAGGTCAAGATTCGATATGTGGGGTGACCATTTACTTTCATTGTTGCCTTTGCCTTCCCTAACTCAAAAGCAGAGTCGGGTAACTCATTTACAGTTGGGTAGATTGAAGCGTGACGCCACCGTGTTTTGAGCTCGATACCTGTGCCGCGAGAGGCTAGCGTCCTAACCACACTGACAGTCGGATGCTGTCACTTCTTGATACAAAAGACAACAGTAAATCAAACAAAAGACAACAGTAAATCAAACAAAAGACAACAGTAAATCAAACAAAAGACAACAGTAAATCAAACAAAAGGCAACAGTAAATCAAACAAAAGACAACAGTAAATCAAACAAAAGACAACAGTAAATCAAACAAAAGACAACAGTAAATCAAACAAAAGGCGACTGCTTGAACGGAAAAAAGCCCCAGAAAATGTGACATTAGATCTAGACAGGAATAAACCACAGACACTAGTTTTACTGGTTTGGAAACAGAAGAATCTTATAACAAAAAGATCACAATCAAAAAGGTAACATCTTTGTTCTCAGGACAAAAACAACAACTGGACTTATGAAACACAAGCTAGTGCAAATCACATCGATGTCCCTACAGGTAGGAAGAACGTCATCATGGATGAACAGTTAAGTCATGAAAACTAAAGACTGCACCAGAGAAACACATGACGGCCAAGCTGACAATGGAAGAAATTTAAGAGGCAATGAGGTCACTCAGAAGGAACAAAAGTAAAAAAAAAAAAAAACACCAGGAAAATATTTCTTCATCTTTTAACTTCCAAGAAGGAGCATTGGCCTCAACAAACTTATGCCAAGTTTTCTTGTCTTGTGCCATCAACCAAAGGTCATTCTATTTCTTCGTCATCCCATTTATGTCTGTCTTCTGTTCTCTTCTTCACGTATTTTTTGGTCTTCCCCCACCTCTCTTACTCTCGGGATTCCTGAAGAATAATTGTCTTGTAATGCTGTCAACTGGTTGTCCTAATGTGTGTCCTGTCCACTTCCATCGTCTTCTTCTCACCTCTTGTTTCACTTACACCAGGGCCGGGTTGTTTCACTTACACCAGGGCCGGGTTAAGCCAAGCAGGGCCTCTAGGCTTTTTGGTGTTTGTGCCCCACTTCGCCTAATAGGCAATAATTTTAATATTTTTTTTTTCAAACTCCTTAGCATGGTGATGGTATTACTAGTATTATTAATAGACTGGTATGTTAGTTTGTTGGCATTGCTTACCTCTTTTATTAGTATTTTCTTATCATTAAGGTAAACACAATAAACACATTTTATCGAACACATTTTCTTGTTTTTCTTTCAACAATTTCTTCAATAACTGATTTTGCCGGAGTGTATTATGTCGTTTAAGCTAATTTGTTTTTTTACTGTCTTTTTAGAACGTTATGAATGCGACTGCAAAGTGCAAACATTTTATTTTTGTACATAAATCTATGCATTAAATTATTATTTTTTAACATATTCACTGGCGCCCAAGAGCTAATGGCTCCTCGGCTTCAGCCTACTTAACCTAATGGATAATCCTGCCCTGACTGGCACGTGTTTGGATCTTGTCATCAGCTTCACATTAGTGATCTCGTCATATCATTTCAATCCTTTATTCTACCAGGAAAATACGGGACAACACATGAAATGTTAACAGGTCTGGGCACACAATAAATAAAAAAAAAAAAAAAACAACCAAAAAAAAACCTACATGTTTCTTTATATTTCAGTTTCATCCCCTCCAGTGCCTTGTAGAGCTGCGTGATCTCCGTCCCTGAACTTCTGCTTCGTTCAGCCGTGTTCAAGGACGTCTCGTTCTGACACATGCGCAGTGCGTCCTCCAGGCACTGCATGTAGTGAGGTAGGATGCTGCCAGAGAGAAATAGAAATAGTCAAACATAATTATCATACTCTTGTATACACACAAACACAAACACACACACACACACACACACACACACACACACACACACACACACACACACACACACACACACACACACACACACACAATTATGCATATTACCAGGTCAGCAGAAAAGAAGAGTGGTAATCTTTAGACTCCGCACGGGCCACAATAGATGTGGGTACATCTATTCGGCAAGCCAAAGATAGGAACTACTGATGAGTGTAACATTGCCACCGATAAAATGAATGCTAAATATCTGCTACAAAGATGCCCAAACTTTTGAGCAAAAGAGAAAGCACATATGCCGGCAGCAGTACCATTCCTGGAAAAAACTCAACCACAACCTTGACCAGTCCACGTGGTGTTTTTTTGAGACGACGCATCGTGAGAAATTCAAGCGAGATAAGTGCAATTTATTTTCTATTTCTATTCTGTACACAATTTAAGCAGTGGATTATAATTAGTATTTGTTGATTGCTTGATACCAGCTAAGAGTGATAATATAAAATAGGAATAGTAATAAATAAATAAGAAAACAAATAAATTTTAATAGGCCCAGGCGCCACGTGCTTTATTTCGCGTGATACAGCAGCCATTTTGGTTTTACTTAACCGACCAGGAAATAGCAATAAGTTGAATCTTCCTAAATTGTAATCATAGATTCTAGTAGTGTTAATCAACTAGTAATAATAAATATTAGTGGATAAGGAAATATATAGAGTTGCCAGATCAAAAAGAGTGAACCAAAATAGACAAAACTTCTAAGAATAAAAACTAAGAACAAGATAGCACAATAAAATAAGTAAAATAATAATAACAAAATAAAAGAAAGGGGGCTAAAAGAAATAGGAAAGAACAATAAATAAATAAATTCAAATAGGAAATTAGGACATAGCTCATAACCAAACATGCCACCTATAACTAAAACTCAGTCAGGTGAAGGCAAAACGTAGGCAGAAGCAGTTAAAACCAAAGGTAGGGACACCAGGCACGATAAACTAGAAGAGAATAATCAGGACCTCATAGAAGAAAATACTAACCAAAAAAATAGCAATGAAAGCACAGAAAGTACCAAAGAAAACTCAAGACATAAAACAACCCATGCAGTTTTCAAAAACAAAGATGAGCATGTAGTAAACAGATGTCGTTTAAAGTTAACGCAAGTAGCTGGTGAGGCTGTCAAGATCAAGGTACTAGATGAAGACAAAATTATAACCATCCTTGAACCTGTGTTAGGCAAATAGGCGATAGTAAAAATTTCAAAAATCCATTTTGGCATAATCATTACCCCAAATCAGAGTGACAGAATAAAAGAGATGTTAGAGGAACTAAAAGTAGAAACAAAAACAGTGACTCTTGTACACGACATAAAAGTGAAAATAGAGCTAGCAAATGAGACAAATAGATGTGTGATAAAGGGGATAAAAACCACCCTGTCAAGTGAGGAAGTTAGGAGCAACCTCGCAAAAAAGAACCCAGACATAAAGCTGGTACACGTGGACAGAATAACAGTGAAAGGGAGTGTAGTAACACCAGTGGTAGTCTTAACGACGGAAGGGAGGGAAACCCCAAAAACACTACTATTTGGGAAAGCTAAAAAGAACACAGAAGCTTATATTCCCCCAGTATTGCAGTGCTCCAATTGCATGAAATTTGGCCATGGCCAAAACAGCTGCAAAGGCAAGACAATATGCAGGTACTGTGCAGGTATGCACCCCGCTGCGCAGTGTGAAAAGGCAAAGCTGATGCCGATTACAAAAAGGCGAATATAAACAGAAAGTGTAGCAACTGCAAGGGAAACCACACTGCCAGGTTTCAGGGCTGTCCAGTGTACCAGCAAACCAAAAAAGCACTAAAAGAATCGATCATAACAAATACACCATTCAAAATGGTGATCCAAGATATGAACGAAAAAGCCACCAACACTAAAGTTGCAGCAGAAATAATATCTGTAAAAAAAGAGATTAGGATAATTAAAACGCAACTGTCAAAAGAAAAAGAGCAGGAAGTTATTAACAAAGCAAAGAACTAGTCAGACAATTCGGCTACATCATTGGAAAATGTGAGTGCGCTGAAAAGTACAGAGGAAGTGCTCGAAGAAATGAAAGCCATACAGCACCAAATTGCCCAGGATGTAGTAAAATTGTATGAACTGAAAGAGGAAAATAAAATATTACTAGTTAAATTGTCAGAACTAAAAGAGGAAATCAAATAATACTAAAAAGAATAGAAAGTGAAAGGCAAGGGCTAAACATAGACAAAGAAGGAATAATCATAAGCTGAAAATAGGAAAGTGAATAGAAGGTATCAAAGTCACTGTAGCAGCTGAACCAAACAATCTAACAATCTTAAATGTATATGCTAAAAATGATACAATTAAAGATGAAGAAATATTAGCCATAAACAACAGACTAGTCCCCAAAACAGTCATAGTAGGCAATTTTAATTCCCATCATTATGCTTGTGGTGGACAACATGCAGACAATGCAGGAAAGCGCCTATTTGACTTTATAGAAAACAATGACCTGCTAATACTAAATGATGGAACTGCTAGAATTAATCCACAAGCTAACCGGCAGACTCAGCAATAGACATAAGTATAGCAACTAACAACCTAGTGAATGTAAATTGGGAAGTGTTACAAGACACAAACTCAGATCATCTGCCCATTGTAATAGCCATGCATGAAAACGTCATTCCAAACCCAGAACCAGAGAAACCGACTTTCAACTATAAAAAAGCAAACTGGGAAGCCTTCCAGTCAGAGCTGGAGGTGATGGAATATAAAGACATGGAAACAGATGATACTGATTTGTGGGCAGAAACACTGATCAATTAAATTCTTAAAATAGCAATAAAATATATACCAAATAAAAATATTCCACAGCACCTAAAACCAATTTAAAAAAAACATTAATAAGAAATGAAAAACTAGTGGAATAAAGAACCAGTTGCCTGGTGGAATAAAAGCTGTGCAGAAATTCACGAGAGAAGAAAAAGGGCCTTACAAAAATATAGAAATAACAGAACAGAAGAAAACTATGATGAGTATAAATATATTAGGAATGAATCTAACAGAATAATATTTACAGCCAAAGAAACTAACTGAAAAGAGTTTTGTCAGTCACTTAGTCCTAGCAAAAGAAAATACTTAAGGCAATCAAAGGGAACAATAAGTAAACACTAATGCCAACAATCAAACTACCAAAGAGAGCAGAAACAGATAAAGAAAAAGCTAATGCCCTTGCTGAGTATTTCTATAAAGTCAGTGCAAAAAGTAGTCTTGGACAGGAAGAAAATGAGAGAAGAGAGAGACTTAATACAGTTTTTAAAGGAACTACCAGACCAGATAGATGAAACAAACTATTTAGATGCTGATATAACAGAGGAAGAAATAACTAGCAAAATCTAATACTGCCTCAGGGCATAATATACTTAGTTATGAAATCCTTAAGAAAGTACCCAAAAAAACTATAAACATAATAACTTCCATTTATAACAAAATCTGGAGCTTAGGAAAGATACCAAAAGCGTGGAAAGTAGCTATGATAGTACCCATCCTAAAACCCAATCAGGAAGCCCATGGTGTAAGATCATATAGGCCTATCTCCTTAACATCACAACTAGGCAAAATACTGGAAACTGTTGTTAACAAAAGAGTTAAATTCTACCTGGAAAAAAATCAGTTATATAGCCCAACCTAGTCAGGGTTTAGAGCAGACAGAAGTACAGCAGACCAGCTTGTAAGATTAGAACACAATGTAAAGCTAGGGTTCAAGAGGAAAGAGAAAACAGTGGCAGTCTTTTTGGATGTCGCTTGAGCATATAATGAATGCTAGAGAGATGGAGCTCTTTACAAAATGAAAAAGATTGGCATTACTGGTAAAACCTATAGGTATCTAGAAAAATTTTTACAGGACAGGTATTTTGCTGTACAGGTGAACAATGATAAGTCAGAAATATATGAACAACAGAATGGGATTTCTCAGGGATCAATGATTTCACCTTTAATTTTCACTACAGCTGTAAAGGATTTAGCAGATGAATTTAACGACATTAAGAATGCAGTATCACAATTTGCAGATGACTGTGCCATTTGGCGATCTGGAAAAAACTTGGACCATATTTACCAAAAACTTCAAAAACTAATAGACAAAGTTTCAGAGTGGATGAAAAGTTGGGGCTTCCAAATTAACGTAAAAAAACAGTAGGTATGATATTCAGCAAAGGAAATTTAAAAAACAAAACAAAACAAAATCAATATAACCATTAAAGAAGAGAAAATATGTACCTCCTCAACAACAAGATTTATGGGCTTAACTTTAGATAAACAATTAATGCAGCCATAAGAACCATTACAGGTGCATTTATATCAACACCAGTAGAAGCACTAGACGTAGCTCTAGGCATACCGCCCCTTGGTTTTAGACGGAAAGAACTAAGATTAAATTATTGGAGTATAGTAGCACAAGAAGTGACCCACCCAGCGCATAAAGCATTTGTCAAAAACCAACCAAGTATATGGGACGTCCGTTTAAATAAAGAAAGATATCCAACATGGTGGAGAACTATAGAAGATCTAACACAGTTCAAAGAACTGTCAAACACAATTAATAATAGTAATAAATAAAGAAGCACAATACTCCCCTGGGAATTAAAAACACCAATCATAGACTACTCACTTACTGACAAGATCAAACAAAACATAGAAGATAAGGAAGCCAAAACGATAAGTAGAAAGTTCATAAATCAACTTACAAAACAAAGTCTGGCCGTCTACACTGATGAATCCAAGGGTGATAGTGGGCAAATAAGTGCAGGAGTAGTAATACCACAGTGGGGAATTAAGAAGAGCTACAGTGTAACTGAAGGGGCTTCGATTTTTACCGCAGAGATGATCGCAATTCTAAAAAAGTTTAGAAATAATCGAAGATAACCCACCAAGAGCTGTTACGATATTTACAGACTCACTATTATCACTACAAGCACTAGAACACCCAGGTAAATGTAGCCGGCCAGACATAAAGGAAGAAATTCTAGCAATTAATACATCACTAGGGAACAAAGGATGTAGTGTGAGGCTAGTGTGGGTTCCAGCACACATAGGTATAGCTGGTAACGAGTTGGCAGACCAGAACGCCAAGTATGGAAGAATAAGTAAAAACAATATAAGAGCAGGACTGGGAAGGTCGGAGATCAAGAGCCAAGTGAAGCTAACTATAAACGAGGAATGGAAGACAACATGGAAGAACAGTAGAAAAGGCAGACACGCGTTCAAACTGCTGAAAGAACCAACAAGGACGTGCCAGGTCAGAGAAGAACTAAAGGTACCCTGGAACAAAAAGCTGTGGCGTCTCCGTCTCGGTGCAGCGTACTTTATGATAGAGAAACTACACTGCCAAGAATGTCAGGAAGAAAATGACATAGACCACTACCTGATTCACTGTAGAAAATACGATCAACAGAGGCTAGAATTAAAAACATACTTTAGAAATCACAATATAGACATGCCAGGTGATAAGGTTTAAAGTATAGATGCCCCGGGGGAAGCCCAAACAATACTTAAACGATATATATATATAAAACAAAGGAAAATATATAAGGTTAATAACAGTGACAATATTAGTAATAATAACAACAACAAAATACTTTAGAAAATGCATTCAACCAAATATAAATTAAGCAACAAAAACTAACAAATCATTAATAACAAAATAAAAAAACTAACAACAAAAAACAGAAAAATTAGCAAACTTACTAACTACTCATTGAACAAGGAAAGACAAGGAGGTTTAAATTAAAAAAAAAAAACCCAACTCAAAAAGAACAAATACTAATACAAATTAAAACCAAGTATATACAATACAAAACTGAAAATAAAATGATTAATACTAATATAAATTAAAACCAACAACTGCAAAAGACAATAGTTATTTAAATTTAATGCAAAATTAGTAAATAAAATGACACTAAATACCCCAATTTTAACCAATTTTCACGTTGAGCAGGGTAGACCAAGATGGAACGAGAAGAGGCAATAATGGTCAGCTGTTAAGAGCTCGCTCTCCACCCATCACCTTTTCAAAACAACTACAACAAAGCAGAGGCCTTTTTCTTCGTCAGTCGCCCAAAAAAAAACCAGAGTAAGAAACCAGTGTCGATCTGAAGTTGCCTTGAACACGTGAGTTAATTTAGGTAGAACGTTATTCCTCAACATTTCGATCTATAGTGTTAGAAAGAATATAGGACTGTAGGTCTACCACCTATTTGGTATCGTGTTTGAAAGAAATAGATAAATGTGTTTCCTGAGGAGATTTCTTTTAGGACATTAGAGTCCCCATCGAGGCCAGCACCTTGACGTGGAGATGGGGCTCATGTACAGCCATCAGCGGCCGAAAAACCAAGACTGGCCAGGCCCTCCTACACTCGAGCAAGACCACAGTCTGCCTAGCAAGTCAAGGTGCTGAAGACGGAGGCAACCAGCCAAGAAGCGCACCACTGCAATCAGGATGCCACGCACACGCGCAATGGAAATTTGCCTATATCTACAAAACGTTATAGCACTCGCCCTGTGACGAACACCCAGGCAGGCGCAGTGCCGGGCCCTCTGCCTCGGAAGGGCCCAACTCCTATTACTGAGGGTCCTTCTCAATTGCCCCGTGGAGGAGCCAGGAGGCATGAGAATAGAGCTACTGGCCAAGCAAAGAAAAGACCATTTAAAATAATGCACTGGAATGCTGAAAGCGTCAATAGTAAAAAAGACGGCTACAGCAAAAAATTAGAGCTCGGAAATATCTTGAATGAAGAGCAAGTAAATGTATGCTGCTTGCAAGAAACCCACCTCAACAAGGACATAGCCTTCAAAATCAGAGGCTACCAATGCTACCGATCCGACCGAATAGGCAGGCGAAAGGGTGGAATACTGACACTCGTGAGGAATAACATCAGTGCATGTCAGCTTGAAACATATATGGAGGGGGCGGAATACCAGATGCTTCATCTCGGGCCAGAAAGTACAGAATTCCACCTGCTCAACTACCAGTGTCCGAGCGACCGCCCACTGGCACTAGACACAATCCCAGCAAAAGAAAGACTGATTGTGTGCGGAGACTTGAACAGACACTCACAGAGCTGGGACTATGATGACATGGACAGGAGAGGTGAGGAGCTTGAAAACTGGCAGGATGACAATGAGCTTAACCTAATTAACTAGCCAATCGACCCACCAACCTTCTACTCGAGATCATAGCACACGACCTCTACACCAGACCTGGCATTCCACTCACCAGGCCTGGAGTGATACACCACGCGCATTGTAGGGAAACAACTTGGAGGCAGCGACCACCGGCCAGTCTTCCTAATTGTGGAAAATGAACTTGTCAAGGACAGCAGCACTCTCTCTAGGTGGAACTACAAGAAGGCAGACTGGACAATGTACCAGCATCGTACCAGTATACTGGCTAGAGATATGACTGTAGACAAAGACATCAATAAGTTAGTCGATGAATTCAGCAGCTGCATATTACAGGCTGCTCGTGAAACAATACCTAGAGGGGCTCGTAAACACTACAAACCATATTGGAATAGTGAACTAGAGCAGCTGCACAACGACGTGGAAACATCTCGAAAGTAGGCAGAGACCAGTCCATGCCAAGAACACCACAATAACTACCAGCAAGCTAAGGCCAAATTTCAATGGGCCAAGTTGCCGGCCAGGCGAAGCAGCTGGAAGGCGAAAACAGAGTCCTTGAACTTCGAAAGAGATAAAAGGAAACTGTGGAAGCTGGTAAAACCACTTAACGATGAGGGTACAGGGAGAAACTGAAAGATTGCACTGTACAAAGATGGAAACATCCTCATATGAAAACAGGCAGCTGATCACTTTGCAGACTCCTTTGCTACAGACAACAACATCGAAGTTAGCCCAGAAAAGCAACAGGAGATTCGTGAGAAACAACAATACGCAGGACGAGATGGAACCATCCTTGAAGTTATGGAGGCACCAATCACATTCAGAGAACTGGAGCTTGCAATATCCAAATTGAAAATTAGAAAGTCGCCAGGAGTTGATGGAGTGTCCAATGAAATGATTAAGAACTTGGGAACAGCAGCAAAAACAAAGCTGCTGCAGATCTTCAATATCTGTTGGAACTCAGGCAGAGTTACACAGACCTGGAGGGAAGCAATCATGATACCACTCCTAAAACCAGGAAAAGACAGTTCCACGGTTTCCAGCTACAGACCAATCAGCCTTACAAGCAGTCTCTGGAAAACAATGGAACCTCAGGCTACAGTGGTACCTTGAAAGTGAAAACCTTCTTGTACAACAGCAGGCGGGCTTTAGGTAGTGTTACTCTACCGAAGATCAGGCAACTTACCTTTCCCAAGAGAATGAGGATGCGTTCTAAGATAAGAAACTGGTACTAGCAGCATGGATAGATCTAAGGAAAGCATTTGACAAGGTTTGGAATGAAGGGCTTGTGAAGAAACTGAGAAACTGTAGAGTGAATGGTAGGATGTACAAATGGGTGGAAGCATACTTGCATAACAGAAGAGCCCGACTACAACTAGATGGCCTCAAGAGTAAGAAAATTCTACTGCGTCATGGCGTCCCTCAGGGAGGGGTTCTGTCCCCCACACTTTTCCTAGTCTACATCAACGACCTGGTTGCTGAACTACCACATGGAATGAAAGTGGCAATATACGCTGATGACCTGGTAATATGGTGCACAGATGAGCATGCAACAGTGGCCATCAAACTGCTACAGAGAGCTATAGATGCCTTAACCTCATGGGCAAATAGATGGTGTGTCAGCATCAACACAGACAAGTGCAGCACTACGCTCTTCGCCCTCTCTCCCAAACAAAAAGCTGGTGTCATCAAGATAAATGAAGAGCTCCTGAGAGAAGATAAACAACCCATCTATCTCGGAGTTACATTCGATGATAGGCTGACATGGAAGCAGCACATCAACAAGGCAGCAACAAAGGCCAGGAGGAAGTTAGCCATCCTGAGAAAACTAAGTGGAACCACATGGGGAGCCAGCGGGAAAATACTTAGTAAAGTTTACCAGCAGGGCATACGACCACACCTGGAATATGGGTCAGCTGCGTGGTGTCCAGCATCAAACACCACATTACAAGAGCTAGATAACGTGCAAAATCAGGCGCTTAGGGTCATCACGGGGGCAATGAAATCAACGCCTATAGTGGAGATGGAGAAACTGGGGAGGATACAAGCACTGAGAGAACGCAGAGACACGAAAGTGCTAACACGGGCAGAAAAGTTCCTCTGTATGCCGAGCCATCCAATGAAGGACAGATTCCAAAACCTAGCAATGGGGCGATTGAAAAGAAGCAGCTTTATCCATCAGGCCAAACGATTTCGTAGACAAACCTCAGACCTGCCTGAAGTTGACAGCCCCCTAAAGTCTGTGCCAGAACAAACCCCTTGGAGAGAGGAGCCTGGACTACCAGTACATATCCAGACAAAAGTGAAAGGAATATTCGACAGGGATGAACAGAACAGCGTGCAACGTAGGACAGTCACTCTCAGTTTCCTGGATGATGAATACCCACAGGACCTCTGGGTCCGAGTATACACGGATGGGTCAGCACAGAATGCAGTAAAGAATGGAGGAGCAGGAGTGTACATAGAATACCCAAACAACACTAGGGATACGGTCAGAGTATCAACGGGGAAATTCTGTAACAACTATGATGCAGAAATCCAGGCAATCAAGGTGGCAACTGAGAAACTGTTGAACACCAATCTCGGTCCACAGCCTGTAGTATTCCTGACAGATGCAAGATCAGGACTCCAAGCACTTCAGTCCAGAAAATTGCCAGGTATCCAAGCCCTACTTTCTGAACTGTGCAACCAGCGAAGGGTCGCCATGCAGTGGATACCGTCTCATTGTGGAATACCAGGAAACGAGAGAGCGGACGGACTGGCTATAGAAGGTGCTGCAGACGAACAACCGGATGTACCAGTTACGTACCATCAGAAGAAAAAGATGATCAAATCAACCAGAAAGCCTCCAACACCAACACAGGATGACTACCAAGCTATGAACAGATCAGAACAAATTGTCATTCTACGCATCAGAACAGGACACAACTGACTCATGTATAAAAAATTCAAGATTGGCAATTCAGCCATGTGTACATGTGGACAGGCACCCCAGACCGCAGAGCACGTACTTCAAGATTGCCCCGAATATGATATATTGAGGCAAACCCACTGGCCCAGGGAAACAACACTGGAAGCAAAACTATACGGACCTCTGTGTGAACTACAAAAGACAGTGAAGTTTATACAAGAAACAACATTGCAGATATAGACAATATATTTCAAGCGAACGAAAGAAGAAGAAGAAGGACATTAGAGTTAGTTTTGAAGTGATAGATTAGTGGATAGGTTTTATTAGGCACGCTAAGTCCAGATCACGGCTGTGAGAATTTAGTAGCAATCTATTTCATTCGTGAGGCCGGGTAGAAAAGCAGTCTACTACGAATTTTAACTCTTGGCAAGACTACAGGCGGGAGCCACGTGTTGTGAGTCAGCGTTAACATTCTTAGTTACCACGTGCTATAGGCCCAATGATGTTCAGCCATTTATTATTTGGGAGCGCAGTGAACTAATTAGAACATTTGCTAGTTTTGTTATTTCAAGAGTAATTTTATTTTTATTCTTTGATGTGAAGGTAATTTAGTTAGTGTATTTCACGAATATTGATTATAATTCTACTGTATATTTTTAGTGGGTTGCGTGGAGGAGAATAGTTATTTAGATTTCTGGTGAGCTTAATGCCACTCCTTTGTGCGTAAGGCAGTTTGAGTCATAAGCGTTTCTCTGTTTGCTCCTTGCGGAGCATGGAGACACCAGTGCTGCTGGGTCCAACAGAAGCCCGCACGAAGCATTAATATGCTATTGCAGTGGTCACATACGACACGCATGTTGCCAGGTGCACCAGTCGTCACATACGACACGCTTCACAATGTAGGGACGTATATTGGTGTGGATCGGTTGCGAGGTGGTAACTTATTCTCATTAAGGAGAGTAATGCTTGTACATTAATATTATTTTATGCCCATTTCATTATTATTTAATTATTGTTATGTGTCGGATAATTTATGAGAGCACGTGGATCCACTTGGGAATAAATTATGTCTCTTCTCGCTTCTTATGGAGCATGGGGCCACCACTGTGGCTGGCCTCTTGATACAGCATGGGGCCAACAATGTGGCTGGCCTCCGCATGAAGCCCGCACAAAGCATTCAGATGCTCTTATAGTAGTGGTTTCAGTAGCAATCTGTGTTACATGGTGAGATTGCCAGCCTCATTCACAATACCATACTAGTCTCATTAGACGACATGCATGGTCTGAGTGTGTGTGCATGATAGTTGAATGTTTCAGGTGGCGTGGAAGAAGGACGGTTTGACAGGTGAGAGCATGGTTTTTCTCATTATTTAACTAGTATGATTTTAACTAGTCAGTGCTTTGTTTGCGTTTCAGATTAGCAGTTGAGCACTGGCTGGATGTCTGTTTGGTGTTTGTTTAGCGTTCGTTTATTTGCTTGTTGTCACTGAGAGTGTTGTATAAATAAATACAGCCCCCGCCTTAGAATCAGAGTTTTATTGTTGTTCGGGTCGGGTGCGAGTGTGCAAGAAAGTGATCACATATCGCAACAGCATATCATTTCTCGCCTCACCCTATCACATATCTATCACATATCTATCACATATCTATCTATCTATCTATCTATCTATCTATCTATCTATCTATCTATCTATCTATCTATCTATCTATCTATCTATCTATCTGTCTGTCTGTCTGTCTGTCTGTCTGTCTGTCTGTCTGTCTGTCGGTCGGTCGGTCGGTCGGTCGGTCGGTCGGTCGGTCGGTCGGTCGGTCGGTCGGTCGGTCGGTCGGTCGGTCGGTCGGTCGGTCGGTCGGTCGGTCGGTCGGTCGGTCGGTCGGTCGGTCGGTCGGTCGGTCGGTCGGTCGGTCGGTCGGTCGGTCGGTCGGTCGGTCGGTCGGTCGGTCGGTCGGTCGGTCGGTCGGTCGGTCGGTCGGTCGGTCGGTCGGTCGGTCGGTCGGTCGGTCGGTCGGTCGGTCGGTCGGTCGGTCGGTCGGTCGGTCGGTCGGTCGGTCGGTCGGTCGGTCGGTCGGTCGGTCGGTCGGTCGGTCGGTCGGTCGGTCGGTCGGTCGGTCGGTCGGTCGGTCGGTCGGTCGGTCGGTCGGTCGGTCGGTCGGGTCGGTCGGTCGGTCGGTCGGTCGGTCGGTCGGTCGGTCGGTCGGTCGGTCGGTCGGTCGGTCGGTCGGTCGGTCGGTCGGTCGGTCGGTCGGTCGGTCGGTCGGTCGGTCGGTCGGTCGGTCTGTCTGTCTGTCTGTCTGTCTGTCTGTCTGTCTGTCTGTCTGTCTATCTATCTATCTATCTATCTATCTATCTATCTATCTATCTATCTATCTATCTATCTATCTATCTATCTATCAGATGAGTCGTCATGTAATTCGGGTGAATGAAAGTTGTTCTACAAAAATCAAAGCTTTAATATCTTCAGCAGACATATCATGATCAGAAGAAATTAATACATTCAAAGACAAAATTCTTCACATCTTCCCAGAATTTGGCATCTAAGAAACCTAAAAAAAAATATGTTGCATATTTACTTCGGTAAGTGTAATGGGAGCATTTTTTTTTTAAGGTACGCCCGCTATTACTCTAGGCGAAAATCTCCGGTTAGTATATTTAACCTGAGACTGATTTTTACGTGAGTATCCCTTTTTTCCCTGTACACTGACAGGTGTCCACTCGCTATTCAGGCAGATACTCGCCGTCTTCGGAGGGTACCCATTAGAGCTGGGTCGGCTCAGGAGCCGCCAGTCCCTGGTCGACGACACTGGTTAACATGTTCTCGCCCGGGCCCGAACCTGGATCACCCGATCGCCAGCGCAGTGCGGCAATCACCACACCAGCGCGGCTCCCAATGAGAACATATAATGATCCACACCTGTGGTCGCTCATTACAGTTAATAATCTACACCTGTGACCGCTCATTACAGGTAGTACGTAATAATGCGCTAAAACGTTACCAAAGGGCGAATATGCGGAGGGATAAAAAAAGTGAATTTTTAAAATTGCCTTTCTTTTCTTTTTTCACCGCCTTCTAAGTTGTTTTCATCTAGTTCTTTCTATTCCGCGTTCCACTCCCTTCTTGTGATCTGTTTCTTTCTATTCCACGTCCCATTCCCTTTTTTTTCCGATATTTCTTTCAAGTCTGCGTCCCATTCCCTCCTCGTCATCTCGTTTCTCGTCTTCCTATTTTTCCCAACCTCGATTTCTTTAATTCTAGGTGTATTATTTTAATTTAATCTATTTGTGTTATATATTTGTTTGTTGTTTTGTCTTTAATCTGCATTTAATTTATTTTAAAACGGTGTGCCTTTTGCGTCTGGACCCAACCGCTCTTAGGTTTACAAGCCGGTAGTTTAAACTATGGTCGGCAGAGACTTATCTAAACGAGTGTTTGCGAATTCTGTAATACCACTAAAGTGCGAGATAATGCTCATCGACCATTACCGTATCCAGGCTTGTTACTATAAATATCCTATAAATATCATTTAGTGGATTTCTGTTTTGGCAGGAGGATAGATTTAATGCGTTGTTTGTCATTTTAAAAAAAAACAATGTTAAGGTGTTCTTTTTGAAAAGCTTACATACCATCCATTTGTGAGTGAAATTGTAGTAGGGGATTGTTTATTCCATAGTACCTTATGATTTAAAAAAAATGGTTATAGCAACACTGTCCAGTGTGGATTTCTAAAGTGTATTTATTATATTGTCTTTGTAGACAGGAAACCTGGAGTTTGTTTGGTCTTTCCTATCCATGTGAGCTGTGTCAGGTCAGCATGAATATAGTGTTAGTAATCCTCTGGATCTGCGGTTTTCAACTTTGTGTGTGCCATAGCTCTCTATTTACTGTAATGAAGTGTTCCTGGCCTTTATCGTCCTGTACCTTTTTCACCATCGTTCTTATTTTATTTATCTCACGTTTTTGCAATTTCATCATAACAATCATGGTTTTTACCTAAGTGTAACTTAAATCACACCTTTGATATTTCCCAAACGCTGTTTTATCTTTTGCAACACATCTAGTCTCGTTAGAAAAGTTGCTGTTGGAACGGGAGACGTTCACATAGGGAACAAAAAGAATTTGTTTGGTGGGCTTAATGCCCATTTTAAACACATGATGTCAAAACATATGTGTACAATAGCATGCCACCAGAGCGAGTGAAAACAAAGGACTTGTGAAACGCACACGAGTCCTTGTTACCAGACTGTGTACTCTTTTGACGGCGGTAGCCCCTTATGTGTACATGGCGAGACAATGAAAGAGGCACGAAAGGAAGCCGTTTGCGCGGCAGGCAACAATGTACCAAACGACTGCGACGATATGTCGCGACAGAAGAGTTTGTGAAAGGTGGCGGACAATTTCTGTAACGAGCGTCCAATCCAAAACCACGGTTTGTCTCGCAACAGAACACCCAGCACAGAGATGAAGAGTTGGTTATGAGAGCCCACTCACTTTTAGCGACTGACGTGCATTGAAATTTAACGCGAGTACGCTGAAATCGTATGACAAGATGGACGACGAATGAGTGGAGGAAGGGGCGGAGTCAGAGGACACAGCCCCAGAATTGTCACAGATTTAGAAAAACAGAAATGTAACGACACGAACGCCAGAAGTCAGTACGGTTTTAGTAACATCGCGGAGCATAAGGGGAAGAGCTTAGCATGTTCACAGCCTGTTTCATAATTTTATTTTTGTGTTGATCTATAATGTAGACCTGTGGAATTTATTTTCATTTCATATAGTGTTCTTACTGAACATGCGAAGGGAAAAAGAGGTTAGTAAATTTTTGAAAAATTATTAATACATTTTATTTTTCACCATTGGAGCCGCGCTGGTGTAATGGCTACGGCGTTGTACTGGCGACCAGGTTTTCATGGTTCACACCCGGGCGTCAGCGTTTGAAGGAATGTTTACGACCGGAAATTTGACTGAATAACATGAACGGCTCCTGCACATAAATCCCGTGTGGATGGGAAGGAGCGAAGCTCCTGACCAGGTTGGAAGGAAAGTCCACTGACCCCCCAGCCTCGCAATGACATGTTATTGGGCAAAAAGAGCTGCAAAACTCGAGTACCGCTGGTTAGAGATAAAAAAATTAAAAAAAAAAATTTCACCATTATTAATTATTTGTTGCACTTAACCTCATAGCTAAATGTGTGAAAGACTATTTTTTCCATTACCTTTTGTCACGGATTGCCTCCCCTACTTTGCAGTAGTGGTCCAACAGTGACCAAAACTCAAGAGTATCTAATAATGGCTTCCAAGGTATCTACATGCACGCAAGATTACTCTTGGCAGATATGTAGAGAGAAGATTAATGCTACTTCTACCTTAAGGCAGCGTTCACAAGATATTCCCAGAAGTCAAGAACAAAAGCTGCTTAGGGCTGAGCAATTTGTTAACTTATTATCTGGTCCGTCGCCTTTTGTGAAGGGTTTAAGCAATGGTTTAGCCCGTTCAAGCCCCCACTTAGTGTAATGCAACGAAATCCCTCTTATAAGGTATAGCTCTGTTTAGTGTAAATATATGTCTAGGTATTTATAAATATAGATTACCTATTCTGGCTCATACGTTTGCTTTCATACATATAACTGAATCAACTATAATTGTTTAGTTTTAAAACAACAGGTAACAAATTTAATAGTGAAATAGTCGTTAACAGGTTAAAATAAATATGGAAAGATTAGTGGAATTTTGATAGTTATAAAGTTCTCATCTTGGAGACGTAGGTGGAAATTTAACTTTATACTTAAAGTTTAACTGGAGTGTCCTTTTTTGCTGGTGCCTTTTAGTTAGCACTTAGTATGTATGAGTGAGTCCTGCAGCTGTGGTTCATCAATTCTGTTATGACGATAGCCTTCTTCACACTCTCGTCCACTGTAGGCGGTTAGGTGGATGCTTTTCTCTCACACTAGCTGCGTTAGTACCACAAATCGTCTGATGGTTTGTAACCACGAACTTTAGACAAATGGAAAGAAACAAATGTCTGCTGAGTACAACTGTTAGCCGCAAACTAAAAGGACCATTATCATGCGCTCCACCCACCAATGTTAACCTCTCAGAAGAATTAAATTCCCGAAGCACACAGTGTAACTCAGGGAAAATGATGAAAATTCACCCATATTCTTCGGGGTGTTAACTAGGAAATTGCGTCTGGAGTGCACGAATAATGATTTGCCTGAATTGCAATTAAAAAAGGTACACAATTCTCACAAGATAATATGTTACACTTTAGGCACATGTGATGTAATCATCACTCATCACTGCTCCAGTCCGAGTCTGGGATCGCTCTGCTGTCGGGTTTCCCGTACGACTAGTCAGAAACAATCACCAGATCTTGCTGTAGTGGTTCATGAATATACTATTTTCATATGTTGAGGTTACCAGCCTCATATATATATATATATATATATATATATATATATATATATATATATATATATATATATATATATATATATATATATATATATATATATATATATATATATATATATATATATATATATATATATCCACTAGCAAGAAAACATGTTAACTTCACGTTTGTAAAAGAAATGTTCACAACGTACCCCAAATTGGGTTATACACAATGTCCCTGCGCAGATTTAGAATGGACCCGAGCATTTTCGGTGCATATGCTCTCGAATCAATTTCGTCTGAGAAATTCCTCTTATGACGGGTGAAACACTTGACCTGGAATATTATTTCTCTTATGACTGATGATCCAATTTCTAGGTTTTCAGTCTGGTATTTATAAAGTCCTGGTCCTGAATATTTACAGTCTGTGTATTTAAATATGTGAGTTTACTCTTATGGTTTCAGACTTGCTCAAATACTGTCGATCTGTCACTTTTGATATAGGAATTCTAGGTCCGATCCTTCTCTTTCTGGCTGTTGAGAGTTGCTCGGTTGATGTTGCGAAGCTGTCTGTTCTGTGCTACTGAGTTCACTAGATTATATCTCTCATTCTCCGTTCAAATCACAGATGGTGTTTTCGCCGAATGTTCCAATAGAATGCATTGTTTATTCCGGCATCTCAAATCAAATCAATCAAATCTCTCTAGCACTGTTTGGGTGGGGAAGTTTTAAATATCCCCTCGCGTGTTTAAAATATTAATTTTAATAGCCACGCGTGACCTCTTTATAAGACGTAATATTGTTCCGGCTGCACCCATCTGCCTCCGACAATATTGTGACCATGTTTTCCTGGTGTAATGTCTTCCGCCCATATGTCTACCCCGACAGATTATCTAATTATCGCCTTTATCTGCGTGCCTCCGCCAGACAGATGTCTGGTCAGATAAAGTTGTCGTCTTTCATCGTACGCACAATACAAGTTTGTGTCAACACGATCAGCAGCTTTTCACTGGTGTCAAATATTGGACCGACACGTTTCCAAAGGTGATCAGACTGCTTCAAAGCGATAAGCGGGTGACCGGTCTGATGACTGGGTATTGTTACGATAATACCACAGTTCACCTGGCGGAACGTAAATACGCCTGAGGAGTGGTAAACAAGATAAAGACAATCCTATAGCAAATACTTTCGTAGGGGAGTGGAGTGTTAGAGACTTTCCCCTACTATATTCAGCATAGAGAGTAAAAAATGGTGCATAAAATATACCACATAATAATGAATGAAAGGGCAAAAATTATGCCAAATAAAAGCGATGAGTGATAGGAAGAGAACAATAAAGAAAAAAGTGATACTGACGGAGTGGACGTGAGATCGCACACCCGTATCGTCACACTTCTATTCGTTAATGGCTAATCAAATCAAAGATTTTTCCTCTATGATAATATAAAGAAGTACTTCAAAGTTATATACTTCACCTTCATCTAGATTATTACATCTTCGTTGTAGACTGTAAAGGGCACACACGTTCATGCAAACTATTTACTTATGATGTGCGCCTGATGTCATATATCACAATATGAAAATTAAATAAAGAGTGATCAGTTAGGAGGCAGCAACAGTGAGGAATAAGATAAACAGTAAGTCAACTATTAATATTAGATGTGAAACTTATGAAGCCACTTTGTATCTTCATTGCTGCAGAAGTCTGAGTCTGCACATTACGTGTTTGGCGTCTAATCGGAAAAGAAGCTAGAAAAGCATAAGTCCGGATAGCAGAATTCACAAGGTAGGACATCATACACTTCCTATGTTACAAGGAAGATCTTCGCACCCGCGTTTGTAAACGCCATTAGCGCAGCATTTTATTGATCTGTTTATCAAGTGCTCACAAGTTGATTCGCATATACATCTACATCAAGTTCAACTCACTCACAAGTGTATTTCCTGAATCAAGAATACATACTTACAAGTTGATGAGTCTATATATCAAAGTCACATATTCACAAGTCGATTTGCCAAGATATCAAGATCAAGTGCTCACAAGTTTACTCGCATACATATACAGTTCGAATAACTTGAATGCTGATAGCCTGAATCAAGTTCAGTTGCTCATTGCGTTAGTGCTTAAAGTGAATTCATCTACTCTAATCGTGGATTGCATGACATACATTCATTCAAGCAAGTTTCATTTGACGAAACACACTTGTTACAAGCAGATCATTTCGTAAAAAGCTCCAGTCTAGTCAGTGACCTTTTTAAGATCATACAGCAGACATTATCCTGAGACAAATGTCAACGGTTTGTCTACGCTAGAGAGATTTCTAAGCGTTGAAGGACAGCATGTCTTCCAAGTTCTCGTTATTACACGTGCAAAGGTTTTCGTCAAGAAGTACTCATCTTGGAGATAACGTACTAGGCGTAACATACATCTACATTGGACAGTCAGTGCTCTACCATCGAATAATCATACAATGGAGGAAATTTGAAAGACATGAATAGTGCAGATTTGGCATCAGTGTGGTAACACTTAATATATCACATCATCATTTCACTATTTACTTAGGTTCAGCCTCATATTTAATTAACAACATTTTTTTACATATCGTGTGTGCGTGTGTGTGTGTGAATTGTCTTTCACCATCATCATTTTTGACTTTCTCCTAACCCTAATTGTGTTTATATTTAACTAATAAACAGTATATTCGCGTTGATCATTACCTAGTTATTTAATGTATAACTCGTGCTGTCTGTGTTAGGTATTTGCATATAGATAAAATCTTTCATTTAGGAGGTTGGGAGCTTTCTCTTTATCGATATCTGTGGGCAGAAGCTAAGGTCGTAGGAATATAGAAAACTGTCGATGCTTTATTAGAAAACACTATCTAATGGAGAGCATTCGCCTTCTCTTCTTCTTGTCCTTATCTCGAATAGGTCTCTTTCATTCTTAACGAGCCGTTTTCATGTGGCCTTCTTGACAACATTCCATAGGCCATCCCCATCATACTGTAGCAGTGCGACCGTTGATGCCCCGCGCAGTATACACTATATACGAGAATCAGACATGCTAGACTTTTGCGGTCACCATAAGGAGAAAAAAATTCCTAGGATTGGTTTTACATGAGTAAGTCAACAGCCAAAACATGGCGGGAAGTAAATGTGTTCTGCTTTACTTTCTGCATACCTTGATGACGGTGCTAATTCTCTCTTGGTCGTTTATCTCAAGCATTAGTTTTGAAGATGTGGAGCAATGTGTCCAAAATGGTATTGGGAGAAGTTTAAAAAAAGGCTAATGGAATGAAATTAGACTAATTAATTAACAGCTGCTTTATCACAAAATCTTTTGTAATTAAACGGGTATTTTTTTTAAAATAATGCCGAGGTACTTATTTTAAAAAAAAAACAGTCCTGTACCATCAGCTCAATTTCTTTCCACGTACTCTCCTCATAACGTTCATTCCCATTTTGAGTTCTCTTCTCCATGTGTTTTTGTTCTAACTCTGCCTCTCTTTCCCTGGGGAATACAGAACAACGACTGCCTTGTAATGATATAAACAAATTTACTCAATGTGTGTCCTATCCATCGCCAGCTTCTTCTTCTCATCTCTTGTTGCACTCGTTTTTTGTCTGCTTGTTGTCATCAGTTCCACATTAGTGATCTTGTCATCAGTTCCACATTAGTGATCTTGTCACCAGTTCCACATTAGTGATCTTGTCATCAGTTCCACATTAGTGATCTTGTCACCAGTTCCACATTAGTGATCTTGTCATCAGTTCCACATTAGTGATCTTGTCACCAGTTCCACATTAGTGATCTTGTCATCAGTTCCACATTAGTGATCTTGTCATACCATTTCAATCCTTCTGTTCTACACACGCATCCATTTATGAAAGTCTGTAGCTTTTTTGGTTGTTGTCTTTGTTGTTCTCCATGTCTCAGAGCCATATAATAGTATTGATTTGACATCTGAGTTCAAGATTCTTATGTGCATGTTGGATTTGATTTCTCTTGACCTTTGTGACGGTATTGCATCCCCTGCTTTGCAGTAGTAGTGGTCCAACAGTGGCTAAAACTCAAGAGTATCTAATATGGGCTTCAAAGGTGTCTACCTTCGCACAAGATTACTCTTGGCAGAGATGTAGATAGAAGGGTGAAGACACTTCTATTACAAAGGAAGTCTTCACAAGATATTCAGAATAAGCGAGAACAATACTGCTTTGGCGGGGTATGTTAACTCTGTAATTCTGCCGACGCTTTCGTGAAGGATTTAAGCACTTATTACTTTCAGCTCGTGATTTACTCAGTGGAATTCTATTATTCTAATATAGCTCTGTTTAGAGTGTGTGTAGTAATTTGACTGACATACATGCAGTAATTTTAAAATGATTAAATCGAAGTTAAATTTGTAACATTACTAATAACAAAATTTAATAATCACTTAAGGTTTTAACAGTTGGAAAATAATTTTAATAGTTATGGATCAAGAAAAGTTATTATCATGGTCTTTAAGAATTGTGAAATGTTACAAGAAGTTCAAGTGGCAGCATAGATTTGAACTTGGCTGCCAATGACGGTTCTGCTCCTTCTTATGGGTTGGTTCTTTTCACTCTGCTCACGCTCGTCCGTGATAAAGGTTGTCGGGGGTAGCTCGTTTCCCAGAAATGTCAAGGAGAGTCTACCACGTGGGTCCTTCGTCTTAAAACTTAGGCCACGGTTCGCTTCTTGTTCCAGAGATAGTACTTTCTATTGGTACCACCAATAACTATGGTAAAAGAATATAACGAAACGCACTTATGAGTATGGCGTTTTCCACCCCATAGTTATGGGTTCCTATCTTCCCATACCACCATCCCAATTACTCAGACTTTACCTTCGATGAGAATTAAATTTAATTCCTCGGGATAAAAATCCCTTTACGTTTAAATAGAATAGATTTAGCTTTGCATGACATTTAAATGAAAAGGTTAATAATACAGATAGAGTCTGTTTACATTTACATCTCCACTGATTGAAAAGTGTTCACAATATAAATTGAATATGTTTTCATTTATGTTTTACACTGACTGAAAAGTTTGAAACTTCCATTTCTTTAAAATGAATATTTTCACATATACATTTACACTGGTTTAAGCTTGAAAACTTACATTAATTTTAAAGTGACTATGTTTATAGGGACATTTACACTGCTTTGAAATTGTTAATCTTATACTTAGAATGTACATCATTTCTTTCATCTTTCCCTCCCTGCTCCATAGGGAACCTGGAACTACTTTATGCTGTTAGATCTCTTCACGAAACTATCAATAAAGCAATCCTCAGTCCGTGCAGTGGTGGTTCATGAATCATCTATCTATACGCTGAGGTTGCCAGCCTCAAACGACTTTGCCATCCACAAGTGAATTACAATTCACATGGTTATATATATATATATATATATATATATATATATATATATGTTAGTTCACATGTCAGTAATAAAATATGAAATGTAAATCACAACTTACGCCAATCCTGGCTCACAGACATTTTGCTCAGATGAATAAAAGAGACTTGATTCGGTTTCTTACACGCGTCTAGGGTGTCATTAATTTAATAAGTCCCTTCTCTGACTTTTTGTGTGGTCCTTCAGTTTCCTCAGTTCCGGTTTCCTTATTTAAAATGTTAGAGATTTCCTGGGCTATATTGTAAGTCCTGATTAATGCTCCAATAAAAGGTGTCCGGTATTTTAAGAAGGAATTCTGAATCCTAATTCTTCACTGTAGCAGTCTGGAGTCTTGGCGAGCGATTTCTCAAGTGAAATGGCTTGAGAAAATGATCAGATTGTATTTCCTGCCTTCCCCTACCTTCGTTTGTTATGAGCTATCAAAAAACTCCAATCATATTCAAACAGCTGGATTATGGGGTAATTTCAAAATATTCCGACATTGGATAATTTTGAACGTAAGGCAAAGTCAACTCTCCCATATATGGTAATAAGATTTCCGATGCCCTTGTATACAAACTTACAGACAGATCGGTAAACTCATACAACAGCGTGTTCAAAATGTAACCATCATTACTTTATCAGAAAGTACTCTTGTCATAACAAGTAGGACAGGAAACGCTTATGTCATAAGTTTACGACGCGTACACGAGATCTTGTGCTAATCTTAGCCAAGCTGTGCAAACTCCCGTGCGACTGCGAGTAAATATCTCAGCAAATCTGGGTAGCGACAAGCAAATGTGATTATTATTACCTACAGGGAGTGTCAAGCAATTCGACAATACTCAAATATCTGCTAGTTAGCAGAAAAATAACGAAGAAAGAAAGAAAGAAAAGTGCGATAATTGAGAGCACTTAATAAAAATCAGTACCACAAATGTACCGATACTGCCGGAGTGAAACAAAAATCGAAAGAGGCCGCCCCGTTTTGGCACAACCTTCATATGTTTTCCAATGCAATGAAAGCTCCTCTTGCTTTTTGTATTCTTGTTTCGACACTAGTATCTACCTCTCCAACGTTGTCTATATGCTGCCAAGATACAAGTATGTGATTGATCTACATCTGATAGTGGTGTTTCTTTAAGTGAAACTCTTTCTGTTTATAATTTCCTGCATTTATTCTCATTACTTTTGTATTTTCCCGGTGTATTTTCAGACCCACTTGTTGTGACCTTTCATCGAGTATTTTCATATTGTCTTTCATCTAATTACAGTTATGAGACAGAAGACCAAGTCATCTGCAAAATCTAGATCATCATTACTAGAACAGCTCGGATAAAATACAAGCAGAACAGATATGATATGATAATATTAGAAAACAATCAGGATATTATAATATTTGAAGAAATCCCGCATATAATAATATTAGAAGAAAACCTGGATATGATAACATTAGAAGAAAACCTGGATATGATAACATTAGAAGAAAACCTGGATATGATTTAGATCAGCAACGAACCCACAGAGGAAAATGGCGGACATAATGTGGAAGTTGGCATGTCAAGGTGTAAAACGTGTACCTGAAAGGTAGTCTCACCTGCACACAGCTGTCCTGTTACCTTCATTGATGGCTAACCTGAGGCTGGGGTCGCTGGCCTGCGAGCAGGGTGGGGAATGGGAGCAGCAGCTTGACAAACTGAAGATGGCTGTAACAAAAAGGGCGACAGCTGCATTATAGGTTGTTATTATTGTAATATTATTTGAGATGGTTTAATAATTGCTACATAAGCGACTGCTGCGATCAAATATCAATCATTGGTGTAGGCAAAGTTGGCCCTAGGCAATCTTTAAGGTGATGCCTGTAGTGGGTTTGATGGTATTGTATGATGGTGATATTACTAAATGTACTGTATGAGGCCAGCTGTGAAGGCTCCTGAGATAAAATGTAGTTGTGAATTGTCAGAAGGCCTTTCTTGCTACCACTACGACCTCACACTTAATTTTTTTTTATATGAATGTGGCTACGTAAAATGTCTAGGGTAATGATGTGTAGTGTGGTGTGATAGTTTATAAATACACCCACAGATATTTAAGAAGACTAATAATATTAACAAATGTTAAAATACACTGAACTAACTCACGTGTGTAAAAGTTTTGATAGAATTATATTACATTTATTTTGTTCTGGATCAAGTTTTATGTTGACCAGAACTTTTAAAAAAAAGAGATTTAGAAATTATGAAAGAAATGCATGGAATGTTACATAATAAATGCAAGAGTGTACATATATAAGTACTAGACTAGTTAGTTTTATTAAAATGTTCTAGTAGTCATCTACTTGGGAGGATAGTTAATGTTTGTGCTGTTGGGGTGGCCTCATCACACCTGTCTATATTGGCTACACAGTGTCCAGTAAATTGCAGGAATTTTATGGGGTATTAGTAATTAAAAGGTGTTGGTGAACTTCCAGCAGACCAGAGGCTCACTCATCTTGAAGAAGTAGCTCTGGTGCTGAAATCTGGTGGTCCCAACTCTCCGTGCTGGCGGGCAATAATAGTGGTCTCTGTCACAACGTACTGCACAGATACACTCGAGTAAATCACCAACTGAATAGACACCGCCTTGTTGACAACTGAAACTCACAGCTCTGCAATCAAAGTATTGGCTATGTGTCAAAATTCTATTCTCTACCCACGTCTGGACACAACACGGACACAACAACCACATCATACAGACAGGTCAGATCTCTCTGACCAAACAGCACATTTACCATGGTGGTTTTACATCAGATAGGTCCTCCCAGACTATAGATTCTGAAAAATATTTATTATTTTCCTTCCCTAAAAGTGGATAGGTAATATGTTTCATTATTCTCAACACTTGATCTGTCTTTCCTAACCCTTGCTGGAGTTTATGTATATTGTTGGTCCCTAGACCCTGACTTGGGCGGGGGGTCTAGAGCAAATCCCTACTTGTTTGTAAGGCTAGATTTCGATATGGCAGTATCAAATCACTCGAACATTAAACAATATTCAAAATATGCAAAGAAATAATTTCAATCTTACCAGATTATGAATAAAGAACACAGAAATGCTAGCAAAACTCAGCTGAGCTGCTGGCTATAGTATGGCGTCCCTGAACTTATTTCACTTTCTTTCATTTGGAAATCACCACACTTTAAAATACTGTGTCTATCATCGAACAACTATTGAGGAATGGCCCCACTTGCTCGTCTGAGCGCCGATAAAATGATTGTCTGTGGCCAATCACTGCCTAGGTTTATTTCAAATTCAAATTTCCTACCCTAAAGTCATTTCAGTCATGCTTCAGTCAAGTATGGATGTTTATCTGTTAGTCTGTCCGTCTCTACTTGTTTTTTTACAAAAATGTACTTGATTTTTGAACCAACCTTTCTCTCCCCTCCAAAATTTTGTCGTTAAAAGTTATTTTTAGACACAGCCACCACAATATCCCTTCTCTTCCATACTAAGTAGATTTGAACACCTGCGTCTCGAGGTCGTGTTTTTTTGTGCAAATAGCGACACTTTTTATTCAATACAGTCATGTCGCTGATGTGAACAACACTGTCTTTTGTCATTATCTTCAATATTATCTATCCGTCTGTAAAATTAAGAACATATTAGTTCACTGCTCAGAATGGGCCATCCGGCCAGCTAATTTTTATATTCCTACCATTAATATTAAGAAAAAAGTACTTTTTAAATTTTGTAATATTCCAAACATCTGTGTTCTGCCACTGAATTCAAATCAAGGGCTTGGTATCGCAAAAGCGACCAATAAATGACTGTGGCGTAACATATCCAAGGTCCCTTCTGTCGAGTTCCTTACTTTGTGTCAACTTGGAAACGTGACTTTTCTCCGTTTCCCCCCCAATTGCGTCTCCTTAGCCTTTCTAGTCTCACGCAATCTTTCCAGTCATATTTTTTCCTTTTTATCCGCCGTTCCCCTCCTGTCTAGCAAGTCAATTTTTATGGAGGGTGATGACCCGCGGTCTGGGCGATCAAGTACTATCAGCAGCCTACGCATTATGTTTTTATCCTTACATGTTATCTTTGGAGGTATTTTACCGTTGTATCTCTGTCAATTTCACTACACATCTCCCCACTTGAAAACATGCCTATGGCAAGTTCCAAAACCAGCGATACACATAGGTAAAATTACTCCTCACGTCTGCCACTACTCTAATTTTGATCACAGGGGTGCCGACTGAGGAAATCTGCACCGACATTCAATTTGCCTGGGATATATTGGATACTGAACTGATAAGGTTGAAGCAATAATGACCACCTCAGCAATCTTGCGTTTTCATGCTTAGCCTGAGATAAGAATACGAGAGGCTGATGGTCCGTCTCCACCACAAAAGTCCTACCATACAGATAGATTTGAAACTTCTTTATTGCCCAGATTAACGCTAAACATTCTTTTTCGCTTGTGGAGTATCCTTGTTCCGCCTTATTCAATTTACGGCTTGCATAAGCGACTGGTTTCAGTTCCCCATCAGGTGAAGATGATCTTTGCAACAAAGCCCCTCCTAGTCCTACATTACTTGCATCGGTTCTTAAGACAAAGTCCTGTGTCAAATCAGGCAGTTTGAGAATAGGCTTGCTAGTGAGTTTTTCCTTTAACTCTTGGAACGCTAGTTCACATTGTGCAGTCCAAATAATTTTATCTGGAAGTCCCTTGCGAGTCAGATCAGTCAGAGGAGCACAAATAGCGTTAAAATTCTTGATGTATTTCTGATAAAATCCGCATAACGACACAAATGATCGCACGTCCTTTTTTGTTTGCGGCCTAGGTGCTCTCTGCAGTTTTTCCAAATTCTTAGGATCAGGGGTCATATTACCCTGATATACAGTGTGTCCCAAGAATTCCAACTCTTTGCATCCAATACAACATTTTGTTGGCCTAGCAGTTAAGTTCGCCTCCCGAAGTCTATCAAACAACATCTCCAGAGCTTCAATGTGTTCTTCAAATGTCTCTGTGGCGACGAGAATATCATCCATGAAATTCGTGATACACGGGTTATTCAGGGGATCCAACAATTTGCGCATCATCCTTGAAAACACACTCGGAGCATTTTTCAGTCCGAATGGTAGCATATTGAATTCATAATGTCCATCCGAAGTGCTAAAAGCCAAATAAGGTTTCACTTCAGGCTTCACTGGGATCTGGTAATAGCCTTTACTAAGATCCACCTTTGAAAAGTATTTTGCCTTGTTCAGTCTGGCAAATAACTGTTTTGTGTCTGGTAATGGATCCACTTGTCCTTCTGTGACAGCATTCAGTTTCCTGTAATCTATGCACAGTCTGTGTTCCCCAGACGGTTTTCTCAACAAAACGACACTAGAACTAAAAGATGATTCACTGTGCGAAATAATCCCCTCCTTCAACAAATACTCTATTTCTTCCTTCAATGCCTTCTCCTTCGCGAACGGAATAGAATAGGCTCTCATACAGATTGGGTTTGAGTCTACCAGTTTCATGTCATACTGTAGCAAATTTGTATGGCCTGGTTTATCTGTTAATACATCTGTATGTTCCTCCAGAACCTGTTGAACTCTCTCCCTCTGGTTTTTAGTCAGGTGCTTACTGACTTTTACCTGTGCTGCGGTTTCACAAGGATGTAATGGGTATTCATGTGAGGTGAGTGGTTCCTTTTGCATCTGGGTTGCAATAGCCAAGGTCAATAAGGGGGTGCTTTCCTGGAGTGGTCTGTCCAGATACTTCTTTAACAGGTTTACATGATAAACTTTCTCCTTCCCCTTTTTGTCAATTTTATAGTTTGTTCTAGACACCTTCTCTAGAACCGTATATGGACCTTGCCAACCAATTTGTAATTTATTCTGGCTTCCGGGTAGTAGAAGCAGCACCTTCTCTCCGACTGCCAGTTCCCTGTCCTTTGCCTTCCTATTAAAATATGCTGCATGTTTCTTCCTGGCTTGCTTCAAATTATCATTTGCCAGTTTCCATCCAGCTTTCAAACGAGTGGTCAGTTCGTTCACGTATTGATACGATGAGGTAACAGTCTCTTCCGCCTTCTCATCTGTCCAGGTCCTTAATAGAGCTTCTAATGGACCTTTTATTGGCCTCCCAAATAGCAGAGTTGCGGGAGCCATCCCGGTTGAACTATGTGGTACCTCCCGGTAAGGAAACAATGCGGCGGGCAGGAATTGATCCCACAGATCCGGTTTTTCGTGTGCCAGCTTTCTCAGGATAGAAATGAGAGTCCCGTTGAACCTCTCTACCTGGCCGTTCCCTTGTGGATGGTACGGACTACAATGAAAGTGTCTGGCTTGAAATAGCTTAAAAACTTCTTCCGTTAGTTTCCCCTTGAACTGAGAACCATTATCCGTCAAGATTTGATGCGGGAATCCTAATCGGGTAAATATTGTAAGTAGTGCCTCTGCTACATGTTTTGAATCAATTGATGGCAGGGCTACCGCCTCTCCCCACATAGAACAAGTGTCCACCAGAGTAAGGATGTAACTGTTCCTCCTCTTGGTCCGAGTGAGAGGTCCTACAATATCCATTGCAACCCTCTCAAAAGGTGTTCCCACTATGGGCATTTCCCCTAGAGTTGCAGGAGCAGTCCAGTGCTTTGGAGCTACCCTTTGACATTCTGGACAGGATTTGACATATCTTTTTATATCCTCCGTTATCCCTGGCCAGAAGTAATGACAAGCTATACGCTGTCCTGTGGCGCTGATCCCCATGTGACCACTGAAGGGAATCGCATGCCCGAGTTCCATCACTTTATCTCTATATGAAGTGGGAAGAACCAGCTGGTTATGACCATTTGTTCCAGTTCCGGCCTTCCTGTATAAGAGTTTGTTCTTCATGAAATATTCCCCCTTGCTCGGAGGTGTGTGGCATTTGGGCAATTTTTTAAAACAGGGCGTGAGTGTCCTATCCTCAGCCTGCGCCTTCCTCATCTCCTCTGGATGAGCATTTATAGGTTCACCTTCTTCCTCCTTCTTCTGTGACCTGGTCTGCACTGTCGCCATGATCACAGGTTTCTCGGGATTCCCCAAGAAGACGTATCTACACCCCAATATCAGAGGGTAGATTGGTTCATCTATCACTGCTGCTCTGATTTCTCCTTCCACATAGCGAGTTTTCACCGTTATCCTTGCGATGGGAAGTGTCATGAGTGGTATGTCCTTAGTTGCCCCTTGTATTTCCACTGTTTCTGTGGTATACTGACTTGGGTCCACTAGGCTAGACTTCACAACTGAATCATAATCCAAACCTGTATCATAAAGGCACCTTATGGTGACCCCATTACAAATAACATCCTCACAAACTGGGGGGTGATAAGGTTCCTGTTGTCCCTTAGGATTAACCTTTAATCTTTGCGTCCCCGACTTCATTGCAGCAATGTTTGAAGGTTTCCTTCTACAAAATTCGGTGTTATGGTTATCCTTCTTGCACCATTTACACCATCTTTTTCCTTGGTTCAACGGTTTTCTTTCATTGAACTTTTGGTCATTGAACTGTGAGTTTCTGTCGCGATAGTCATTTCTTGGCCGCTCAAAGTTTGTCCTACCTTTATTTCCCTGCTCTCTATTATCAAATTTATTAAATTGCTGTGGAGCTTTAAAATTGTCTATGTGCTTCTTTTTAGCACCACTTACCTCTGCCTGAGCTGCCTGATACCTCTCAGCAACATTTAAAATTTCCCCCAACTTCTCTGCACCTTGTTCCATGAGAAATTTTCTCATGTCTGGAGCCATGGACTCTCTCAATTGCTCAATCATGATCATTTCTTTAAGATCTTGGGTCTTCCCCAGAGCCGTCCATTTCTCCAAATAGGTTTCTAGTCTGGCAGAGAATTGGTGGTATGTCTCCCCAGACAACAGTTTGGCATTTCTAAATTTCTTACGATAAAATTCACCATTCTTCTCGTACCTTAATAACAAAGCCTGCTTTAACATGTCATAATTGTCTTGGTCTTCCCTGTTCATTTTAGCAAATACTTCATAAGAAGTACCCCTCAATCCCTGTGATAGCTTTAAACTCCACCTCTCTCTCTCTAACCCATATGTAGTAGCTAATAACTCAAAACGTCCTAGGTACCCCTCTATGTCATCGTCTTTTTCAACAAAATGGTCTAAATGAAACCCCATAGCTGAGTTTGAGGCTCCCAGACTGGGCGTAGCATCTGAGGCAAAAGGGCTGGCACCATTTTCAGGAGCCGGGCCTTGTAATTCCAGCTCCCTTAGTCGTAATTCGTGCTCCCTCTGCAACCTTCTATCTTCTGCCTCCCTTTCGGCAGTCAACTTTTTTCTTCTGCCTCACTTTCGGCAGTCAACCTTTTTTCTTCTGCCTCCCTTTGCTGTCGTTTTTCTTCTGCCTCCCTTTGCTGTCGTTTTTCTTCTGCCTCAATCTGCAGCCTCTTAATCTCAGCCTCAATTTGTAACCTCTTTTCTTCAGCTAACTTTCTATCTTCCCTTTCAATATATTTATCACATTCAGCCGTTACATATTGAATTAAAATTTGACCATCCATTCCCATCTCCTTTGCGGTCAGCACAGCAGCTGATCGGAATTTTGCTAGCTCCGCCATACTTTTTAGACAATATAATAATATACAAGCTAAATCTCTAACCAGTAAATACACTAAGTACTTCTTATGACTATAGTCTAACTAATTCTAACTAACCAGTTAACTAATTAATTATCACTGGCTGTGAAGATTCACCAACTTTTATCTGCAGGGACACTTTTAATTTTAAAGGGAATTTCACAATTTTTTTCCCCTAATTTTATTTCTCCAACCAGGAGATCCTAATATTACTGTTGGGCTAATTATCCCTGGACAAGACCCCAATGTATGTAGTGGGTTTGATGGTATTGTATGATGGTGATATTACTAAATGTACTGTATGAGGCCAGCTGTGAAGGCTCCTGAGATAAAATGTAGTTGTGAATTGTCAGAAGGCCTTTCTTGCTACCACTACGACCTCACACTTAATTTTTTTTTATATGAATGTGGCTACGTAAAATGTCTAGGGTAATGATGTGTAGTGTGGTGTGATAGTTTATAAATACACCCACAGATATTTAAGAAGACTAATAATATTAACAAATGTTAAAATACACTGAACTAACTCACGTGTGTAAAAGTTTTGATAGAATTATATTACATTTATTTTGTTCTGGATCAAGTTTTATGTTGACCAGAACTTTAAAAAAAAAAAAAAAAAAAAAAAAGAGATTTAGAAATTATGAAAGAAATGCATGGAATGTTACATAATAAATGCAAGAGTGTACATATATAAGTACTAGACTAGTTAGTTTTATTAAAATGTTCTAGTAGTCATCTACTTGGGAGGATAGTTAATGTTTGTGCTGTTGGGGTGGCCTCATCACACCTGTCTATATTGACTACACAGTGTCCAGTAAATTGCAGGAATTTTATGGGGTATTAGTAACTAAAAGGTGTTGGTGAACTTCCAGCAGACCAGAGGCTCACTCATCTTGAAGAAGTAGCTCTGGTGCTGAAATCTGGTGGGCCCACCACACCGTGATGGCGGGCAATAATAGTGGTCTCTGTAACAACGAACTGCACAGTTACTCTCGAGTAAACTCTCCAACTGGAGGGACACCGCCTTGTTGACAACTGAAACTCACAGCTCTGCAATCAAAGTATTGGCTATGTGTCAAAATTCTATTCTCTACCCACGTCTGGACACAACACGGACACAACAACCACATCATACAGACAGGTCAGATCTCTCTGACCAAACAGCACATTTACCATGGTGGTTTTACATCAGATAGGTCCTCCCAGACTATAGATTCTGAAAAATATTTATTAGTTTTCTTCCCTAAAAGTGGATAGGTAATATGTTTCATTATTCTCAACACTTGATCTGTCTTTCCTAACCCTTGCTGGAGTTTATGTATATTGTTGGTCCCTAGACCCTGACTTGGGCGGGGGGTCTAGAGCAAATCCCTACTTGTTTGTAAGGCTAGATTTCGATATGGCAGTATCAAATCACTCGAACATTAAACAATATTCAAAATATACAAAGAAATAATTTCAATCTTACCAGATTATGAATAAAGAACACAGAAATGCTAGCAAAACTCAGCTGAGCTGCTGGCTATAGTATGGCGTCCCTGAACTTATTTCACTTTCTTTCATTTGGAAATCACCACACTTTAAAATACTGTGTCTATCATCGAACAACTATTGAGGAATGGCCCCACTTGCTCGTCTGAGCGCCGATAAAATGATTGTCTGTGGCCAATCACTGCCTAGGTTTATTTCAAATTCAAATTTCCTACCCTAAAGTCATTTCAGTCATGCTTCAGTCAAGTATGGATGTTTATCTGTTAGTCTGTCCGTCTCTACTTGTTTTTTTACAAAAATGTACTTGATTTTTGAACCAACCTTTCTCTCCCCTCCAAAATTTTGTCGTTAAAAGTTATTTTTAGACACAGCCACCACAATATCCCTTCTCTTCCATACTAAGTAGATTTGAACACCTGCGTCTCGAGGTCGTGTTTTTTTGTGCAAATAGCGACACTTTTTATTCAATACAGTCTGTCGCTGATGTGAACAACACTGTCTTTTGTCATTATCTTCAATATTATCTATCCGTCTGTAAAATTAAGAACATATTAGTTCACTGCTCAGAATGGGCCATCCGGCCAGCTAATTTTTATATTCCTAACATTAATATTAAGAAAAAAGTTACTTTTTAAATTTTGTAATATTCCAAACATCTGCGTTCTGCCGCTGAATTCAAATCAAAGGCTTGGTATCGCAAAAGCGACCAATAAATGACTGTGGCGTAACATATCCAAGGTCCCTTCTGTCGAGTTCCTTACTTTGTGTCAACTTGGGAAACGTGACTTTTCTCCGTTTCCCCCCCAATTGCGTCTCCTTAGCCTTTCTAGTCTCACGCAATCTTTCCAGTCATATTTTTTTCCTTTTTATCCGCCGTTCCCCTCCTGTCTAGCAAGTCAATTTTTATGGAGGGTGATGACCCGCGGTCTGGGCGATCATGTACTATCAGCAGCCTACGCATTATGTTTTTATCCTTACATGTTATCTTTGGAGGTATTTTACCGTTGTATCTCTGTCAATTTCACTACACATCTCCCCACTTGAAAACATGCCTATGGCAAGTTCCAAAACCAGCGATACACATAGGTAAAATTACTCCTCACGTCTGCCACTACTCTAATTTTGATCACAGGGGTGCCGACTGAGGAAATCTGCACCGACATTCAATTTGCCTGGGATATATTGGATACTGAACTGATAAGGTTGAAGCAATAAAGACCACCTCAGCAATCTTGCGTTTTCATGCTTAGCCTGAGATAAGAATACGAGAGGCTGATGGTCCGTCTCCACCACAAAAGTCCTACCATACAGATAGATTTGAAACTTCTTTATTGCCCAGATTAACGCTAAACATTCTTTTTCGCTTGTGGAGTATCCTTGTTCCGCCTTATTCAATTTACGGCTTGCATAAGCGACTGGTTTCAGTTCCCCATCAGGTGAAGATGATCTTTGCAACAAAGCCCCTCCTAGTCCTACATTACTTGCATCGGTTCTTAAGACAAAGTCCTGTGTCAAATCAGGCAGTTTGAGAATAGGCTTGCTAGTGAGTTTTTCCTTTAACTCTTGGAACGCTAGTTCACATTGTGCAGTCCAAATAATTTTATCTGGAAGTCCCTTGCGAGTCAGATCAGTCAGAGGAGCACAAATAGCGTTAAAATTCTTGATGTATTTCTGATAAAATCCGCATAACGACACAAATGATCGCACGTCCTTTTTTGTTTGCGGCCTAGGTGCTCTCTGCAGTTTTTCCAAATTCTTAGGATCAGGGGTCATATTACCCTGATATACAGTGTGTCCCAAGAATTCCAACTCTTTGCATCCAATACAACATTTTGTTGGCCTAGTAGCAGTTAAGTTCGCCTCCCGAAGTCTATCAAACAACATCTCCAGAGCTTCAATGTGTTCTTCAAATGTCTCTGTGGCGACGAGAATATCATCCATGAAATTCGTGATACACGGGTTATTCAGGGGATCCAACAATTTGCGCATCATCCTTGAAAACACACTCGGAGCATTTTTCAGTCCGAATGGTAGCATATTGAATTCATAATGTCCATCCGAAGTGCTAAAAGCCAAATAAGGTCTCACTTCAGGCTTCACTGGGATCTGGTAATAGCCTTTACTAAGATCCACCTTTGAAAAGTATTTTGCCTTGTTCAGTCTGGCAAATAACTGTTTTTGTGTCTGGTAATGGATCCACTTGTCCTTCTGTGACAGCATTCAGTTTCCTGTAATCTATGCACAGTCTGTGTTCCCCAGACGGTTTTCTCAACAAAACGACACTAGAACTAAAAGATGATTCACTGTGCGAAATAATCCCCTCCTTCAACAAATACTCTATTTCTTCCTTCAATGCCTTCTCCTTCGCGAACGGAATAGAATAGGCTCTCATACAGATTGGGTTTGAGTCTACCAGTTTCATGTCATACTGTAGCAAATTTGTATGGCCTGGTTTATCTGTTAATACATCTGTATGTTCCTCCAGAACCTGTTGAACTCTCTCCCTCTGGTTTTTAGTCAGGTGCTTACTGACTTTTACCTGTGCTGCGGTTTCACAAGGATGTAATGGGTATTCATGTGAGGTGAGTGGTTCCTTTTGCATCTGGGTTGCAATAGCCAAGGTCAATAAGGGGGTGCTTTCCTGGAGTGGTCTGTCCAGATACTTCTTTAACAGGTTTACATGATAAACTTTCTCCTTCCCCTTTTTGTCAATTTTATAGTTTGTTCTAGACACCTTCTCTAGAACCGTATATGGACCTTGCCAACCAATTTGTAATTTATTCTGGCTTCCGGGTAGTAGAAGCAGCACCTTCTCTCCGACTGCCAGTTCCCTGTCCTTTGCCTTCCTATTAAAGTATGCTGCATGTTTCTTCCTGGCTTGCTTCAAATTATCATTTGCCAGTTTCCATCCAGCTTTCAAACGAGTGGTCAGTTCGTTCACGTATTGATACGATGAGGTAACAGTCTCTTCCGCCTTCTCATCTGTCCAGGTCCTTAATAGAGCTTCTAATGGACCTTTTATTGGCCTCCCAAATAGCAGAGTTGCGGGAGCCATCCCGGTTGAACTATGTGGTACCTCCCGGTAAGCAAACAATGCGGCGGGCAGGAATTGATCCCACAGATCCGGTTTTTTCGTGTGCCAGCTTTCTCAGGATAGAAATGAGAGTCCCGTTGAACCTCTCTACCTGGCCGTTCCCTTGTGGATGGTACGGACTACAATGAAAGTGTCTGGCTTGAAATAGCTTAAAAAACTTCTTCCGTTAGTTTCCCCTTGAACTGAGAACCATTATCCGTCAAGATTTGATGCGGGAATCCTAATCGGGTAAATATTGTAAGTAGTGCCTCTGCTACATGTTTTGAATCAATTGATGGCAGGGCTACCGCCTCTCCCCACATAGAACAAGTGTCCACCAGAGTAAGGATGTAACTGTTCCTCCTCTTGGTCCGAGTGAGAGGTCCTACAATATCCACTGCAACCCTCTCAAAAGGTGTTCCCACTATGGGCATTTCCCCTAGAGTTGCAGGAGCAGTCCAGTGCTTTGGAGCTACCCTTTGACATTCTGGGCAGGATTTGACATATCTTTTTATATCCTCCGTTATCCCTGGCCAGAAGTAATGACAAGCTATACGCTGTCCTGTGGCGCTGATCCCCATGTGACCACTGAAGGGAATCGCATGCCCGAGTTCCATCACTTTATCTCTATATGAAGTGGGAAGAACCAGCTGGTTATGACCATTTGTTCCAGTTCCGGCCTTCCTGTATAAGAGTTTGTTCTTCATGAAATATTCCCCCTTGCTCGGAGGTGTGTGGCATTTGGGCAATTTTTTAAAACAGGGCTTGAGTGTCCTATCCTCAGCCTGCGCCTTCCTCATCTCCTCTGGATGAGCATTTATAGGTTCACCTTCTTCCTCCTTCTTCTGTGACCTGGTCTGCACTGTCGCCATGATCACAGGTTTCTCGGGATTCCCCAAGAAGACGTATCTACACCCCAATATCAGAGGGTAGATTGGTTCATCTATCACTGCTGCTCTGATTTCTCCTTCCACATAGCGAGTTTTCACCGTTATCCTTGCGATGGGAAGTGTCATGAGTGGTATGTCCTTAGTTGCCCCTTGTATTTCCACTGTTTCTGTGGTATACTGACTTGGGTCCACTAGGCTAGACTTCACAACTGAATCATAATCCAAACCTGTATCATAAAGGCACCTTATGGTGACCCCATTACAAATAACATCCTCACAAACTGGGGGGTGATAAGGTTCCTGTTGTCCCTTAGGATTAACCTTTAATCTTTGCGTCCCCGACTTCATTGCAGCAATGTTTGAAGGTTTCCTTCTACAAAATTCGGTGTTATGGTTATCCTTCTTGCACCATTTACACCATCTTTTTCCTTGGTTCAACGGTTTTCTTTCATTGAACTTTTGGTCATTGAACTGTGAGTTTCTGTCGCGATAGTCATTTCTTGGCCGCTCAAAGTTTGTCCTACCTTTATTTCCCTGCTCTCTATTATCAAATTTATTAAATTGCTGTGGAGCTTTAAAATTGTCTATGTGCTTCTTTTTAGCACCACTTACCTCTGCCTGAGCTGCCTGATACCTCTCAGCAACATTTAAAATTTCCCCCAACTTCTCTGCACCTTGTTCCATGAGAAATTTTCTCATGTCTGGAGCCATGGACTCTCTCAATTGCTCAATCATGATCATTTCTTTAAGATCTTGGGTCTTCCCCAGAGCCGTCCATTTCTCCAAATAGGTTTCTAGTCTGGCAGAGAATTGGTGGTATGTCTCCCCAGACAACAGTTTGGCATTTCTAAATTTCTTACGATAAAATTCACCATTCTTCTCGTACCTTAATAACAAAGCCTGCTTTAACATGTCATAATTGTCTTGGTCTTCCCTGTTCATTTTAGCAAATACTTCATAAGAAGTACCCCTCAATCCCTGTGATAGCTTTAAACTCCACCTCTCTCTCTCTAACCCATATGTAGTAGCTAATAACTCAAAACGTCCTAGGTACCCCTCTATGTCATCGTCTTTTTCAACAAAATGGTCTAAATGAAACCCCATAGCTGAGTTTGAGGCTCCCAGACTGGGCGTAGCATCTGAGGCAAAAGGGCTGGCACCATTTTCAGGAGCCGGGCCTTGTAATTCCAGCTCCCTTAGTCGTAATTCGTGCTCCCTCTGCAACCTTCTATCTTCTGCCTCCCTTTCGGCAGTCAACTTTTTTTTCTTCTGCCTCCCTTTGCTGTCGTTTTTCTTCTGCCTCAATCTGCAGCCTCTTAATCTCAGCCTCAATTTGTAACCTCTTTTCTTCAGCTAACTTTCTATCTTCCCTTTCAATATATTTATCACATTCAGCCGTTACATATTGAATTAAAATTTGACCATCCATTCCCATCTCCTTTGCGGTCAGCACAGCAGCTGATCGGAATTTTGCTAGCTCCGCCATACTTTTTAGACAATATAATAATATACAAGCTAAATCTCTAACCAGTAAATACACTAAGTACTTCTTATGACTATAGTCTAACTAATTCTAACTAACCAGTTAACTAATTAATTATCACTGGCTGTGAAGATTCACCAACTTTTATCTGCAGGGACACTTTTAATTTTAAAGGGAATTTCAAAATTTTTTTTTTTTTTTTTTTTTTTAATTTTATTTCTCCAACCAGGAGATCCTAATATTACTGTTGGGCTAATTATCCCTGGACAAGACCCCAATGTATGTAGTGGGTTTGATGGTATTGTATGATGGTGATATTACTAAATGTACTGTATGAGGCCAGCTGTGAAGGCTCCTGAGATAAAATGTAGTTGTGAATTGTCAGAAGGCCTTTCTTGCTACCACTACGACCTCACACTTAATTTTTTTTTATATGAATGTGGCTACGTAAAATGTCTAGGGTAATGATGTGTAGTGTGGTGTGATAGTTTATAAATACACCCACAGATATTTAAGAAGACTAATAATATTAACAAATGTTAAAATACACTGAACTAACTCACGTGTGTAAAAGTTTTGATAGAATTATATTACATTTATTTTGTTCTGGATCAAGTTTTATGTTGACCAGAACTTTTTTAAAAAAAGAGATTTAGAAATTATGAAAGAAATGCATGGAATGTTACATAATAAATGCAAGAGTGTACATATATAAGTACTAGACTAGTTAGTTTTATTAAAATGTTCTAGTAGTCATCTACTTGGGAGGATAGTTAATGTTTGTGCTGTTGGGGTGGCCTCATCACACCTGTCTATATTGACTACACAGTGTCCAGTAAATTGCAGGAATTTTATGGGGTATTAGTAATTAAAAGGTGTTGGTGAACTTCCAGCAGACCAGAGGCTCACTCATCTTGAAGAAGTAGCTCTGGTGCTGAAATCTGGTGGTCCCAACTCTCCGTGCTGGCGGGCAATAATAGTGGTCTCTGTCACAACGTACTGCACAGATACACTCGAGTAAATCACCAACTGAATAGACACCGCCTTGTTGACAACTGAAACTCACAGCTCTGCAATCAAAGTATTGGCTATGTGTCAAAATTCTATTCTCTACCCACGTCTGGACACAACACGGACACAACAACCACATCATACAGACAGGTCAGATCTCTCTGACCAAACAGCACATTTACCATGGTGGTTTTACATCAGATAGGTCCTCCCAGACTATAGATTCTGAAAAATATTTATTATTTTCCTTCCCTAAAAGTGGATAGGTAATATGTTTCATTATTCTCAACACTTGATCTGTCTTTCCTAACCCTTGCTGGAGTTTATGTATATTGTTGGTCCCTAGACCCTGACTTGGGCGGGGGGTCTAGAGCAAATCCCTACTTGTTTGTAAGGCTAGATTTCGATATGGCAGTATCAAATCACTCGAACATTAAACAATATTCAAAATATGCAAAGAAATAATTTCAATCTTACCAGATTATGAATAAAGAACACAGAAATGCTAGCAAAACTCAGCTGAGCTGCTGGCTATAGTATGGCGTCCCTGAACTTATTTCACTTTCTTTCATTTGGAAATCACCACACTTTAAAATACTGTGTCTATCATCGAACAACTATTGAGGAATGGCCCCACTTGCTCGTCTGAGCGCCGATAAAATGATTGTCTGTGGCCAATCACTGCCTAGGTTTATTTCAAATTCAAATTTCCTACCCTAAAGTCATTTCAGTCATGCTTCAGTCAAGTATGGATGTTTATCTGTTAGTCTGTCCGTCTCTACTTGTTTTTTTTTTACAAAAATGTACTTGATTTTTGAACCAACCTTTCTCTCCCCTCCAAAATTTTGTCGTTAAAAGTTATTTTTAGACACAGCCACCACAATATCCCTTCTCTTCCATACTAAGTAGATTTGAACACCTGCGTCTCGAGGTCGTGTTTTTTTGTGCAAATAGCGACACTTTTTATTCAATACAGTCATGTCGCTGATGTGAACAACACTGTCTTTTGTCATTATCTTCAATATTATCTATCCGTCTGTAAAATTAAGAACATATTAGTTCACTGCTCAGAATGGGCCATCCGGCCAGCTAATTTTTATATTCCTACCATTAATATTAAGAAAAAAGTACTTTTTAAATTTTGTAATATTCCAAACATCTGTGTTCTGCCGCTGAATTCAAATCAAGGGCTTGGTATCGCAAAAGCGACCAATAAATGACTGTGGCGTAACATATCCAAGGTCCCTTCTGTCGAGTTCCTTACTTTGTGTCAACTTGGAAACGTGACTTTTCTCCGTTTCCCCCCCAATTGCGTCTCCTTAGCCTTTCTAGTCTCACGCAATCTTTCCAGTCATATTTTTTCCTTTTTATCCGCCGTTCCCCTCCTGTCTAGCAAGTCAATTTTTATGGAGGGTGATGACCCGCGGTCTGGGCGATCAAGTACTATCAGCAGCCTACACATTATGTTTTTATCCTTACATGTTATCTTTGGAGGTATTTTACCGTTGTATCTCTGTCAATTTCACTACAATGCCAGATCTCCTGATGGCGTCCCTTTCCCCGCCTCCCCCCCTTTTTTTTCCCCGTGCAGGGATATATATATGTACGAGCGTCAATTTTATGCTGTTGAGCTAGATAACACTGTACCTTCCGCAAGAGATGATCACGTGATCATTTGACAAACACATGGTCACCTACCTTAGCGTTCCCTGTGGAGGATTGATCCAACACTGTAGCTGGTCTCCATGTACGAAGCCTGCATTATGCATTCACATCATTTTGCAGCAGTGGTTTCTCTTGAACTATGTTTCGCATGATGATATTGCCAACCATATGGACAACCTCATGTTAGCTGCCTTGTATGATATTGTCTGATGTACACGTATTCCCTGCACGCGCTCATCCCATCCCATGTCACACAAGTCAGCGTCAACATTGTATAGATTACTCTCATGATGTTATCGATTCATCTTTGTCACTTCAAAACCCTAAAACCTACACGAGGCGAACTCTGTTTATGTCAATATTTGTTTAATACCCGTATGTCTGATTGTTTAGCCTCGACTTGACAAGAATGGCTTCGGACCCATGATTCCGAGACTAACAGCGTTAGGATGTTTAGTAGAGCTATTCAGACGTAAAATAAAACCGTGAAAGAACAAACCGGAAGTGGCATTAATTAATGCGCGTGGGAATGGAACTGTGACTCCGGAAGTATTTGCAATAGACACAACACGGTGTCTGCAGGAAGTTTAAAAAATATTGAAAGAAAGTTGAGGTTATTAGTCACAAAGTGAGAACAAAAATATAAATACAGTTTATACACGTCAATATCAGGTCTTAAAAGGAACATGTGACCGTGCATGGACATTTTTGTTTTCTGCTACGTTTGGAGCAAGGAACAACTGCTACAATTCTCTCTTCCCCCCCCCCCCCCCCCCCCCCCCCCCCCCCCCCCCCGAAATAAGCTTCCATCAAAGCATCCCTGTGCTGTTGTAGTTGTGGTTGTCTCTAGCAATTAGTTTTACGACATGAGATCGCCAGTTCTATGTACAGTCTCATATTAGTGGCATATTACGACATGTGTGGGGTTCCAGCAGTTTTAGTCTTTCTTTGTCTGCTCTGAAACCCCACGGGACTAAACGGGACTACACGGAAATGAGACGCCGAAAAGAACGAAAAACAAAAACGAACAGGCACATAAGGGCGCGTGCACTACTCAGAACAAGACTCACGCTTAAAGTACAGACACTGTCTAATGTCAGCAAGATATACAGGTAGCCCTCGATTTGCGCCTATCCAATTTGCGCCGATTCACACTAACGCCGATTTTGAAACCCGAAGGTAAAATTAAATGGACAATTTTTTTAAAAATCATGAATTAAAACATTTTTTAAATAAGAAAAAATTACTATTAAAATTAATTCGTACATTGTTATTTTAGAACATTGTTTAATTACATTTTTTGTTAATTCTAAAAGACGGCCTTGGGTATCATGTAAAAAACAAAAACAAACATGCGTCATCTTAGGAAATCAGAGATGCGCACGCTGCAGAAGGCGCACTCATTTCGTTTATTCGTGAAGCCATTGTGCTGAAAACTGTAAGCTATTATTATTAGGTTATTATTTTAAAAAAAAGGGACAATCATTCATAGGGATTTGTTAGAGAACTGCACTACGTCATTTTTGGTAGTTAGCTTTACAAGAAATTTGTTTTTAATTTCATTTGCTTTTATTTTTTATTGTTTGATTTCCAAATTGTAATTAATGTACTGTATTTTATTTAAAAGCTTTAACTACGAGGTAGCTTCAAAAAGTTCCCGGAATTTGTGTATTGTATAGAAATAAGTAACAATGCAATTATTTACACTACATTTCCTTCAAAATAGTTCCCTTCAGCAACAACACACTTTTGCCAACGTCCATACAGCTGTTGGAAACATTCCTGGAACCCATTCTTTGACACCTCTCTCAGCTGCTTTGTCGCATTGGTGATAACGTCCTCAGCATCCTTGAATCTCTGCCCTTTCAGTGCCAATTTTAGGAGAGGGAACAAGAAAAAATCAGGCGGTGCCAGGTCGGGAGAATATGTAGGATGTTCCAGGGCAGTCACGTTGTGCGTTGCGAGGTACTGCTTTCTCAGTAGGGATCGATGTGCTGGCGCATTGTCATGCAGCATAACCCAACTGTTTGTTCTCCATTTTCCTGGGCGTTTCCTTCTGATTGCATCTCTTAGACGACGGAGGATATCAACGTACATTTCCTTGTTAACCATTCGACCTTCAGGAATGAATTCATGGTAGACAATACCCTGGGAATCAAAAAGAATTTCCAACATAACTTTTCCTTTGCTCTTGTCCAAACGAAATTTCTGTGTCCGGGGAGATGAGGGTGATTTCCATTCAGAGGACTGACGTTTTATCTGAGGATCGTACAAAAAACACAACGTCTCGTCTCCTGTGATTATGTTGATGAGAAAATTGCTATCTTGATCAGCCACAGTGATTAGGTCTCCTGCCAGCGTCAATCTCGTTTCTTTCTGTTCAGGAGATAACATTTTGGGAACCATGTGTTGACAAACACGGTGCATGTGCAGTTCATTGTGGAGAATACTGTGGCAACTTCCAACTAATATTCCAACTTCTGAGGCTATTTTCTCTACACTAAGTCTTTTGTCAACATGAACAACGTTCCGAACACGCTCAATGTGTTCATTGTTTATCGAGGTAGGCGGTCGTCCGCTACGTGGATCATCATCGACACTAACACGACCTTCACGGAAACGCTTGTACCACTAAAAAACCTGCGATTTCTTCATTGCTTTATCACCATATGCTTTATTAAGCAAGGTTACTGTCTCTGAGTGTGGCTTCTCAAGCAAAACACAAAATTTGACATTTGTACGTTGTTCAAAAAAGGAGATTTTCAACTCTGACGATGCTACGTGCACACCACACAAACAAACTTCTGTACCTTCTGTTCGAGAGTATATGTGAATGTTACATCAACCATGTCGTTTCCTCAAGGTCACTACCAACTTATAAAACTATAATCTCCATGACATAATCACTCATTCAAACATGAGTCGACTATTCCGGGAACGTTTTGAAGCTACCTCGTAAAACCCATCACATTAATCGTCAGATTTATAGGTGCCTTTGATTTCCCATTGACTTACATTGTAAAATGGTCTCAATTTGCGTCAGTCCATTTGCGCCAATTTGTACGCGAACGTATCCCCGGCGTAAATCGAGGGCTACTGGAACAAACTTACATTATAGATAAAAGGCAGAAATTCATTTGATGCTTGAGCGGCTGGTTCTTTTGGTACAAAACCCAACAAATTTCACTCCGTCCTACTGTCTGTCGCAAGTTATATGTTAATTTGTTAAAAATTGCGTAACCGCACGACCGGGCAGGCTGCTAAACCATTTAATATGAACAGATCTAATTACGAAATGTGAGTCAGGACTAAATACGGGATATGAGTCAGATTAAAAAATATAAAATTATGAACACTGTCTGGGTCAGCTTGCCAGATGAAGATTGTGTAAAAAGACAAACACCTTTAAAAAAAACCCAAATGGCAACTATGGTCTGGGTGTTCGGTATTTTTAAATTTTGCTCCATGTTACCGATGTTGTTTGGGGTGCAGTGTGTTGGTGCTGCTGACTGGCACAGCTGACAATGTTGATGTCAGAAATGTCGGGCTTACTGGTAGTGGCCGACAGTTTTTTTTTTAATAATTGAGCGAATATCGAGGGTCCGTTAGATTTGTTTAACGTGATGCAACCAACATAACAGTAATGTCAGGGTCATAAGGTGGACCAACTGGTAAGACAAGTAAGCTGGAACCATGTAGCACATCAATCACAGTTTTTTGAAGACAGGAACATCGACGTCATAGACAGTAAATCATCAAAGGTTATAATGGCAGACATATGTACGTTGATACAAATAATCCATATCGAATTTGACCGGACTCACTAACCGCCGTCATCTCAAGGACGGTGGAAGGTCTACGGTGACGAGTTCTTATATTCCTAGTTTTTTTCCATTACGAAGATTTGAATAATATATAGGATGTCTTCCATGAAGGTACCATGTGTTACCATCCATACAATGCTCAGCAAAAAGCCATGGACACACTAGCGGCACGCCATAATCAGCCGTGTCGAAGCCCTGCCAGATACTGTTTGTCGAGAGATTATAGTTTTCCCCCCGAAAACTCCTGACGGTCAACCCACATTGTTCGATCTCTCACTCTTTTCTCTTCCCTCTATTGCTCTCCCCCCTCTCGCAGTAAAATCTCCCAGTTTTTTCTCATTTCAACTCAGTACATTTTCACTGAAGCGGGAACTGAAGGATTGACATGTGAGATCAGCTCACCTATTTGTCTCAGCTCACCTATTTGTCTCCCCAACTTCGTGGTTCACTTTTCGTGTCTATTTAACTGATTCCGTACGCAAGATCTAATAATAGATGCAAAGGCCGAACGCTGTAGACGTAAGATCTTTTAAAAGACGCTGATTTATTTCATTGTTTCTTTCTATTCTGATATTTTATACTGCCCGGAATTTATCTCGAACAGAAGTAAACACAAAACTGGGCAAATTTCAACAAGCTTCAACGTCTTTTATTTGCGTTTGAACGGATTTTTTCACATTTATCTTCATCTTTAATCGTGTTTTGTTGTATCGCCATAATGGCCGAAAAACACACAGGATATGTTACTAATATGTGAACAGTGAACAAACTGTGTGATCAACCATAACTTTCTTACTTTTTCTGTGTTTCTAAATGGATTACCTGCACAAAGAGAGCAGTGAAACTGTATTGTGATAACAATTTATGTTACAAGCCTTACGTAAGTCGAAAATTTTTGTTCAAAATTTCAAGTTATCTTTTTTCCGTGTACATGTTATCTGTTATAACATAAACATAACATAAAATTAGCTAGAAAGGCATATGGATTTATATTGTTCATCCAATGTACTTTAATTTGATATATAATATGTTATACTTAACTCATGATTAGACACACATTGTCAGTAAACGTAAATTATGTATGTGTAAATTTTTGGGGCTTAAAAATAATTCCGTCCAGAGCTGAAAATAATTACGTACGGAATCAGTTTAAACTTTTTCTTTTAAAAGAAAACATACCCAGTTGCGCTATTTTGTTCAAATATAATGCACGAAGGCACGCAAATAATTACACATCTCATAACTTTAGATGTGCTCACAAGTGTGTCTATAAAAGATTAGACACGCACGTGAGAATCCCAAACACTTAACTCCCAGGCGAAAAAGCACTTAACAGATGAAGATTGTGTAAAAAGACAAACACCTTTACAAAAAAACCCAAATGGCAACTATGGTCTGGGTGTTCAGTATTTTTAAATTTTGCTCCACCTCCGCTTTATGTTGCCTGATTTACGCACTCACTGCGGGTGATAGGGTTTTAAGCCCTCCATAAATATTACAGTCCCTTTCAGGATATCCTGAATAAAGTGTTCTTAGTGCATGAGTATGGGACGTAAAATAGCGACAATGACTACACTAACTCTACTTCGGCCTCTCTTACAACAGTATAGGGTCAGTTTTAGAAGGTTGCGATACACTAGAAACATAACGTTTCGGGGTTCATCCAGGGCCAGATTAAGAATTCCGGAGGCCCTGGGCTTTTAAGATATTTTGGGCCCACTCTCCAATTTTCTAAAAGGTAAAACTAGAAAGAAAGAAAACTAATGGATTTCAAATAAATGTTTTTGATTAATACATAATAATATTGTGACAAAACATCTGAAAATGTTCTTTTGTGTGATCTCTCACCCATTCAGCCCTCCGGTTGTATCCTTTCTTTTTCTTCATTTTGCTCACTCATCGCTTTTGTTTGGCATAAATCATGCCTTTTCATTCGCTATTTTCACTTTTTTGCTCTATGCTGGACATAGCATGGTGAATTCTCTAACACGCCACTCCACTATGGCAGTATTTGCTACGGGAGTAATGCGTATCTTATTGTTTCACACTGTAGCGAGATCAGTGATACAATCGCCAAATACAGTAATATTTAACCCCTATGCCAAGTTAATTTACCACCCCGCCCGTGTTTGCCCAAAGTCATCACCAACGCCTGCGATTCGCGCTGGATTTGAAAAAAAGCATTAACGCCAAAGTGAACGATACCAAAACCACTAGCTTTTTCGTTGCTCTGTCCAAAGATATAAAAATAACATAACACGTGTTTCGTTCCCCAAAAGAGTGATAGAAAAAAAGGAGGAGTGAAAGAGAGAAGGAGGAATGAAACCTTGACTAAAGCGTTTTTTAAAAATCTATTAATAGCACACAATGCGACAGTTGACGTTAAGGACTTGCTTATGGTAACACAAAACGAAAACGAGAGGCTAGCTTTTGAAAATCAACTAGTGCCTTAGCAACGGTTGTTAGAGCACATTTTTTTCCCCTACAGTTAAGGTTTGAATAAAGTATTTGAATATTTGCTAATGCATGCGATGATACCCCATCTCAAGACCCAACCGCCTTGGTCCCTCTCCGTCCTGAAAATTAAATCTAACACTAAAGACGGTTGGCATCTTGCCAAACGCTTGTTTAGTTTCCTAAGAACGAGCGAGAGAGGAAAAAAATAAGGGGGGGGGGGGAATTGACATGGAGGAAAATCTAAGCTGGCGTATACATTGTGAAAGTGAAACTAGTAACCAAAGTTAGAGGGGTAGCGAAAACGGTGGCAAAAGAGACATAGATGAAGTATCGTATTCTAAATGAATAATAAAGGAAAAGAAAGGACATTTGACAACTGAAATGATAATACTTGGTTATTAGGAATATCATATTACTCATTATGATATATTATCTTACCGGAGAGAAAAGTATATTATTTGAAAAACTAAAGAGGAAAAATACAAAAATGAAAACTATGATAAAGAGAGAAATAAAAACCTAAGGGCTAGATGACAGACAGTCGTCTGGTTAATAATTGCTTTTCCCCATTAAAATCGTTTAGATATTAACAAAAATATCGTAGAAAATAAAAATGAAAGACAGAAAGACAGACACAGTGATATCCACTTGTCGTGGAATATTCTAATCCACATATATAAATTATCAAGTAAATATAAAGCCTAATAAATACATATAAAGAAAGGAAGAAGAATGGTAAAGAACAGTGCTGTCACAATGACAGTACTCGAAATCCCCTTTGTTTTATGCTTCGTCTGCAAATTGTAACGTTTCCACGTTAAATATAAGCCACTGCATAAATACAAGCGTTTCCACAACACATTAAAACGGGTATTGCATTTCTAAGAAAAACATTGAGAGGCAGACTGCGTAATGACCTAAATTAATCCTAACATTAATTATATTACGTTACCAAAACGAACGAACAGATGGACTAAAGGATAGAGAGAGGGGAGAGGCAGAAAGCCGAACGCATGCAAAATTAAACACGCGTCTCGCTATTAATGCCACCCCAACAAGCGTAACGCGATACACAATTACTACTATCACGCGTGTAAGGCCACATGCACTAACTTTTTCGGACGGACAGTGATAAAAACAATAACCTTCCCAGAGTTAGGTTTTTAAATCCTGAAAAACTCTTATTAGAAAAGATGACAATAGATGGGTTTACGTTTGAAAACATTACAGTACCCAGACAGCACATCTTCGAAACAGGAGGTAGAAGGAATTGCATATTTTGAACGCAGCATTTTAGCTCTATTAAATATATATATTTGGGTTCCTTAGGGTTTGCTGACAAAGAATATGTACAACGTTATGCAAATAGTCTAGGAATTAACAAGTTATAGCCAAAATAAAATGATGGTGCTGTCAGACAACACCCAAAATCAGAATCGCTCAGTGGTAGATTTTTTTACACCACCATTGTACGGGAAATGGGCCACAAGTTACATTTGAACTGATTGGCTGGAATGATATGTAAGGCTAAACACGATTAGTCGGACTATAAATGCTATCCTTGGTTGTTAGGGGAGACGTAGGAAGTTAAAATTTTTTCAAACACTTGTCGAAACGTGGCTCCATTGGCCAGACTCGCTGATATACTCACTTAGGAGCGTTAGTTCGAGACCACTAGTTCAAATAAGCTTGATAAAGCAACAGTGCGTTGAAGCCAGCTCATATTTTTGCGAAATAAAAGCCTGGAACATAAGCAGATGGGAATTTGTGCCAGTATTTGTGCCAGAATTCATTGCTAATCAACGTATCTGTGTTTGTTTCCATGAATTGTGGTAAGCTTGAAACATTCAGTATCTTTTAATGAAAATTGAATGTGAATTGTTAATTTATGCCTGTATATATGTGTAGTTCAGTAGCAAACATGATGTAAAGCCTATAATGCTCCAGCCTGAACAGAAGGTGTCGGAGGAAAGTAAAACTGCATGGAATGGCCAAACAGTACACTGACACCTAGATTATTGATTAGAAGAAATAATGCTGGAAGTGCAGAGGCGTAGTAACCATTAAGGAGGTTAATGCTGGTATAAAGTATTTCAGATGAAGCTGACAGTTGGCCTAACGCTCTGAACTCAATGTTTGTGATGTATTGTGCTCAGTGTAAAACTAGAGTATCAATTAGTTATGAAGTAGAAGGTACATCCTTCTTGTTTTCAGGGACCGTGGTCTTGATGGTATTGAGCAGCACCTGGTCAGAGCTTTGCTGAATCCAGAGTCGGACAGCATACTCCTTGGTCCATTTAGCTATCAGTGAGGTGTCTCCAGAGCACAGGGGAGAAATCGAGCAGAGGAGTCTTTTCCTGCCGCCATCACGCAAGATAAGCTGATGTGGCCAGCTGAGCTCAAAATTATGTACCCCCATCTTAAAATAACATTGTAACATAAACTTAAGAGGGGAAGTAAATTGTTTTAATATCAGGAACTGAGAACATCTCCAATACTAGTTCCAATAAATACAAACTATTGAAGTCATGATGACAAATACCAACAGAGCTTGAACAAAACAAAACCAGTATTACCTCATATTACTACTACACAACTGACACACATAGGATACTTTTAATAATATATGTCACTACAATATTCATATTGATAAATTATGTACATACAACGTGTAATTAAAATTGATTGTGATTCCTGGTTCCCTTTGTATTTGAATCAGGACACATATTCATTCATGACAGCAATGAATACATATTGTTATTTGAAAAGTTATCAGTGACTCCTTTAAGATATCCTTGTAGAGTGTTTTATGTATGTGAGTGTCACAGTGTTGTCAAGTGTGGTGGAATAAATTAAATTGTTTATCTGTCTGTTGGTGTTATGACTTACACTTCATCATACACATACCCTAGACATACAACGTAGTCATCACACTATTCCAGAATAATTCTGACTGAGATATATATATATGTGGCAGCAAGTAAGGTTATCTATAATACACTACTCTCATTAGATATAGATACCTTCACAGCTGATCTCAGTCAGTACACTAAGTCCCCCTATAAATATTTATAACATCCCACTTCACCACATATATTGGGGTCTCGCTCTTGGGATTTTGAATCTTTACCTATTAAAAATATTGGGGGTAATTCACTTCAGGGAATAATAAGAATTAAAAGGTATCCTTGGGTGGAATTAAATAAGGTTGAGCTCACGGTGCCTGTGTTGTCCATTAGATATATATTTAGAGATTGAATTGTTGGTTAGACATTGTATAAATTTACCTGATAGACAATGGCGGACCTGGCCAAGTTTCGATCTGCTGCTGTTCAGACTGCAAAAGAGTTAGGATTAGATGGGCAAGTTATGGTTGCCTATGTCACCACGGAATGTGACAAATTTATTGAACGCGAAGAAAGAAGGTTTGAAGCCGAAAGAAAGTTAGAGGCTGAAAGGGAAATTAAGAAGTTACAATTTGAGGCTGAGGCTGAGACTAAGAGGTTGCAGATTGAGGCTGAGGCTAAGAAATTGGAAGCAGAAGAAAGAAGATTGATTGCAGAAAGGGAAGCAGAAGAAAGAAGATTGACTGCAGAAAGGGAAACAGAAGAAAAGAAATTAGCTGCAGAAAGAGAAGAGAAGAAATTAGCTGCAGAAAGGGAAGCAGAAGAAAGAAGATTGACTGCAGAGAGGGAAGCAGAAAAGGAGGAGAAGAGATTACAAAGGGAACATGAGTTACGACTAAGGGAGTTTGAGTTTCAGGGCCATGCTCCTGAAAATGGCGCCAGTCCCTTTGCCTCTGATGCTACTGCTAGCCAGGGAGCCTCAACCTCAGCTATGAATTTTCATTTAGATCATTTTGTTGAGAAAGACGATGATATAGAGAGCTACCTAAATAGGTATGAACTATTAGCTACCACGTATGGGTTAGAGAGAGAAAGGTGGAGCTTAAAGTTATCTCAAGGACTTCGTGGGGCAGCTTATGAAGTTTTTGCAAAAATGAGCAGAGGTGATCAGGAAAATTATGACATGCTAAAGCAGGCTCTTTTGTTAAGGTATGAAAAGAATGCAGAATTTTATAGGAAAAAATTTAGGAATGCTAAACTACTGTCAGGTGAAACCTATCACCAGTTCTCTGCACGAATAGAGACATACTTGGAGAAATGGACCTCTCTGGGGAAAACCCAAGATCTTAAGGAAATGGTCCTTATAGAGCAATTAAGAGAGTCCATGGCTCCAGACCTGAGAAAGTTTCTCATGGAACAAGGTGCAGAGAGGCTGGGTGAGTTGCTAAATGTTGCTGAAAGGTATCAAGCAGCTCAAGCAGAGGTAACAGGTAATAAAAAGAAACAAGTGGATAACTTTAGGGCACCACAGAACTTTAATAAATTTGATCCTAAGGATCAAAATAAAGGTAAGCACCAATTTGATAGGCCACGGTATGAAAATAAAAATAAATTCCCACAATTCGATGAAAGGAAATATGATGAAAGAAAATCTTTCAACCAAGGAAAAAGATGGTGTAAAAATTGTAAGATGAACAATCATGACACTGACCATTGTAGAAGGAAACCTCCTCATTGTGCTGCTATGACATCGGGGAAAAAGGAAAAGAAGGTCAAACCTGAAGAACTACAGGAACCATACCACCCCCCAGTGTGTGAAGATGTCATCTGTAATGGTGTCACTATAAGGTGTTTATATGATACCGGTTTAGATTACGATTCCGTTGTGAGTTCTCACCTGGTGCAGGCCGATCAATACACCACAGAAACAGTGGAGATTCAAACTGCAACCAAGGATGTAGCTACCATGACACTTCCCGTCGCCCGAATAAAAGTGAAAACGCGATATGTGGAAGGAATCATAAAAGCAGCAGTGATAAATGAGCCAATCTACCCTCTAATATTGGGGTGTAGATATGTCTTCTTGGGGAATCCCAAGAGACCTGTGATATTGGCAACAGTGCAGACCAGATCACAGTCAAAAAAGGAGGAGGATAATCCAATAAATACTCATCCAGATGAGATGAGGAAGGCACAGGCTGAGGACAAAACACTCAAGCCATGTTTCAAGAAGTTGCCCAAATCTCATACACCTCCAGGCAAGGGAGAGTTTTATATGAAGAACAAACTGATATATAGGAAGGCTGGATCTGAATCCAATGGTCACGGACAGCTGGTCCTTCCCACTTCATATAGGACTAAAGTGTTGGAACTAGGGCATGCGATTCCCTTCAGTGGTCATATGGGAATCAGCGCAACAGGACAGCGAATAGCTTGTCACTATTTCTGGCCAGGAATAACTGAAGATATCAAACGATATGTAAAATCCTGTCCAGAGTGCCAACGAGTAGCACCTAAACATTGGACTGCACCAGCAACTCTGGGGGAAATGCCCATAGTGGGAACACCCTTTGAGAGAGTTGCCGTGGATCTTGTGGGACCTCTCACCCGAACCAAAAGAAGGAACAGCTACATTCTGACTCTGGTGGACACTTGTTCTATGTGGGGAGAGGCTGTAGCCCTGTCATCGATTGATTCTAAACATGTGGCAGAAGCATTGCTCACAATTTTCACAAGGTTAGGCTTTCCCAATCAAATCTTGACTGATAATGGCTCTCAGTTCAAGGGGAAACTAACTGAAGAAGTTTTCAGGATCTTCCAGGCCAAACACTTCCATTGTAGTGTGTATCATCCCCAAGGGAACGGCCAGATGGAAAGATTTAACGGCACATTGATGTCGATCCTGAGAAAGTTGGCACACGAAAAACCAGATACATGGGACCAGTACCTGCACGCCGCCCTCTTTGCTTATCGGGAGGTACCCCATAGTTCAACCGGTATGGCCCCGGCAACATTATTGTTTGGAAGGCCAATAAAAGGTCCACTCGAAGCTTTGTTAAGAACGTGGACTGATGAAAAGGCAGAGGAAAACATTACATCTTCCTACCAATATGTGAATGAGCTGACCACTCGTTTAAAAACTGGCTGGAAACTTGCCAATGAAAATTTGAAACAAGCCAGGAAGAAACATGCTGCTTATTATAACAGGAAGGCGAAAGACAGAAATTTGGCTGTGGGAGAGAAAGTACTGCTTCTTTTGCCCGGGAGTCAGAATAAGTTACAAATTGGATGGCAGGGTCCATATACAGTTTTAGAGAAGGTATCTAGAACAAATTATAAGATAGATAAGAAGGGGAAAGAAAAAATCTATCATGTGAATCTCCTGAAGAAATATTTGGAAAGAGAACATCAGGAGGAGACACACTTGTTGACCTTTATTAGCAAAAGCTTAGAAGGCTCGTGGCCATTTGTATAGAAAATTTTCTGTATCCAAGTACGATGAGACCAGAAGTGTTAATTGTAAAATAAATAAATAAAATTAACAGTCTGAACAACGGCAGAGGAACTGAGGCCATATTCGCCAGTCATCGTCACTTGTGTTAGTTATATTTCATTGAATTTGTGGGTTTTATTTCCTGTTACCAGCCGGTGACAGGAAACCTGATGAAAATTTGTGAAGACCAACAGTCTCCAGTGAAAGTTTATATTGTCGTCAATTAACCAGAAGGAGCTTCTGTGTGTTGACATATTATCTGCAGAGCAGTGTTGCACATTTTCGTCTACATAACAAGAAAAAGGTGATGTGCCATTAGCCGGGACATCTGACAGTTCATCTGAATAAATGTAAAATATATTTTCCTCATTTTCAAAGACCTGTCCAAAAGAGATTGCAGGACAGGCAGATTAAAATTGTACAAAAAAAGAATTCATATTCAAAGAAAAACGTAAACCACAGACTTATTAATTTACTATTAGTGTGTTGTAGTATCTTGTTTTGATGTATCATCATTTCATTGCATTCCCTAGACACTAGCCACATCAAACACCACACACTAGAAATAAAATACAGCACCGTGTGAGATCTAGAGAGGTAGCGTTAGGTACCCTGACACTCATCATCAGTTTCATCAACTATTAGAATCAGGGTCTTACATAGCTTGACCTCACACGGTTGACACATACACTGCAATCTTTCTTTCTTATAACATCATAACCTCTCCAGCAAATTACATTTGCTACACTGTGTAAGAGGCCACGCGTGTATATTAAACTTAATATTTTCAAATACGCGTGGGATGAGTAATGATAAACTTTCCCACCCAAACAGTGCTAGATACATTGGATTGGTTCGCCAGAATCTACTATGATTTGATTGGAACTTTCGGCGGAAACACAGCTGGGTTTTGAAACTAAATATTGTGAGATATAATCTAACAAACTCAGAGTCACAGCACACAGACAGACTGCATCGCAGCGGAAACTAAACACCTCCTACAAGCCAGAGGAAAGAGGATATGACTTATCATTCCACAACTATAAGTACCAGATCGAGTATTGGGCAACTTTGGAAGTACAAGTAAACCCTCCAATTTTAATACAAGACTAGAAACTTGGGAATTTTATCACAATGAGTCATAAGAGGAATTACAGATTTCCAGACCAAGTGTTTCACCCGTCATAAAAGGAATTATAGATTTCCAGACCAAGTGTCTCACCCGTCATTAGGGGAATTATAGATTTCCAGACCAAGTGTTTCACCCGTCATAAGAGGAATTTCGCAGACTTAAGGGATTCGAACAGCACCTAAATACAGGGCTGTGGTTCCATTCTAATCTGCGCCAGGAGAATTGTGTAATCCCAAAATTTTGGGGTAAGTGTAAACAATTTATTTACTAATGTAAATTTGACAGGTTTCTTGCTAAGTGGTTTTATATGATGCTGGCAACCTCAACATATGAAAATAGTATATGCAGGAACCGCTACTGCAAGAGCTGGTGATTGTTTCTGACTAGTCGTGCGGGAAACCCGACAGCAGAGATGACCCCAGAACTCCGACGGGTGTAAGGATGAGTAATGAGTGATGATTACATCACATGTGCCTAAAGTGTATAGAATCATTTTGTGAGATTTATATACCTTTTTAATTGTAATTCAGGCAGATCATTATTCACGCACTCCAGACGCAATTTCCTAGTTGAAACCCAGAAGGATATTGGTGAATATTTTCATCAAATTCCATGAGTTACATTGTGTGCTCGGGAATTTAATTGTTCTGAGAGGTTAACATTCGTGGGTGGAGCGCATGAAAATGGGCCTGTTAGTTTGCGGAGAACAAATGTACTGAGGCATTTGTTTATTTCTAATTTGTCACAGTTCGTGGTTACAAGACATCAGACTTACGTACTGAAGTTCCTACGCCACTAGTGTGAGAGAAGAATATCACCACCACCCGCCTAAAGTGGACGAATTATTTGGAGAAGTGTAATCACCAAAAAGAAGTGACGGAAACCACAGCTGCAGGACTCAGCTGGAGTTAAGTTGTGTGTAACAGGCTACTGCGAAAATACGGACATTCTTATTAACGCCCTACCAAAACCTCAATGAGGAAAAATATGATATAACTTTCACCCCATTTAATCCTTATTTTAACTTGTTGAACTAATTGACTATTAAATTTGTTGTATGTTATTTTAAACTAAACAATAATAGTTGATTCAGTTTATTTGTATGAAAGCCAACGTATGAACCAGTTTTCTTGATAAATTCATATCTATAAATATAGAGCCATTAATTATAAGAGGGCATTCGTTGGATTACTCCAGCTGGGGGCCTGACGGGCCAGAATCATTGCATAACCCCTTCACAAAAGGCGACGGACCAGATAATAAGTTAACAAATTTGCTCAGCCCTTAAGCAGCGTTTGTTCTTGACTTCTTGGAATTTCTTGTGAAGGCTACCCTAAGGTAGAAACGACATTCATCTTCTATCTACATCTTTGCCAAGAGTTATCTTGGGCGAAGATAGATACCTTGGACGACCTACTTTTAGATACGCTTGCGTTGTGACCATTAATGGACCACTACTGCAAAGCAAGGGGAGGCAATCCCGTGACAAATTGGTAAAAAATAAACAATTAATAAATCCATACAAACATCAGAAAATCATAGAAAAATATTCTTAATCGTTTTCTTGATTTTTTTTATTTTTTTAAATATTGCAAAATCTTTGATTACGTTATGAAAATCGATACGACGAACTATGTCCGCTTCCACGCAATGTAAAGTAAGCCAATTTAGTTTTTCCTGAGTCATGTTTGACCTGTGAGGGTTTTAAAATATTCAAAATTTGAATTTGTTGTAATTAAAAAATACAAATTTAAAATTCTAATCAATCACGTTATGTAATAAAAAAATTTAAAAAAAAACTTGTGCACAAATGCATACCGTGGAATTGATCAGAACCGTCAACAACTAATATTTGGGACAGTGTTGCCAACTTGAACGTTTTAAACAGCAGTGGCTATTTTATAACAAAAAGCACTAAAACGCATTAACATTTTTATTAAATCAATTCCTTTTTAAAAACTATTAGATTATTACCGAACTTTAACTATTTATTTTAGAGTGGAAAACAATTTAATGCATGGAATTTTTAAAAAGTTTTCAAGGGCCTGGACGTTTTCATCCTTCATCGGGCACAGTTACAAACAGGAGACAAAAACAAATATAGACAGGTTAAGAAATAGCGAAAATACACAAAGCAAACGCATGGGTAAAAAATGAACAAATCAAAGATAAGATTAGCGATACATGAAGATGAAGTAAAGAAATAAACAACACAGGTAACACTATAAAAGTACAATAAATAAGCATGTAATGATGCAAGTAATGATGCGGAACAAGAAGGTTAGAAATCAAAAGAATAAAAAAAATGTGGCAAAAAACAAAAATAGAAAAGAGAAAAATCAAATAAGAAAACATTAAATAATAGTCGTGATATGAGATTCCTAAAGCAGTAGAGCGTCGAAGATTCGTGACCAGCGGACAGGTGAGTGTCTGTCGCATGTAAACAAATCGGGATTCTGGACATATTTTTATAAATTTTTTTAACAAGTGTGAAAGGGAAACAGACCAAGTACCGCAAATATACTGTTCAAAAAACAGAAACGCAACATTATTGCAGTGGTAATGGACACCAAATTTCAAACTTGTACCAAAATTTTATTTTACGGAATTAATGTTTCAATCTTGGCATGAAGAAACGTTCAGACTTTAACAATGAAATGATGTTCATTAAATTTGGTTTGGACTTTTATTCTTTGCGACTGAGGCATCCGTTTCAGTAAGGTGTATGGCCAGTAGTATACAATGGCGGAAACGAGGCGGATTGTGGCGGCGCTCTGTGGCGGCGCGTGACTTTTTATATAAGGAAATTGTGGCGGCGCGCGGGCGGCGCAAGATGGCGGGATGACTTTTTATATAAGGAAAATGTGGTGGCGCGCGGGTGGCGCAAGATGGCGGACTTGAGATAACAAGAAGAGGAGGGGCAAGATGGCGGTTTTTTATATAAGGAAAATGTGACAAGATGGTGGTTTTTATATAGTAATATATTATTGTTGTTGTTTTTAGTATAGCCAACTTAGGTAGTATTCTGGCTGTGTTAGACAAACAAGAAGAGGGTAATAGTTAGACTTTTAGATAATAGGATATTTTTAGACAATAGGAAGACGATAGTTAGACGATATATTTAGATAACAAGAAGAGGTATTTTTAGACTTTTAGACAATAGGAAGACGATATGTATACGAACAGTTATATTTAGACAATAGGAAGACGGTAGTTAGACGATATATACATATAATAGGGACCAACGGGCTGATCACCCGTTTGCCAGTCACTTCGATTACGGAAACAACAGCAAATGGATTGATTTGCCGTTGCCCTAAAGACGCCAATAGGTGTGATGGGAAACAATGGCAAAGAAAACCTATCTGCTGTTGCCCTAAGACGCCACTAGGCGTAATGGCCACAGACTGCTTTGACGGTCGGTGGCTAAGGACGGAAGAAGAAGAAGACATATAATAGGGAGATATATTTACATAACAAGAAGACGATAGTTAGACGATATATACATATAATAGGGAGATATATTTTACAACAGTTATTTTACAACAGTTATACAAACAGTTATACAAACAGACGAACAGTTAGACATACAACGGACGATATAGGTAACAAAAAGGTGTTTTAGTTAATATAGTTTTTATTTTGTCAAATATTAAAGGGCAACTCTCAATCGCTTGGTAGGTTTCTTCTTCTTCTGTGGTAGATTAGGGACATCGGTCAGGTCTGTGGTGGGAAACCAACTCGGGTCTGAGGATACTGGACAGCTAGACTTCATGTATTCGTCAAACAGGTTAGTGAAGGTGGTAGGTTTCTTCGGGGGTAGGACATCGGTCAGGTCTGCGGTAGGAAACAAACTCGGTTCTGTTGGTTGGTAACAGCTGGAGTTGATGTACTGGTCAAACGTGGTGCCAGTAGTAGGATAGGTATCCGTGCTTGGTGGCTGTAATCGGTCAAATTCTGCGAGGATTTCGCTCTGTAATGTCAATAAATGGTCAAACTCGGGTCGAGTTAACGTAATGCCGTGTTTGGTAGGAAATTTGAGGTAGGATTCACCAAAATATCTTCGCACGTGCAGTAAAGGTTGGCCTCGGTAAACACTTACAGACGCAGCCTTCAGACCACTAGCCAAAGGCTTAAGCATTTCATCACTTCTCTTGATGTAGACCCAGTTGTTGGGAGCAGTCATTTTCAACGAGGTGTATCTGTCGTTAATAAAGTGTCTTCCGTTTATATGCAGGAATACCAGTTCAATCTGGTTTTTTTAGGCGTGCCCTAGCTAGGATTTGATTCGTCGAACATCGATCGTGTGTTAGACAGGACGTGATTCGTCGATGTATTGCGTGGGAACAATGACACATGGCCGTATTGTCGTGAGGGAAAAAATACACACACCTGTCTATTGATTTCGTCCCTTGTTTATCAAAGCGGGGTTGAGTTTCACTAGCCAGGGTCTGACTAAGCGCGTAATTAATCGATCGTTGGCGTGTTGTCTAGCCGAAAATGGTAGTAGGACCCGCTGCATAGTACCACCTCGTGTTTTGATCAAGATGAAATAAAGGGTGTAGAGCCCTGTTACGGTGTTATTTTAAATGACGGCGTCTGCTGGGGTTTAGCCGTGCGCAACGTTTAGGGGTCATTAACATTTATAGAATATGTCGATATTTTACGGTATACTGAACGCGAAATATATGCGGAGATTATGACGCATTCGCGTTGGGAAGGTCACGCTGGGTGACTTGGTTACATGGCCCTTGTTACGCTATCCGTCAAGCAAGAAAGTCGTGTCTTGTATTTCTTCCAAGGAAAAAGGCTTAGTATATAGCCTATATTATATATATGAATCGATGTAGAACTCAGGGTCAGTTCGGATATTAATCTAAGTATGAGATTAATTAAATTAAATTAAATGATGGAAGGAGAATCGCATTATGATTCAAATTGTAGCTGTCAAGAACTCATGCGCTCATTTCTGGCTGTTGACTACAACAGCGCACGTGTATAGCCACGATGTTCATCTGACATATTGTTTTGACACGGACGGATACTTACTGATATTATTTGGAATTCATTGTTATGCTGAACTGTACATGAAGTTTTGTGAATGTCGGATATCGTCTTTTGTATGAATACATGTGGACTCAGAACAGAAGGCTTGATCTTTACTTACGTTTCGGGTTTGGTTCACAGCTGTTAATGTTTACGTTTTCCAGCACGATAGCTCTCCCACAAGGGAAATCAACTAATATATAATATGCAAATCAGAACGTCGAAGGGATGTTCTGATGGTCAGAGCTAACAATCAATACCAAACATTAACTACATCTAGAGAGTGATTTTACTCTTCAATCAATAATAGAAGAACGAAGGAACAGCAGCAAACACACCAACCCAACCCGTCACAACTGGTGGCCATTAGTGGTCTTGAAATTTTCAAAAGAGCGAACCTCAAAAAAATAAGACATTTTTCCTTTCGAGCCGAAACGGACATTATTATGCAAAAACACCGGTGACGTCATGCCCTTGACAACAGTACGAACGGTTGCAAAAGTCAGCAACATTCAATGTCCTTCAAAAAAATTTATTTGGAGCTCTCAAACAGCAAATGAAACGTATTACTAATGCCTTCAATGTTTCAAACAAGCTCGCGAGTCTGTTGGCGAAGCAGATAATGTACTGTATTACTGCCAAAAAAAGATAAGTAACTGATTTTAACGTTACCATATTTCGTCCTGTTTGTCCGATAACGCCATGTTCTTTTTTTTTGTAGCCATGTTAAATATTGTTTCTGTCTTTTTACATGTAGCGGGTATGGATGGGCGGCGAATTATAATCAGTTCTATAGCTCCTTGGATGCTACGAATTGATTGTAATTGTTCTTAAGGCCGTGAATTAATAGCATTTCGCGAAGAACGCGTCGAATACATTATCGGTGATCGTGTCGTTCGGACTTGCATTAATTCACCTTGCATGTTAGGTGTATAGTCGTGTTATAACTGTGGTATTCTAGTGTATTTGGTTCTAATTTTTATTCAGTTCTTTAACAATGTTTGTAATCTATCGTGTTTTTTCTGACCTTACTATCTTTCAGTTTATATTTTTGTTGTACGACCGTTAATGAGTCCATGTATACGTCACTAATTGTTGTGTACGCAGGTTAATTATCTATTCATTTCATTCTTTAATTCTCACTTCCGGTCTAGTCAACTTAGTTGTAAATGCATTTTTATTGTAAAAATGTCTTTGGTGTATGTTAATAATGTTCTGTAATCCTTGGTTAACCCATTGTATTGTTTGTCTTCATTTCATCCCTTTATAATTTAATATTAATGCTATAATTTATTCTTTAATAAGAGTATAGATTAATATGATTAAATTTTTATGAGTTTTAAAGAGGAATTAGGGACTTTGCACCAATTTGCAGTGATGGTCCAAGAAATGGGCAATGCATTTTATTGCTCATGAATATGACATAATATACTATGATTAATTATTATAACTTTATAACATATTAAGACATATTAAATATTAATTAGTACACTTTCTCAGTACTACATTGAGAACTTAGTGGCAATTAAGATTAAATAACCTAATTATTTAGTAATAATACCCATAATTATTGAATATTAATATTAAGTGCATGATATAATTTCAGCACCTTATATAACTAACTATCATAACTATTTATGATAGATATTAGCGGGTATATATATATATATATATATATATATATATATATATATATATATATATATATATATATATATATATATATATATATATATATATATATATATAATATTTTTACAAAATATTATAGATTTGTGGAACTTATAAATAACAGTGCGGGAATACTGCAATTTCTTATATTAATTATTCATTCGTTGAGTAATTATAATTATCGACATAGATTCTAGTGGTGATTACAAGACATAAGTAATTGAATACTTAAATAAATTAACTTCAAGATGCTTAACTTAGACTATTTTATTAAAAATGGTAAGGATTTTGGAAAAAAAAGGAGAACTTCTCGAGGCTTATGCATTGGCTGAATTTACAAAATATAAGGCAGAAGAGGAGGAAAAGAAAGCTATTGCTAAGGCAGAGATGGAAGAACTTGAAAGAAAAGAGGCTGAAAAGAAAGCAGAATTAAGACAAGAAGAAGAAAGAAAGATGGCAAGAGATGAAATCCTACGGATTGAAGAAGAGAATAAATTGAAACTACAGGAAATCATACTGCAGCAAGAAATGGAATTGCAACGGCTTAAATTGGAAACAGCAAAACTTACTTCACAGGGTGCTGCAGCAAGCCAAAATGATAATGCTCAATCGGGATCTTCATCCAATCGACTTAAGGGCAATTATTACTTTAAGCTACCACCTTTCAAATTACACGTGGACGACCTATCATCATGGCTGGCGCGCTTTGAGGATATATGCAAGGTCAATAACCTTGACAAAACTGCATGGGCACTTAAACTTAAGGAATTTCTGGATGGCGAACCTGCAAGTGCAGCACAAAATATTGATCCTACATTAGCCACAGACTATGAGGCCATTAAGACTTTGTTATTACGTCGTTTCCACTTGAACGAAGAGGCATGTAGATTACGTTTCAAAAGTTTGTTGCCAGATAATAATAAAGATTTTACAGGATTTATTGCTAACATACGCAATACTTTTAACAGATGGGTTGAACTAGCAGGTGTCAACAAATCTTACGACAAGTTAGTCGATTTGTTATTGAGGGATAAAGTATTATCTTCTGTCAGCCCACCATTCTTTGCTTATCTGCAAGAAAGAAAACCAGAAACAATTGATGAGTTAGAAAAAATTTCTTTAAATTACTGCACAGCTCATCCGAATGCTAATATTTCTGGCTCGTTGATAAGAGAACCTCTTCCTGTAGCCTCCAATATGGCATATCATAGTAATAACAAACCAAGAACACACAGTGTAGACAGAGGTAGGTTCAAAGGAAACTATGACATTAATTTTCATAAGGGACAGAATAACTTTAACAATAACTTTAATAGAGGAAGACAACAAAACAGAAATTATTCACCTCAGTCAAGATACAACAGTAATCCACGTAACTCAAGTTATAATCGGTCATATCAATATAATAATGGTAACAATTGGAAGAATAGCGATAATTATAACTCGAGACATCGAGATAACAATTACAATAGACGACAACGGGATAATTCAACTAATTATTCTCGTAATCGTTCTCATTCTCGTGGATCTTCACATTATAACCATAATACCGGGGCAGCAGTTACAAATGATATCACCCCTAAGGTTCAGGTTCCACCTAACGATAATACAATGCATTCTTCTGCTGCATGCTTTGCTATAAATTATAACGTGGCGAATAGTTGCCCACAATGCAATCTTATTTTTCAGAAGGCAAAGGAAACAGTGCTAAACTGCGGACACATTCCACCAGAAGTAGGTCTTGCAGCCAATGATGGAACAGGCTCTCTGATTTTTAACAGAGGGATAGTTAACGGTTCTATAGTTTCTGTATTGAGAGATTCGGGGTCCACAACCATTAGAGTGCGACAGTCGCTGGTACATCCTAGCTGTGCAACGGGGGAATATGTCCGTTGCATGACTTTTGGGGGAACTATTGAGTTTTACCCCACAGCTATTATCCATGTTAAAACACCTTTTTTCACAGGGAACGTGAAGGTATGCATGCTGAAAAAGCCGATTGCAGACCTTATGGTGGGTCGCATACACGGCAGCAAGGATTGTTCACCAGAAGATATTATTGAATGGGAGAGACACAATCTATGCACTGGAAACGCCGTGACGACTAGAGCTCAGACTATGCTCATGGAGAGTGTCAATGATAATAAGATGGATGCAGAGAAACAGGAGGATATTGAGGTCAATTCACCTATGACAGGGAATCATTTGCAAACAAACAAAAAAATGACAAATCTTTAAATAAATTTTTTAACCTAGTTAATAAGGTTGATAATTTAACATCAGTTAATAATAACAAACATTGGTTTATTGTTAAAAATGATATACTAATTAGATGTTTTAGTGATAAATCACAGGTAAAACAACAAGTGATGGTACCGGCTGCTTTTAGACGGTACATTCTTCAATACGCGCATGATTCGCAGTGTGCAGGACATATGGGATATACTCGAACACGATCTCGAGTATTGTCTTCATTCTTTTGACCAGGAGTATCACGGGGTATTTCGCAGTATGTACGTTCTTGTACTACTTGCCAGGAAGTGAAAGCACGTGGAGCTTTTCACACGGCGCCTATTCAGGCTTGCGATTTCTCAGTACGACCTTTTGACAAGATGGCCATAGATATAATTGGTCCACTTCTACCATCTGCGAGAGGACATAGATTTGTTCTCACGTGCATTGATTTATGCACACGATGGCCAGAAGCCATTCCATTGAAGACCACCACTACCACAGATGTAGCTGATGCATTACATCTAATTTTTTCTAGAATAGGGTTTCCTAGAAAATTATTATCTGACCATGGGTCGCAGTTTATATCCGATACCATGAAGGAGGTAGTGAAAAACTGGAACATTGATAGGAATTTGAGTAGCATTTATCATCCCATGAGTAACGGTGCAGTTGAAAGACTTAACCGTATGCTTAAGCAACTTTTACATAAGGTTACTGTTAAACACCCTCAGGACTGGGACAGAGCACTCCCAGCTGTCCTGTTTGCTTACCGAGAGGTGCCACATGAACAAACTGGCTTCTCTCCCTTTGAGTTAGTTTTTGGTGCCCCTCCGAGAGGTCCTATGGGACTGATAAAAGATTTATTAATTGATGCAGAGATGACTCAGGACACTCAGTCATCTTATGAGTATGTGATTAATCTTCGGAATAATATTATTGAGTCTTGCCAATTGGCAACAACTTCTTCTGAGGCTGCAAAAGCTAAGGCTCGATCTATACAAAATCGATCTAGACGATTACGCCAATTATTCCCAGGCGATGAGGCTTATGTATTACTCCCTCACAATAACAATAAGTTATTGATCTCATGGACTGGTCCTTATAAGGTTACTGATAAAATTTCAGACGTTGATTACGTCTTAGATATCAAGGGACACAGAAAGATATTCCATATTAATATGCTCAAGCAATTTCATACACGTCCTATACACTTACAGTCAATTTTTCATGAACTAGATGACAATACTGTATCTACTTGTCATTATTCTAATCTATCTGTTATACAGGAGGAAGAATCTTCTTTTCCTGAAGTGCAGATGCCTTTACCTGTACTTATTGTCCAATCTACTGAATCTTGGCGTGATGTGACCATTTCTTCTACGGTTACACCGCAACAGCATCAACGCATTGCTGATCTTCTACAATCTTTCCCAGATGTGTTAACGGATGTACCGGGTTGCACATCTGTAATTAGTCACGATATTATCCTTAACGATGATACACCAATTCGTGTTCATCCTTATTCTGTACCTCTACATTTTCTGAGTAAGACATCTCAGGAACTCGAACAGATGATATCATTAGGTATTATTGAGACTAGTACATCTCCATTTTCTTCTCCTTTAGTCATTGTCCGGAAAAAGGACAACAACATACGTTTATGTGTTGACTATAGGAAACTTAATGCGCAGACAGTACCTGATAGCGAACCACATCCTATCCTTGACGATTTACTTCCTCGTCTATCCAATGCTACACTTTTCACTAAAATTGACTTAACCAAAGGTTATTGGCAGATTCCACTAACCGAAAGAGCCAAATACTACACAGCATTCTCAACTCCACAAGGTCTTTATCAGTGGAACGTGATGCCTTTTGGGCTAATGAATGCTCCAGCTACCTTTATTCGCATGATGCGAAAAATTTTAGCAGGTAGATCAGATATAATTACCTACATTGACGACATATGTTTGTTTAGTTCATCATTTGAGGAACATTTTTTGGGTCTTAAATCAGTTTTGGAAATATTGCGGGATAACCATTTAACCGCTAAACCAACTAAAATTCAAATAGCGTGTAATGAGATAACATTCCTGGGACACATTATTGGATCAGGACGTATCCAAACAATTCCCAGTACGGTTTCTAAAATATTAAATTTATCTGTTCCTCAAACGAAGAAACAGGTTAGGAGTCTGTTAGGGTTAATCCAATACTATAGCAGATTTGTACCTCACTTATCATCCATCACGGCTGTCCTGTCATCGTTACTAAAGAAGAACATGCCATTAAGGATAAATTGGACAGACGAATGTGACAAAACTTTTCGCACTATCTTAAACATTTTTTCATGCCCACCTGTTTTAAGATTATCAGATGCCTCTAAAAAGTTTGTTCTACGTACAGATGCGAGTAATTACGGACTCGGGGCATGTCTACTCCAATATCATGATGATGTCCTTCACTCTGTACTTTATATCTCACGCAAGCTGAAACCTCCGGAGACTAAATATTCGACTGTAGACCGAGAATTGCTCGCCGTAATCTGGGCAATTACCAAATTAGAAAAATTTTTGCTGGGATCTCCATTTCTGATCCAGACTGATCAGAAATCTGTGGCAGCATTACGTCGTTCAAACCATAAAAGTGCAAAACTTGCACGATTTGCTATTGCGTTGCAACCATATGAGTTCGAAATACAGTCGATACCAGGAACTGAGAACGTCATAGCCGATACGTTGTCCAGACATCCTACGGATTCTGAATGAATATTACTATTTCAAGAAAATTTTCTGACTAATCAAGCATTACATTTGCAATGAACGGTATTAATGCCACGTCAGAATATACAACACTTCAGTTGGACTTCCTACTTAAATAAGGACATTTCAAAATAAACTATTGTGATCAAAATATCAAGTTTTACGGATCGTTTGAAAATTTGGACTTCACTTCCACTTTGCGTATCACTCATTTCGATTGAAAACTGTTAAAAAGGAACAATCTCTGATGTAGAAGGGACATATACGGTGATGACTTATTCAATTTACGTTCAAAGTTTAATAAAGGAACTAACGATGATTGGATAATCATATCATAATTCGATAATATGAACCTTGGATTTTAATGAACTTTCATACAAGTCAATAGGAGGTAACAACGATTGGATCTTCATGACCGATATTGTTAAATTTTCTAGTTATTAAATTAATATATAATAAAATAAAGTTAAAGTGTGATGAAATAAAAAAAATAAAATATACTAAGAAAAGATGAAACAAAATAATATCACACCAATTAATATTTTAATTAGTGTAATTATTAAGGTAATAGATATTACATTATGACATTTCATATTTATAGTTAAAATGTATGAATTTTTTCTGTTCTTTTCTTCTGATTGCGTTAATTTAATTAGGTATCTATCCTTACACTTCATTTTCACACGCATTCTAATTTAATGTATACTTTAATATTAGTTTTAATTGTCCGTACTTCTCAATTTTTATTCCTTTTACTCTCTTATACTATTTCTCATTTTCTTCAATTAGATATTAATTAGTTAGTACCATACGTACATATTATAATTAATTATTTTAATTAGTTAGAATAATTTTAATAACACCTCACATTATTAGTTAGTCGATACATACATCAAATTAATTAGTTAATTAGTTAGTGACAGTGACATTTCCTTGTTTAATATAAGTTATATGTATGACATGACGTTGATTTTATTATAAGATATTACTGACATGACCACGACACTGTTCTAGATAGAACATCGTAGGTCATACGTCGGGTTTTGTTAAATTTTTTATAATTTGATTAATATTACTCAAAAAAAAATCTATCTAATAGATTTTTTTTCCCCCGTCTGACAGAAAATCTGTTACGGTGTTATTTTAAATGACGGCGTCTGCTGGGGTTTAGCCGTGCGCAACGTTTAGGGGTCATTAACATTTATAGAATATGTCGATATTTTACGGTATACTGAACGCGAAATATATGCGGAGATTATGACGCATTCGCGTTGGGAAGGTCACGCTGGGTGACTTGGTTACATGGCCCTTGTTACGCTATCCGTCAAGCAAGAAAGTCGTGTCTTGTATTTCTTCCAAGGAAAAAGGCTTAGTATATAGCCTATATTATATATATGAATCGATGTAGAACTCAGGGTCAGTTCGGATATTAATCTAAGTATGAGATTAATTAAATTAAATTAAATGATGGAAGGAGAATCGCATTATGATTCAAATTGTAGCTGTCAAGAACTCATGCGCTCATTTCTGGCTGTTGACTACAACAGCGCACGTATATAGCCACGATGTTCATCTGACATATTGTTTTGACACGGACGGATACTTACTGATATTATTTGGAATTCATTGTTATGCTGAACTGTACATGAAGTTTTGTGAATGTCGGATATCGTCTTTTGTATGAATACATGTGGACTCAGAACAGAAGGCTTGATCTTTACTTACGTTTCGGGTTTGGTTCACAGCTGTTAATGTTTACGTTTTCCAGCACGATAGCTCTCCCACAAGGGAAATCAACTAATATATAATATGCAAATCAGAACGTCGAAGGGATGTTCTGATGGTCAGAGCTAACAATCAATACCAAACATTAACTACATCTAGAGAGTGATTTTACTCTTCAATCAATAATAGAAGAACGAAGGAACAGCAGCAAACACACCAACCCAACCCGTCACAAGCCCACAAACGTTGGTGACTACATCTTGTAAATGTCTGGCGTTGTAGTTAACAGGTCGAGTAGAGTTTCTGGCTATAAAATTAATCAGGTCCGAGTGTGTAGGTGGTAGGCCAAAAGAATCAAAATATTCAAAAGTACCAAGTCCGTTATAATATAGGGCGACCCAGTGGTCACCGGGGCGATAGCTAGGATCAGTGTTGATGACGAAAGCAGCCGTCTTGGTCGGATCGATGCGTAGAGGTAATTGGTCACGAGCTAACACTTTAACGAGCCCAGTTCGTTTAACAAATATGTCTGACAGGAGGATGGTGCGTATCTCGTCTGTATTCATTGTCTAAGTGGTGTAGTCTGTCAAAACTTGGCGCGATTTCGAGATCTCCAAGATCGAGTCTTGCTCGGCGTAGACGAGAACCTGTAATGGTTCGGGTGTGACCTCGGCGAATTTAAGTTCTACTGAGACTGGGCCCGACTTGGCCATCTCAAACTGGTCACCGTCTAGTAGACTGGGGGTGAGGTCAAAGGCGTATAAGGCGTAACCGTGCTTAAAATGTCTATACTCGAGGTCGTTGCCGGCGTCTTTACCAACCAGTCCCATAGCTAGATTCGTCGCGAAGAAGGCTCTCACGTACTGGTTGTGTTCATAATCCATGGACAAAGGCTTGCCACTGACGGTTCTGCCGTCCGCGCTGACATTCAAATATATCAGACCAAAGGTAGCGAAATTGAACGGATTAGACGTGTACGACCCGTTAAAAGCGGACGAAGTGACTAGTCCAATCACGATCCGTGTAGGTGTTTGACTGAGAAACAGATTATCCTGCATGTGCGATAGCATACCTCTAGGGATAGAGAAAGTTTTTAGCACAACTCGTTTCAAGGGGTACTTGGCATTACCTCGCACCAAGGCTTTCTCGTGGGCTAGAGAGACGGCAGGATTTAATTGGCTTTCCGGACAACCAAGGCCGCATAAGTTATAATAGATTTATATCCAGCGGTGGGGTCGTGTCCCAGCACGTTGAAGGCATCTTTAGACGGGGTGAGTTTTACTTTAACTGTCACACCATTTAACAGGTAACGATCTTGAGCAAAGATATCTGAATGTAAACGACCCATCATATCAATCTCCTGAGAACCAGCCGCTATATGTCGACGCAGTCTTAACCCGTTGTTATTGTCATCAATTGTTTCCGTAATAAAATTTGGCGTGTCTTTGTAAAACAGAGCCGATGTCAGATGGCCTCGTTTGGGTTCCTCCCCATAATTCAACGTGGCTTCGATGTAAGCTCTATAAGGGTAGGTGTTCTCGCTGGGTGTAATCAGCGTGTCGTTCAGTGAAACGTCGACTTGGGAGAATAAACTGTGCAGGTAATAGTTGATCGGGGCCACCTCTGCGTCAGCGGGTAATGCGCCGCCATTAGCTAACGTAACTTTGGCGCGCACGTGCAGAAAAGTATTGAACAAATCTAGATATTCTTCACCGTTTCCCGAAATTACAAATTCCACCGGGGCTCCGGGGGCTATGGCGGCCAACGGATGTATCTCCACAAATTGTCCCTCTTCTACGGCTGTCTGTGTTGGTGGTATGCTAAACAAATCTAGACCACTGTGAAGACTCTCGCACGAGTTGGGGTGAATAAGCGCCATCATTCAAATATATCAGAGTACCTTCGCTTCTTCTGGTGAGAATGAGAAGGTCGAGCTCGGTTACTGCGTTTTATGCGTTTCGGCTCGCCATTTCTTTCTTTTTTTCTTTTTCTTCTAAGCCCGCTACCCGATTGGTTAGTGGTGAGGTGTTCAACCGCTCCCTGTAATAAACGTTGACCCGACTCCTTGGCTCGCTCGCGAAATGCCTCGCCAACATTTCTGCCGGCTAACGCATCGCTCGCGACCTGTAGACCGGTCCCAAGCCCTTCTCTGAGTAAAGCTTTGCCTCCAGTTTTTAACCACGGGAGAACCATACGACCGAGCCCGCCGAAAAAACTACCCAAGCCATGTCCTCTTTGACTTCTGCCTCCGATAAACACTGGCATCCCGTGGCCAGCTTGGTTGCAGTAAAACTCCTCATACATCTTGGGGTTTCGTCGGATGGGTACGTGTCTGACCATTTTTCTAGTCAAAATCAAACCGTCTGTGAGTTCGGAAGTGTAGTGTCAACACCGAAGCTCCGCTAGTGAATGGGATAGTCTTACCCTGATCGTTAGTTAAAAGGATTTCCACCGCGTCAAACGAAAAACGGCTCAGGGGTACGTAGTGGAGTTTGTCGTAAATCCTGAAAACAGAAGCATTAGTCCTATCCAAAATAGGAACAATCCGTAACAAAGGGACAGAGGCATCTCCAACCGGTCTCGCCGCTACGAGATCGCAGTACACGTATACATTTTTCATGTCGCTATCCATTTGTACTTCAGTCTCACCTCGTAGTATTGGGTCGATGTCTGTGGCGAGCGAGGCAGGAAAACCTAACATGTGTTTCAACGTCTCGCTAATTCTAACTTCAACCTCCGGATCATACAGATTCAAGGTGGCCTTATTATTGTTAAAATGGAATCTAACTCGGGCTTTTTCATCCACATCCGTGGCTAAAAGCAAACGATTCAACTCATCGATCAGCGTGTCGGGTGACGTGTATAGACCAGCGGGTAACGTGAGTAGTATAGACTCATCTTCTTTGTTGGGAAAGTAATGTATCCATACATCATCCTCTAGCACGTTAAAATAACTTTTGGGAAATTGAATCTCAACCAAACCAACCTCGTAACGTGAAGTCAAGTCTATAGTCTGTGGCAATTTGACGAAAAAGTGACCGGCGTTATTGTTTGGGTATATTTTCATCGAGGCATTGCTGGGTAAAGTCACGTAAAAACTCATCCTATCTTAGGGTTAGGTAACATGTAACCCAGACAACTGCTCATTAAAGCGATCCAAAATTTGCCGTCTGGTCCCTCTGCGTTGCTCCGACTCAGATTGAATAACGAGACACCGATGACGACATATATAACGATCATCTGACAGATGAAAACGATCTCTAGTCGCGGGACTAGTTTCCCCAAAAAAGGCCAGAACGAGGTTCTCGCGGTCTTAGGAGGGGTTGGCCGCAAAACTGGGGTGCTCACGTCTTCTTTAATATCCATCAGTCTCGATATCTCGCTAGCTGTTTGGACGAAATCCAGCTGTTGAATGACGAGTTATAACCGAACCATTTGACTAAATATTCTTTTACACCTCTGACACCTCGGCGTTCCTCCAAAATGGACTCGATTCGATAAACTATCTTGTCGCCGACTCGTTGCAGCTCTTCTTGGTAAAAAGAACCTTTCAATTTCTCACCAGAATCATCTTTAAGGACGTACGTGACCGGTCTTGTTTGGTTTAGTCGACTGATCGTAAAAAACTCTTCTGTCCACGCCGGCGTATAACCCTTTTTAAAAGTTTGTCTGGCTTGGGCGATCCGCACGCGATCACCAGGTTTAAAATAGACTTTTCTACCGACGACGTCAGGGGTCGAATACAAAGTACGCCACACTTCTTCTTGATTGTTCGGGGTAACTTCCACCGGTGCCATCTTAATACTTCGATGATACGAGTAGTTGTAGTTGTGGACCAGTTGTTGTATCACGTCGACGTAGCGAAGACTGGTGGTTTTGGTAAAGTAACGCCACGTTTTTTCTTTGAGGGTTCGATTAAACCGCTCGACAATAGCTGCTTTGATGTCTTCATTCTCCGTAGTGAAGAAATGGACCCCTTCGTCTTTAAGAAACTTTAAGAATGTTTTGTTGACAAACTCACTGCCTTTGTCTGTTTGAAAATTTATCGGTTTGCGACTGTTAAAAATTGTCTTTACCGCTGCTACTAACGCTGTCCCAGTCTTGTTTTTCAGAGGAACAGCCCAAGCAAATTTACTAAATACGTCAATACACGTTACTAGATACGAATACCCATCGTTGAATCTCTTTAAACCACGCAAGTCAATTAAATCAGCCTGGAACTGTTGGTCGATACCACCTGCAATGATCGTACGTCGTTTAAATTTTCTGCGCACCGGTTTATGTAGGGTGTAGCTGTCCTGATGGCCTAACCACTCTTCAATTTTTTACGACTAAGTTTGGTTCTACGTTGTAAGGGGGCGATTCCTCCATAAGATCCAGGGCGTTTTGGATCGTAGTAATGTTGTTTTAAAATCACTTCTTTGACCATGGTTCCCACTTTGGTGTCTTTTTCCTTCTTCTGAGCGAATACGACGATGATTCTCGCAATTTACTGGCCACCAACTTTTTTCGATTAGTGGGTGTGACGGGTGGGGACTGAGGTGTTTTGTCCACGACCTCCTCTTTAAGTACAGTGGGTTGTTCGTTGGTTTGTGTTGGAGACTTAATATCTACGAGACCTAGAGGTACGTGTCTGTACTGTTCTAGTCGAGTCAAATAACGCTGTAATGTTTGTTGGTAGAGTCTAGCCTTGTCACCGAGTGGCAGATCTTGTCGATCCAAGACTAGTTGCATTTGACTGTCCAATTCTCCCAAGTTATCTCTTAGCGCATCGGGTGGTCTATAAGGTTTTTCCAACAAACGAGGATCCATCAAAACCATTTTTTTAGCCATCTAAAAGAGCCCTTTTAGTACAGATAGTATTGGTCCAAGCAGAGCAGATAAGAAACCTCCAGATTGTAAAAACTGTTTTCATCTTTTGAGCGACAATTTCTTCTAGGTAAGTGCTCGCAGGATGTTTTTGTAACGACGCATACGTCTCTTCTGAGGGAGTGTCAGTGTAACGTTACCTTTTAATACGTTGTGACCACAATCACAGAGTGTTTCTACCAGCTCGGGTGATGCTGTTTTCATAACAGCCTTGATGACTGGTGGTTTGGCTGTACGTAGACATTTTAACATCTCAGCATGTCTTTTTACTTTTTCTGTCATCTCGTTACTTGGGTAAGTAAACAATTTGTTGCTCCTCTGGGAATATCCGCGAACGAAGCCTTAAATTATCTGGTGTGTCTTGACGGAGATCGATTAGTAAATACCCGTGTGGGACCAATGTTGCGTCTTTAAAGCTTTCCTGAACATAGGCAGTTTGGCCTGGGTACATCTGTTTGGCTAGATTAACAATCTGAGATCCATCGCGTGGATTTTTGAAAAGCACTATGTAATGAGAATTCAAACTAATGGTTCTGTGTTCTTTGTTCTTGCCAAATAAATTTTGCACGAGATAAAATACGCTTACATTTTTATGATGAGACTTTTTTGTGAATAATTTAGTTACACGTTCATCTGTTTCGTTCATGAGGTCATCGATAATTACCAACCGTCTCTTATCACCTGTCGACTGCTCAATATCGGCAGTCCTTCAATAAACTGAACTCCAGTCATTGAATTGTATAAAGGTTTCCACTCGCTGTAACAATATAAAATTTCATCTGGGATAGCTGTTACCATATCTTTGATATGTGTTAGGAAACGCTGGACAAAAACAGTCTTTCCGCTAGAACTAGGGCCTGAAATTAAACAGGTAAAAGGATGTGCAAATTTCGGATCCATATTTAATAATGATAACTTTCACTTACAACCAGTTATTTTATATCAAAGACATAAACATTGTGAGAACGTAAGATTCATGCTAAAAATTGTGAGAACTCAACCAACATGTATTGAGAATAAAAAACACAAAAAAAAAACGTGAGAATCACTGTGTAGTCAAGAATTTGAGAATCACTGATACCAACATGTATTGAGAATCACTGATACCAACATGTATTGAGAATCACTGTTCATCGTAAGAATCCCTGATCAAGAATTTGAGAATCACTGTGTAAAACATTGTGAGAATAAAAAAATGTAAGAACTCAACCAATACGAGAACCCCAGACACCGATATGTATTGAGAATAAAAAAAACGTGAGAATCACTGTTCAAGAACATGACAATCCCTGGGATATATTTTCCGAATATCTCTTTTTTTGTTTTTTATACCGGGAGACATTTTTCTCTCTTTCTCTTTTAATGTATATGTTTTAGTCTAAAAATATGTGTCTCTCTCTCTCTACGAAAAAGAATATAACCAACAGCTCTCTCTCTCTCTTTCTCTCTATCTCTCTGTCTGTCTTTCTTTCTCTCTGCCTCTCTCTTTCTCTCTATCTCTGTCTGTCTGTCTGTCTGTCTGTCTGTCTGTCTGTCTGTCTGTCTGTCTGTCTGTCTGTCTCTCTCTCTCTCTTTGTTTGGTACATTTCTTTTTTAGTTATCAGATATTTTAAAGCTTGCTTTTTAAGCTATCATTTGTATCTTATTAAGTTCTGGATATATTTTTTATATATTCAACTAAACCGATGTTAAAATGTGTCAAATGCCTTTCTTTCTCGATACATTTGTCTCATGTCACAAATAAAGTTTGCTAATGTCGAAGTCCCACAGGGTAATTCAAGTTATAAACACCTGTGGCTAGGTAAACAATTTCCAGCGGTTTTCGCTGTGGATCGATAATCGTCCGTGCCAAACGAAAGACGAATTAACAGATGTATTGTTTGTATAAGTATTTTATTACCATCTGAAACAAGCTGTTTCATAACACCAGGACAGTGAGTAAACATTCTCGAGTTATTTCTTATAAAACGTAAATAATAATTACTCTTTTCTGTTATCGGTACATGACAATTTACAGACAACTGTACACGAGCAATAACAGGTGTGTAAACACAGATGTCTCGTAATTAAACAGCGAACGTACAACGGACGTTCGAACAAAATCACTCCGAAAACCTGGCGCGCATGAGACATATGCTTTAGACACCTCATTCAAACGACAAACCTTCAACGCAGAAACAGCTCTGAAAGATCAAGCCTTCTGAAAGAAAAGAACCACTTGTTTTGTCATATCAATAACTGATAGTATGTATTATTTTTGTTAAATATATGTCTGTATATTTAAATATCTGTTGTTCGGAGTATTTTCAGACACTGTGAGGGCTACGCAAAGTTCTAAATATGTGTATTCGTTTTTTCCCTATAATAGGCAGTATTTTACCCGTTATATAGAATTTTTTATATAGCTGTTGTTTTCGTTAGGTGTTTTCGTTAGGACACCATAAATAACTTTAAAAATATCTGTTTTTTCGTGTGTTAGGGTGTTAAATATCTCTAATAACATTATAAAATTAAGCATGCTCTGTGTTAGGCTGTAAAAATATCTCTGTAGCCAGTGTTGCTAAAGGCTGTTTCAAATTAGTCTAACTGTTAATATCTGTGTGTTAACGCAGATCAGCACTTGTTATTTTTATCTGTTTTATGTTAAAGCCGGACATGTGTGTATATTTTTTGATAAGACTTAACCGATTATGTACTAGGAAAAAAGATTTTCCTTATTTTCTCACCTAGCGTTAGACAAGTGTTTTTGTTCAATCACATTTACTCAACCTGGATTTCAACTGATGGTGCAATACTTTCTACAAACTAAACTCGTGCGTGAGGAATATTTTTGTGTGTTAACACAATAAAGAAATAAAGAAAATTAAAGAGAATATTTAGAACATAGCATATTTTTTAACAGTACTATACATGTAAAAATATAGAGATAATACAATCAACATATTACATCCTGATTGAAACACGTTCATAAAGCTTATTTCTTAAATGACAGAGCAGGTCGTCACGCGCAGGCTGGGTTTTTTAATCGATATCTTTTTTGTCACAGCGCACGTGGGGGCATTTCTTTCACATAGAATAAGAAATAACACTGTGTTTATTATCTCTCTTGCTCTCTCTCTCTATCTCTTTCTCTTTCTCTTTCTCTCTCTCTCTCTCTCTCTCTCTCTCTCTTTCTTTCTTTCTTTCTTTCTTTCTTTCTCTCTCTTTCTATCTTTCTCTCTCTCTCTATTTAACTGATTGATACATATATTTAATTTTATGTGTTAGTAACGTTTTTTCTTGTTCCTACTTCAACAGATGGCGTCAATTCAAGGCTACGTTTGTGGACAATGCAATAAATCTTTTACTCGTCAAAGCAACCTAACACGTCATATCTCCTCGGTCCATACAGACAGGAATCATCCCTGTCGTGTCTGTCCTCAAATATTTCCCAGTCCTGAGGTACTCCAATATCATATTGAGAGTGTTCATGGTCCAGCGGCCCCGAGATCCCCCACAGTGGAAGCCACTGCATCGGGGTCCGCTATAAACGTTCCACTTGGAACCACCACTGCAACGGGGGCCGGTATTGTTATAGACACGCCAGTGGGGACCACCACTGCACCGGCGGGCGCTACAAACCCGTCAGTGGGGAACACCACTGCAGCTGGGCACAGCCTAACATGTGCCCGCTGTGGCAAGACATTTACCCGACGTGATGCATTATTACGCCCCGTCAAGACAGTCCACTCAATGCCTCGTTTTAGCTGTGACATTTGCGACAAACAATTTACACGTACTGATAGTTTACAGACCCACAGAAACCAACAACATCAGACTGTCCCAGCACCAACATCAGGTGCCCCACCAGGTGCCGAATCATCAACCCACCAAGCATCATCATCGGGGCACCAACAGACATCACCAACAGACTCATCATCATCCTCAACGCACCAAGAGACAGTATCAGACACAAAGACATCACCAGCAGGGACCACAACAGACTCATCATCAACCTCGAGATCGGCGCACCAACAGACACTAACATCAGGTGCCACAACAGACTCGGTATCAGGCACAAAGACATCATCTGCTACAGCAGGGACCACAGACTCGATGCGAACAGCAACAACTACCACCCCACATACAGGACCCACCCCAAGCTCTTCAACAACAATTCCCCCACCAAAAACAGGCCAGACCAAAAAACGTCCCATGAACAGTACCCACCAGTCCCATATTAAAAAACCCCGCTTGTCGTCAGAAGTAGACTCGTTAGATGACTTACAGGCTGACATAAGACAAGTTTATATTGACAACTGGGACGCTATCAAAACACACTCCAACAAACATAAATATTTATCAACATTCACTTTTTTCCACAGACCAACAGAAAATATGGACTGGGACCGTCTCTTGCTCCCTGTCTTCAAACAACAAACAAAAAGATTCAAAATAAACTACAGTTTCCACATCGTTTTGAGGCACAGAGAAACAAATGAATTAAGATTTTTTCACTCGTCACATAACAACACGGTCGTCTTAGATCAACCCCACCTAGTCAACAACATTACAGATTTCAAAGCTTTTCTCTCACAGTTACACGACAGCGACATTGTCACACAAGCACAGTTAAACAGACCAAACACAAAATACTTTGTCGAAGCCATCCCCGCGACTTCTTTCTATCTGCATCATATCCAAGACTTTCCCATTGGCTGCTGCATACAAGACATCCCCTCTCTCATCACGGACAATAACCACATCCATACACCACAACACGACTCAAACTCCAAACCATACAGTGATAACTTTTGCTTTTTTAGATGTCTAGCCGTTTTTAGGGGTGGTGCCGTTAAGAACGTTAGAACACCGACGCGCCGGCTAGTCGAGCAGTGGCAAACACAGCAGGGACTTAGGTCCCTCATCGATTTCCCCGGGGTTAGTTTAACCGATATGCCCCAATTAGAGAAATGTTTTAACGTAAATATTGACATTTTTGAATTTGACGACGAGGAAAACCTGACCCCCAAACTTAGAGGTAGCGATAGTTTTCCAGATACGTTGCGTCTGTTAATGTTTAAGAACCACTCTATGTACATTGTAGATATCGATAGGGCCAGTAACTCTTTTTCGTGTCCCGATTGCGGTAAGTTGTGGAAGGAGTATTATCGATTGGTGCGCCATGAAAAGCGCTGTACCGGCTCTAAGCGAAGAGAAACATTTACAGGTGGTGTGTGTAATCCCCCAGAGACCATTTGGGAATTAATCGAGGAGGAGGGAATAGATGTAGACACAAAATTCGTCTTCCCTTATAGAGCCACATTTGACTACGAGTGTTTTTTTGAGAACACTGTAGTGCCCAGTGGTAATGCCACTACCTACACAGCCAAACACGTGCCCCTGTCGTGTTCGGTGGCTTCTAACGTCCCCGGTTTTGAAGCCCCCGTGTGTTTTATCACAAAGGGTGATCCACAGGGGTTGGTCAATAGGATGGCTGACCATCTGCTCAAAATTGCCGCGGCCTCTTATGAGATTCTGCGTGCGTATTTTGACTGTGTTTGCATACAACTCAAGGCTTTAGAGACGATCGGTAATTCAGACGGGCTCCTTGCTAGATTAGAGGGTTATTTGGGGCAGCTACCCGTATTAGGTTTCAATTCGGGCAAGTACGACGTGAACGTAATCAAACCGTACCTCATTCAATATTTCATGGGGGAAGACTTCCAATTTTTAGTGAAGAGAAACAATAATTTTATGTGTATTGCCACTAGCGAGTTAAAGTTTTTAGATATAGTCAACTACTTAGCCCCCGGATTTAGCTATAGCAAATATCTCGCCGCGTACAATGTTAAAGAAACCAAAGGATTTTTCTGTTATGAATATATTACCGATTTAGCAAAGTTAGATGAGACGGAGCTACCACCCCACTCGGTATTTTTTTCCGCCCTTAAAAATACTAACATTTCCACCGATGAGTACGCCGAGTGCCAGAAGGTGTGGGCCGAGAACCACATGACCACGTTACGCGACTTTCTGACGTGGTACAACAATAAAGACGTGGTCCCCTTCCTGGCAGCGTTAGACCGACAAGTTAGTTTTTACGCGCGCCTAGGTGTAGACATGTTTAAAGATGCGATCTCCGTGCCCGGTGTCACGTTAAAGTACCTTTTCAAAACCCTCCCGCCCAACGTCTTGTTTTCTTTATGCTCGAAGGAGGAGGCAGATTTGCATAACACCTTGTGCCAAAACATCGTCGGGGGACCGTCAATTATTTTTCACAGGTTCCACGAGCAAGGCAAAACCCGCATTAGAGGTGGCAAAACGGTTCAAGCCATTAAAGGTTTTGATGCCAACGCCCTTTATTTGTGGGCGTTAATGCAGAAAATGCCCACTGACTTTCCCGTTAGACGGTAGAGTGAGGATGGTTTCAAACACCACAAACTCCACAAATATACCGTGCAGTGCCGCGATTATTTGGCTTGGGTCTCCCACCAAAAAAAAGTGACCTTAAAAACCCAGTTTAACGGACGTGAGAAGGCGTTGGGTGATATATGCATTAGGGTAGACGGTTGGGACAGATACTCTCGAACCGCCTACCAGTTCCATGGGTGTCTATTCCACGGCCACCCTAACTGCCCACTAACCGCCGGTCGTGACGTTAACCCAGTCAACAAAAAGCCTTTGTCTGAGTTGTACGCAAAGACGGTGGAAATAAGTTCTTATTTACGGGGCCATTGCGACGTCGAATTGGTAGAAATGTGGGAATGCGAGTGGCAGGCATTGAAGAAAACCGACCCATCAATCCGTCGTTTTCTGAACGCTACCTTCCCTACCCAGAAACCGTCTTACACCAAATGTCGGTACCCCCTGACAAAAGAAAATATTCTCGCCTCGGTGTTAGACGAGACCTTGTTTGGCCTAGTCGAGTGTGACATTCATGTACCCGACTCTTTAAAAGAACATTTCTCTGAAATGACGCCCATTTTTAAGAATGTCGACGTCACGAGGGAAGATATTGGGCCTTTCATGCGGGAATACGCCGAAAAACATAAACTCCTGACTACCCCCAGACGGACATTGATCGGGAGTTATGTGGGCAAGAAAATTCTCCTGACGACACCTCTGCTTCGCTGGTACCTGACCAAAGGCTTATAAGTCACCTGTATCTACCAGGTGCTTGAGTATACACCCGTGACGTGTTTCAAGCAGTTTGGGGACACTGTTTCGAACGCGCGTCGACAGGGTGATACTGATCCTGCCTACGCCATTACCAGCGAAACCATGAAACTGCTAGGTAACGCGGCCTACGGCAAGACATTAACCAATAAGGCGAAGCACGTGGATGTCTCGTACATGATGGCGAGGGTACCTCTGACCAAATAAACTCACCCCACTTTAGGAAAATGACGTTAGTGACGGACGACATATTCGAAGTAGAGAAACTTAAACAGACTATATGTTGGGACCTCCCCGTTCAGATAGGATTTTTCGTCTACCAATACGCTAAATTACGCATGTTAGAATTTTACTACGACTGTCTAGATAAATTTGTAGATAGGTCAGACTTTCAGTTGTGCAAGACAGACACAGACAGCCTTTACTTGGCCCTTAGCGCGAATAACCTAGCGGACGAAGTTAAGCCCGCTATGCGACAGGAATTTTATAGCTCCTACCACCAGTGGTTCCCCGCCGAAGTATGTCCCGACCATAGACCCGACTTTGTAGCTAGCGAGGGTAAAACGCGCGCCCTTTGTCGGAAATGCCGCGAACATATATTATTCGACAAGCGGACACCGGGCCTTTTTACATTAGAATACGAAGGCAGAGGGATGGTTTCCCTCTGTAGCAAGACGTATCACTGTTTTGGCGACTATGACAAAACAACCACCAAAGGCTTGAACAAACACCACAACAAAGTAGACAAACACACTTTCTTAGACGTACTCAACACACAACAGGCACAGGGTGGGAAAAATATCGGATTCAGAGCACACAAATCCTCCATCTACACATACGAACAACACCGCAACGTCCTATCTTACGTTTACATCAAAAGACAGGTACATCCCGACAACGTCACCACATCACCCCTCAACATTTAAACTGTCTGTACACACAGATACCTACAGGTATATACAACACCTCTCTATTTCTTACGACGTGACGACTCCCCTCAAGGTCTGGCCTGTACCCCGGTGATAATGTATAAAAAACAAGCTGTGATATACATACATCTGCCTATATAATTCCTCTATGTATTATTGTACATTCATATGTGAAAATATCAATGTTTGATAATGTTATCATATACAAACTGTCTTTCCTATATAATTGTATATTCATTTGCTAAAAAATTACTGTACAATGTATTACGTTAAAAAATACTATATATTACCATATATGTTTTTGCTACTACAAAAACACTATTGAATATAAAATAAAAAACTATATTAACTAAAACGCTTTTTTGTTACCTATATCGTCCGTTGTATGTCTCAATATATATCTAACTGTTGTAAAATAACTGTTTGTATAACTGTTCGTATAACTGTTCGTCTAACTGTTGTAGAATATATATAAATATATGTCTATATATATCTTCCTATTGTCTCAAAGTCTTCTTGTTATGTAAATATATCCTATTGTCTAAATATGTATCTAAAAATACCTCTAACTATTATCCTCTTCTTGTTATCGTCTTCTTGTTATCTAAAAATACCTCTAACTATTATCATATTGGCGTCTTCTTGTTATCTAAAAATCTAAATATATATCGTCTTCTTGTTATCGTCTTCTTGTTATCTCAAATCCGCCATCTTGCCGCATTTTTCCTTATATAAAAAGTCATGCAATACAACAACCTACTTATCTCCCCCTTGTTATCTCAAGTCCGCCATCTTCCCCCATACAACCTCCCCTTGTTATCTCAAGTCCGCCATCTTGGCCCACCACATTTCCCTTATATAAAAGTCATGCGCTCCACCAGCGCGCCGCCATTTTTTTGCTATATAAAAGTCATGCTCCACCAGCGCTCCACCATCGGCTCCACCAGAATAATACCTAAGTCCGCCATTCCCTCCTACTATGGCCTCCTCTGGCCTCTATCAGAGAACGACATCTCCTTGACATGGATCCGATTAGCCGTTGGATCTGTTGTTGTGGGATGGCTGTCCACTCTTCCCGCAGTGCAAGAGACAACTATCGGAGATTGGCTGGAGCCACGTCTCGCTGGCGGAGTCGTCTGTCGAGTTCATCCCATACGTGTTCTATGGGGTTCATGACTGATGACATGGCTGGCCACGGAATGGTCTGGACGTTGTTGTCAGCGAGGAACTGGGTGGTGAGTTGTGCCACATGAGGTCGAGCGTTATCCTGCTGAAAAATCGACCCTCGTGCAGCCAGAAGTGGAAGGACGTGAGGACGAAGAATTTCAGCGACGTATCGTTGGGCATTCAGGCGTCCTTCAATTTTCACCAGGTCACTTCTTCCCATGAAGTTGATCCCCCCCCCCCCCCCCACATCAGTACACCTCCACCACCATGTGGAGGAGCCTCATCAACGCTGTTCTGGGCGTAGCGCTCATGGACACTGCGGTAAACTCTTCTCCGTCTATCGTGTCGCTGGAGCACAAAAAATGATTCATCACTAAACCAAACCCGTCTCCAGTCATTCCCAACGGTCCATTGACGATGCTGGTTCGCCCACTGCAGTCGGTTCTGGCGATGCCGGTCCGTAAGAACAGGACCTCTGTAGGGTCTTCTAGCCCAAAGACCAGAGTCGTGCAGCCGGTTCCTGACCGTTTGATCTGAAATTCGACGAGCTGCTGACATTGACTGGACTGTGGAGGACGCAGATGCAAGTCGATTCCTGAGGTGACGCAGCCGTATGAAGCGGTCTTCGGCAGGAGTTGTGACTCTGGATCTTCCACTGCGCGGCCGGTCTGCCACTGAGCCAGTTTCTTGAAATCGCCTCCAAAGGCGACTAATGGTGCTTCTAACCACATTAAATTGTCTGGCCACTACACTTTGTGACTGTCCAGTCTGTAAACGTCCAATGATGATGAGTCGTTGTTCTGTAGTGAGAGGAGCCATACTTGAGCATTGAATTTTCAACTGAATTTATTCGAGGAGCGTCAATCTTTTATAGGCATTCAATAATATGGTCAGAGAGTTTTGTGTTCAGTAAGTTTCACGGGATTCTCATGAACCTGTCACGAGTTATTGTCAAAAATTTTGTTTTGACCTTGACCTCTTTCATGACCTCACGAATCATGAGGTGAGTACAATTCAGGTAACCACGAGAAGTTAATGACTAGGTGGACACAGTCGATAGATTGACTGATGTCCAATCAGCGAATATCTTTTATAAAAGTAACACCAAAAAAGTTGCGTTTCTTTTTTTGAACAGTATACATAAACTTTCTGAAAGGAGTAAAGTCAGCACATCCCAAACCAAGTAAACCAAGTAACAGTTTACCATCTCTTCTTGACTGTGTAAATGACTGGGAGATGACAGTAGATCTACCTGGACGAGGAATATATCTAGAGAGTATCAGAAGATTTTTAAAACCAAATCATTACACCAGATTATAATGATTGATCTGACCAAGCCATTTGAATGCAGATTGGATGAGCAACATTCATTCAAAGTGGCCAAGTATAATGATCTGGTCACAGACTTGAGACACGACGGGTTCACTGCAATGGGTATGGCTGTTGAGGTATGTACAAGAAGTCTAGTGGCTGCCTCAGTGTATGACCTACTGAAACTGTTGGATTTGAAAGGACATACAAAAACAAAGGCACTTAATAGGCTCAGTGAAACTGCGGGAAGGGCATCATGCTGGCTGTGAAACAAACGCAACGGGCTATGGAATGCAGGACAATAATTTATTTTCAACATAAGGGTTACTTTCACAATTGCTTATAGCTGGCAGAAAACAGGAGTGCAGCTGAAAGCTGCAACCAAGATGGAGTGGGTTTAATTCTCTGCACAAGACAACAATAGGCTGCAACTTTGGAGTCATGACCCAAGTGGGTCCGCCCCCCTTTGATTGTAAAGGATATTAAGGGGCCGAAACACTTGAACGACGGGGGGACAACTTTTGACGATCAGATTGCCTCCTGTTGTATTGCTCTGTATAGAGTTTCCTATTATCAGCTGCTTTATCACAAAATGTTTTATAAATGTACGGATATATTTTAAAAATCTTCCCTTCGTACTAATAAAAAAATAAATTTAAAAAATTCAAAATAAACCTTCTGTTACTCGTCTCGGAATCATCATTTACGAGCGTATCGACTTGAGCGACTAAATCGACCGAGTTACTGCAAGTTTAACATGTTCCACTAATTATTCATACTCAACAGAATTACAAATAGGGAAAATTCGAGACATTTTATCCAGAATTAAACATCCACCATTTTAAAGAATGGAAACAAAATGCGCGTTATTTCAACAGGTGTGCAATTTAGTTGCCCTGCTGGAAATGCGCCATAAAAAAGATTGCAACTTTGGTGGGAAACGATGGGACAAAACTTCCGGAGGGATAAGACTATTTGTTCTATGGGGATACTTCAGCAGAAATGTGTCGACCATTTCAAATCTGAACTAAATCGAATCAGAAATAATGGCAATAAATTTGAGTACTATGAGTTTGATTTGATTGTCGAATTATTAGGTTCTGATTTCGTCCACTATTTTCTTGTTCAAACATGGGTTTAAATGAATATCAAGAAGTCATATGAATTCATGCTACATAGCGACTGTATCGTCTTTATAGCATTGTCTGTGCTATGAGCAGATTTTTTTTTTAACACATAAAGAGGGGAAACCCGAGGCCTGTAAACAGTAAATAAATATTACACCTGTTAATGCTTATTTTCGTTATCCAGGGATAATGGCGTAAATAGGTTCTAAATTCCAACTTTACTGAAACCACCCTGTATGTTGAGGTATATCGCCGACAAGTATGTTAAATGTACTTTTGTCTCCTTTGTGCATTAACTTCTTCTGTATTGGGTACCAAGTATATTAAGCTATGTTCATTGATAACAGTGGGAGTTGAGTGATGATATTGTGTGGATAAGTGATACCACTGATACATCTAAAGTTGCTGATCCACTAGAATGTTAGGCCACCACTGATAATTCTATTTAACTGAAACCAGTGGTAGATAAATGATGAAGGCGTAAATGTGTTCTCCTTATCTAGGCCACGCCCCCTCAGGGCTATTTGTAAATATGTCCCTATTATCACTATGCCTGGCATGTTCAAAGTGGGTGTGTATTGGTGCATTCTTTCGTCACAGCACAGTAACACACATAGAAGCCATGTAGCGTAGAACGACTGGTGATGGTTAATGAACAGTTTTATTAACGCTACACACACAGTCACGATGACACAGACGAAAATCACGCATAAAGTACAAAGCATAGGTAAGTCAATTCATAAGCACAAAACACCCCTCAGAGCTCCATTATAAATCGTGGTGCACTCCTCATCGAACGTGCACAATAGATAGATCCCTCAGGGACTGCCTTCATAATAGCATCCTAATAGCTCCATAAACTTCTTACTGCAGTTAATTCAAATGCGGCCTGTACAAAATCCTGGCCTTAATAATAGTTCCATAAACATCTTACTGCAGTTAATTCAAATGCGGCCTGTACAAAATCCTGGCCTTAATAATAGTTCCATAAACATCTTACTGCAGTTAATTCAAATGCGGCCTGTACAAAATCCTGGCCTTAATAATAGTTCCATAAACATCTTACTGCAGTTAATTCAAATGCGGCCTGTACAAAATCCTGGCCTTAATAGTAATGTCCTTCAAATCTCGGACTCTTTATAGCACTTTTGGTGCACTTCTCATAGAACGTGCACCAACGTCTATCTTCACATAAAGCTGCTCCACGGCAGTATAATCATCATCAGCGCTATCTCTTAGAGCTCACAATAAATAGTGGTGCACTTCTCATAGAACGTGCACAATGCAAACTCTCATAAGCTGCATCCACTGCAGTCATAAATATCAAAGTACATACCTTCAAAATAACCTAACACATGGAAGAATACATATGCAGGAAAAGTATTCAGATACAGGCCTGTTCAAAAAGTCTCTATCGAGACACACATTGAAAAACACTCTACCATATTCACCGAACACTGGTCGGGAACACACACTTAGAAAAACACCTTCGTTGACTTCACTCTGTCAACGCCAGAACCCGACTCCTCGCGGTCACACCAACTCCCGCCTAAACAGTCACGGGACTTCGCAGTTCACCACCGCTCAGTCCCTTCCACGAACTAGTCGTGCGAACTATTTACAGTTCTAACAATACAGCTCATGACGCTATCTGTACCCTATGACCTCTATCATATATTTGTTCACCCAATTTTACCGTTAATCAAGTCTTCAAGTGATGTAACCCTTAGTTTACTGTGACCAACCCATATACAAAGTATCACCTCCCTTTTTAACCTTAGCAACACACATAATGGTATTGTCATGATACACGTGACGTATGTTTCAAGGTGTGTGTGGGTAACGGAGTGAATGGTTGTTATGATTGAATGCCACTAGAATTGTGACATGCGAGAGTTTCGCGGTCATGTGTTATTTCTAAAGTAATGTACTTGTAGTATTGTTCAGGGATGTCATACGTTGGTGAGATTCACGTGAGATCGTGGAGAGCATGTTGGATAGTCAACTGCCTGTATGACCGAGAGGAGTTTGTAATGTTAGAGGGAGTGGTGTGACTGACCGTTGAAGAAGACGGGTCGGATGTGATATTATCTGAAGTGATTATTGTTAGACTGTGGAGTCTGGAAGTGATATGGCCGTTATGGAAGACGGGTCAGATGTGATATATTATATGAAGTGATTATTGTTGGACTGTTGAGTCTAGAAGTGATGTTATAGGGCCTAGATGTGAGTTGTATACGCGAGGAGTGCATGCCGCGTTTGTGTTGACTTTAGGAGTCATTAAGGCCTAGATGTGAATTGTATATGCGAGGAGTGTACGCCGCGTTTGTGTTGACTTTAGGAGTCATTAAGGCCTAGATGTGAATTGTATACGCGAGGAGAGGATGCCGCGTCTGTGTTGACTTTAGGAGTCATATGTAGTCAGAGGTTATTAGTGGTTGATCTGACTAGGAGATTCCTGGTGCCAAGTGCATGCCGCACTAGAGGAGGCCAAGATAGTAAAAGTAAGACGACTGTGTGCGCAAGAATGCCAGCAGTCATTTTACGATGAGCAGTGTAACATAAGATGTGTCTGAAGCTATTGTTAGGTGCCACCGGCTTGTTATTCATATGTTAGCCATACATGATGTTACCGATGTCCATGATTCTGTATTGGTGAAATATATATGTACATAGGACTGTACAACAGACTTCTGTTGAGTTTATGAACGAGTGTCGCTAGTGAGGCTGTGTTGGTAGTGATCACACAAGAATTATCATACCCCAATGTGAGGACAACAAGTCAAGTTTAAATAACCTGGGACATATGTTACATTTTGGTTTGTGACAGGTATGTTTCAGGCACTCGTGAGTAATAAAGTAGTAGACAACTAAACAACAGAAAAACAACAGAAGTGAGTGGCGTACTGGCGAATCGAACCCAGGATCTGACCTATGCTGTATAATCGGGGGACAAAAGCAGTGATTGCGTCATTAGGCTGGATCGCCCTAGGTACATATCCGGTGTTCAGTGTTTTAAATCGCGCTAATGACCAGTGTCTACGAATCACTATTTTAGCAGGGAGGATAGTGTAATTCGCTTCCGTAGGTAGGTGGTGGTGCCGTTCGGAAGGTCCTGGGTTCGACTCTCCGGTAAGCCACTCACTTCTGTTGTTTTTCTATTGTCTAGTTTTCTACTTCTTTATTTCTCACGAGTGCCTGACACATACCTTTATGTGTGTAATATTTATTTTCTTACAGTAGATTTTTTGCTGTGTCTCGACAACTGATCATGATAAATTTGCTTTCATCATTTGTAAAATTAAATTGGGTCACATTGTTAGGCCAACTAAAATGGAACCATCAATCATGAAAGTTTCCTGCCACATCAGGTAAGTGAGAAATATTGTTATAGCTTGAATATAATTTGTATAGTCAGATCTTGAGCATGACATTCTGTCATTATTAGTTAGCAGGAAAGTCGCCTCGTCTTACAGGGGCCCGAAATGGGAGCAAAGAATAGTTGTTTCTGTGGCCGTCTTACATGGGCCTGAAATGGGAGCAAATAATAGTTGTTTCTGTGACCGTCTTATACGGGCCCGAAATGGGAACTGTGACGAAACATCTGGACGTGTTCTTTTGGTGGCTCTCTCACACCTTTAGCCACTACGACAGTATCATTTCTTCTTCTTCATTTTCTCTCCAACCGCTCATATTTGGCAATTGTTATGCCCTTTCATTCATTATTTTACTCTCTATGTCTAGTAGGGTGAAGTGCGGCCTCTTTTCAGTTAGATGTCTACTCTGATGATTCAGAGGAAATAGACATTTACCTTGCTAGGTTTGAGTCTTTAGCTGCCACCTATGGATTAGATAGTGAGAGATACAACATGAAGTTATCTCAAAGCTTGAGAGGACCTGCTTATGATGTCTTCCTCAAGATGGCACCGGAAGACAACAACAATTATGATGTGTTGAAGAAAGCTTTGCTGCAACGTTTTCAGCTAATGCACAAACTTTTCAAGGCGAATTCCTGGAAGCCAAGAGGCAAAAAGACGAGTCGTATAAGCAGTTTGGCACACGTTTGGCTATGTACTTGGAGAAGTAGGGATCACTAAGCGCATTGGATGAATCTTACGAGGGATTACAAAAATGATTATTGTGGAGCAATTCAAGGATTCGCTCACCCCAGACATGAGACGGTTCTTGACGGAGCACGGGGCCGAAACTCTTGATCAGGTAGTACTGTTTTCTGATAGGTACTAGAGCGCCAAGTCGGAAGTGACCCTGGAAAAAAGACGCCCACACGATAGTCACCCCAAACGAGAGGAGCCCCCCTTCACTGACTCCAAGAGTACGACCAACACCTAATACAATACGACACAACACCAACAACAGCAACAACATCGACAGGATCACCATAAGCAGAAACAGAGCAATTCAGCCCAGGGTACTGGAAGACAATATTGTAAGGCGTGCAAATCTGACACGCACTTCACATCGGACTGTAAGAGGCCTAAGGCAGACCTTGCCTGATCAGGGGCCGATAGGGAAACATGACCCCCAGGCATATGAACAAAATTTCAACCACCCTTCTATTATTGAGCAGATAACCGTGGGTAACCAAACCATACGGTGCTTGTATGATTCGGGTCTCGAATACTTGGCTCTAGTTTCCCCATTTTTGGTGAAGGCCCAACAATACACTGGTGAAACTGTAGAAATGCAGGGGCCCCAGATGAGCATAAAGCCTATGACTCTTCCAGTGGCGGAAATTTATGTTTCAACCCGATATGTCCGGGGAAAAATCAATGCCGCAGTTGTAGACGATTTAGTCTACCCTCTCATTTTAGGGAGGAAATATGTATTTCTTTGAGATACCTCACGTGACTCCAAGTCAACACTAGAGAGAGAGAGAGAGAGAGAGAGAGAGAGAGAACACAGGAAACGCCCAAGCGGCTCTTGAGCTCTTATCTTTAAACAGCCCAAATATTTCGGAGCTGAAGCAGGCACAAAGGGCCGATCAAACCCTAAAGCCTTGCTTTTCTAAGTTGTATGGTAATTACACCCATATTCCACAGGGAGCATATTACAGGGAGAAAAGTTTGGTCTATAGACGGGTGGGGAATAAGAGACAGTTAGTTGTCCCATTACCCTATCGCACCCGCCTAATGCAGGAAATGCATTTAACCCAGCCTCCACCCCATTAAATGTTCATATACCCTGGAAAGGCATATTTCCTTGAATTACTTCTGGCCAGGTTTGCGAAACGATGTTATACAATTTGTAAGAGATTGCTCTTTTCGCCATAACTTGGACAACCAGGAGGATGAAACTACGAAGAAAGAGTTTGAGCAGAGTACCCAACACTCAGCATGGGATAACTCGTACATCAACTCGACATTTCTGTGTAGTAAGGCCGAGTTACGCCAAGCGCAGAAGCACGATATTACCCTTGCGCCATACTCTGAACAGACTCGGATAAACACAACCCACGCTTCAGCTGGAACTTTCCACACAGAAGAGGGAATTATTTATCGACGGACGAGGCGAGGAAAGCAGCTTGTGGTGCCTCTACCCTTAAGACCCTCCGTCATAAAAGCAGCTCATATATCCTCATCGGGGGAACATGTTCCCGTGGGACCTACTATGAGTAACTGTGATAAACGAGCGCCAAGGCCTTATCGCTCTATCTTTTCCTACATATCTCTTATTTTATTTTGTCCTACATTTGTGCTCTTTCATCCCACATTTGTTATTTCATCGTTTTGATTACCCGGGACCGGTATCTAGAACCACATTTGTTCTTTCATCGGTGGTAAAATAAATTTTTTTGATTGAGTCCCCATACTTGGCATCATCTTTTGAAGTCCACATTGCCTCGTGATAAATCTGGTAAAACACATCTGGTTTCATCAAAATCAGACATCTGGGCATGATACAATTTCTGTGGACTATTGTTAACTTTGAAGCGAGCGCGGCTGACACAAAAGCTTAGTCTCTTTATTGCTTGGCAGCTGTCCATACAAGCGACGGGTCACCACATTGGGACAATGGCGCGGGGAGACGCCCAGCTTGGCTTCTCATGCTGTTTAAACCAACCGCCATGTAATACAATTGGCGGTGCCACAAAGGGACTTGTTAGCGTGCTGGCGACAATGGACCGAGGTAACAAAGGCCACCGCCAACACGCGGAGCGATAGACCATCAGAAAGTGATAATGACAGTTGGAAGGCGGGGGACAATTTTTGCATTGACCAGCCAATTATCTCAACACCTGTTTGTCAGTGCCAGGAACCACTTACCGCGGAGAACACTCCACTGGTTACACCACTGCAGTGTGGATTTATAATAACAAATAAAGGCTCATTCATCCAAGAGTAAACCATACAACAATGGCTGACATAAGAAATGAACACCTTCAACAGGTTCTTCACTTTATTACTTTACACACAATAAGGCCTCACACGGCCATCAAATGCATCAGATACATTAATGTGAAAACCACTGAAAACATGCCTGGCAGCTTAAACTATCGTCCTCATACATGAAGGTACGAATTATACAAAATCACTGCAATGAATATCGCTCACCTGAGCGGCAAACTATGAAAATGACACACTCAAAAATCATTTATCTTTTATCAAACTACGGCCTGTAGTTAATTCGATCTAGACACTACACTGCTCTAGAATTACAACGTATTTATCTCCAAGGTCCGAAAATATGGCAGGCACTTCGTTTACAGTGGACAATATCAACCACACAGCGATCTCGCTGGCAAAAGGGAACATATACGTCCTGCCTGGACGAAGGCTAGTTTCTCACTCCCTAATATTGCGCCTTTTCCCCCCGACTTCCGGTAGTTACATGACCCACCAGTTCGGCTAACCTCGGCCTTTCCGAGTGACCTATCGCCGACCACAATAAATAGGATGCACTGCGAAATAGCGCTGTGACAGTCAGGCAAGCCCGGTAACGAAAGTTGGTCGCGAATTGGCCCACCCAATTTTGCACTAACAGGGGACAAGAGAGATCATGGGAATAAGTGACCAGAGGGTCTCTTAGCTATTGATTGTATGGGTGGAGTTGTACGTCACCGGTCCAAGGGACCCACATTTGAATTTTAGAGATACAATATACCGCGCAGCTCGCTAGAGAGAGGAGTGCAGTTTTCAACATTGTGGCGATGCGAAATCCTAAACGCATAGCCTGCAATTAATTCAATGTGGATAAATATTTCATATCTGTGTGTTTTGTGTTCTTAAAGGATTTTGCGAAGGGAAAAGAAGTCCATCAGAAGTCTGAGTCTACATACTACGTGTCTGACGTCTAACCAGAAATAAGTTATCAAAACGGACATTTGGTTTGCAGAATTCGCCATAAGACATTCTTCGTTCCTCAGTAAAAAAGGAATATGTCTCGCCCACGATACAAACAGTGGACGCAGCATTTTACGTCAACATATATCACGTGCGCACAAGTTCAATACATAGTTATAACAAGTTCAAATCACTCGAAAGCTTACTACAGGAGTCAAGCTAAAGCTCACAGTTGATTACTCATTTCAATTTCAGCTCCATCGAAAGCTTACTACAGGAGTCAAGCTAAAGAGCTCAAAAGTAGAATCTCATATTTATACCAAGTGCAACCCATTCTTAAGCGCATTTTTTGAAGCAGACTCCGAAGTATATTTTATGAATCACGATTACATACTCAAGATAATGAGTCTACATATCAAGAACATTTCGTAAATATATCCAGTCTGGCCAGTACCCTCCGGAGATTAGACAATTGTTTTCATCAGAACGTCCTCGACTTAGAGATACCCCACTTGACATGACTTATAACAACGTGAGACATTATATGCATACATGTGAATCATCCTATCCGGGAAAAACATTTAGAGACACATGGACTGTGTAGATTACTCACCATTTTGGTAACACGTATCATATCACATCATCATCATTTCGCTTTACACAAGCTCATTCTTAATTAACTACTACTTTATTAACTACAATATTAATATCTCATCTGTGTGTTTTATGTGAGTCGTTTTTACCATAATCACGTTCTAACCATTATTAACCCTATATGTGTAGATATTAAGTTAATAAACCCAATAATCGTGTGATCATTATCTAGTTTGTTAATGTATCACTCGTGCTGTCGGTGTTAAATATTTACATATAGGGAGATTTCTACACTCAGATGAGGTTGGGGGCTTTTTCTGTTATGGGATCTAAGGGCAGAAGCTAAGGTCGCAGTGAAACATAACTCTTTCCAGAATTAACTAGAAAACACTGTCCAGTGGAAAGCATTCGCATTCCCGTCTTCTTGTCCCTATCTCGAATAGGTCTTTAATCTTTCTTAACGGGCCAATTTCTAGAGACCTTCTACCTAATATCTCATAGGCTATTCCTGGCAAAAACTACTGTCGTAGTTGCCCCAATACTCACCACACGACAGTAAGCTGCAAAAGGTTTACTTTTGGCCCAAACGGTGGGAAGATGTCCGTCAGTAGGTGTTAAACTGTTCACATATCCAGGCGAGCAATTTAAACACTCGCCATCGGTATGAGGAGAAAAACACTGTCATTCAGAAGAGTTGTAGAAGAAAGCCCACACCACACACATGTTCACGTCCAAACCTGGATATTTGATGCAATATCTTTAGTGATGGTGTATGTGACGAAACGTCTGAACGTGTTCTTTTGGTGGCTCTCTCACACCTTTAGCCACTACGGCAGCATCATTTCTTATTATTCATTTTCTCTCCAACCGCTCAAATTTGGCAATTTTTATGCCTTTTAATTCATTATTTTACTCTCTATGCTGGATTTAGTAGGGTGAAGTCTGTAACACTCCACTCACCTACAGAAGTATCTGCTATGGGACTGTCTTTATCTTGTTAACCACTCCTCAGACGTATTTACGTTCCGCCAGATAATTATACCCGTCAACGATAATACGCTAATCAATCAACTCAGTCGCCGGCCACCTTTGACAGGAGTCGATCCTTACTTAAAATAATATTGTCTCGTACAAGGATGAATACGTAGCCAAGATTGTCTGTCTGGATTGCCGACGAACGTGTCTGTTGGTCTGGCAGATTACACAGATGGTATATGCGTTTTCCTGGAAGGTTCTACCAAGCTGGACAGGTTTGCGCGGGCAATGGTCAGACTAAAGCAGGCACCCTGGTCCTCCAAGTTGGGGGTTCTAGCATAGGGCTGACACCCTTGTCTATGTAAAAAGAAATGAAGTTACGGAAACAACAACAAATGTACAAACTATGCTGCGGGACGGACATCCGGAGTCTGAGGCTCGTATGACTGTCAGTGGTGAAAGCCGAAAGGAAGCCACTGACATGAAAACGGACGTCCTGACCGCAAAACGTGAAACAAGAATAGGATTTTGGAATGTCAGGACAATGAACGAGAGTAAACTAAAACAGGTCACAGCAGAAATGAGAAACTATAGATTACACATTCTAGGGATAAGCGAGAGCAGATGGACAGGGGCAGGAAAAGTTAAAACAGCAGCAGGAGAAACAGTACTTTACTCTAGAAGAGAGGATGGACAGCACAATGAAGGTGTAGCCATTATTCTGCAGAAAGGAATACAAAGGACATTACTGGAATGGAAACACATCAACAACAGACTGATAAGAATAAGATTGAGAGGGAGATTCACCAACACTACAATAATACAATGCTACGCACCAACGAATGACAGTGATGATGAGGTCAAGGATGAATTCTATCAACAACTGCAGAAAGAAATGGAAGACAAACCTAGATATGATCTTATCGTAGTAATGGGAGACCTCAACGCAAAAGTTGGAACACAGAATACATATAATGAAAGAGTAATGGGGAAATGCGGCAGCGGAACAGCAAACGAAAATGGTGATAAATTAATAAGTTTCTATAGCATTAACAACCTGGTCATTGGAGGAACACTTTTCCCGCACAAAGAAATTCACAAATTAACATAGGAATCACCAAATGGTCGGGACAGAAACCAGATATACAACATTATGATTAACGGTAGATGGAGACCTGCATTACAAGATGTGAAGGTAAGAAGAGGTGCGGATGTAGGAAGTGATCACCATTTAGTAGTAGATAAACTGAAAGTGAAACTCAGAACGGCTGGACACAGAAAAGGTTTGACATCAGCAAATTGAAGGACCATCTTACCAGAAAAGCTTTTGTGGTTGATATAAAGAAGCAATATCAATTTGCCAAAAGTCCGGAAAAGACATTGACTGATGATATAGACCAAAAATTCAACACCATTTCAACAATATATAAGGAAAGCAGCAAATCATGCTTGGGATTCCAGGAAAGGAAGAAGCAAGACTGGATAACACCAGAAACATTAAACACCATAACGATGAGAAAGAAAATGAAAAGAAAGAAAACAGAAGCGAAGTCCCCCAGGTTAAAGCAACTATATAGCAAACAGTACAGTCAGCTGGACAAGGAAGTTAAACGCCAAACCCGAGCCAACAAAAGGAATTTCCTAGACGACCTTGCAAGACAGGCAGAAGAGGCAGCACTGAGAAATGAACAAAGCACAGTATACAAAATAACTAAAATCATCAGCGGAAAACGAGGTGCAAACAATATTACATTAGTAAGAGATAAGCAAGGAAATCTCATCACGACAGCAAAGGGACAGGAAACAAGATGGGCAGAGCATTTCAGAGAAACTCTGAAGAAGAAACCACGAGAGACACATGTAGCCGGGGCAGGGGAATGTCTCTTATGTATTACTGAGAGTTTTCCTTTTTATATAACAGAGAGTAGATGTTTAACTGGCTTAATCGCCAGAGATCTGGATTTCTCTCCTAAATTAGGGTTACCAGGTTCGATGTTCTTCTCTTATTGATGTAGTATAGCGAACGTTGTTAAATTGGGTTTAGTGCTCAACATAATTTTCCAACTGAATGATTCTTAACAGCCTTGGTGTTCAATGAAATGACTTTTTAATAACTTTCAACAGGAACTGGTTTTAAAACAATTTGTAAAAAGTTCTTGCAAAACATGGCATGTTGACAGTAATAAACATAGGTATACACAGGTTAATATGTTCTCATTGATGCCTATTCCTATTTGCATCTTTGAATCTTTTCAATTTGCAAAGCATAGCGTGGCTCCTCTATCCTTCTACTAGTTAAATATCTGTGTCAAGATTTATTTTTTAATATCTTCTGTTTCTCATAAGAATTTATTTTATGTTAATCTGTGCCTCTATTCTGTTTTTATGTAGTGGGATATAGTCTGTATCTGAAGAAAATTACGGTATACGCGGCTACATACAGATCCCGGGGCCCTGCAAATGTATCCCGTAGGGAGACATTTGAGTACTATCAAATCTTAAAAAATTTATCCCAAAAATTTCTTAAGTTCAAAAAAAAAAAAATGTTCAGAAAAATTTAAAGTTCAAAAAATTTTCTAAGTCCAAAAATAATTCAGAAAAATTTAAAATAATTCCTAAACCTGGGTTCCTATATCTATATGAGATCAACTTCTATATAAAAACTTAGGGATGGACATCAACTTCAAAAAAATATTTTTAAGCTGTCTAGCATCCACAACATTTTTCATCAAATTTTGCAATTGGCAACACTGGTCAACAAAATTTTCAATCATTCCTAAGGTCATCACTCAAAATTGTGACGAGTGGCAACATTGGGAAACGTAAACAACACAATTTCCGTTTATCATAATACAATTTCATTTCGTTCAAAAATATAGTTAACTACATTCTCTTAGATATGGTGGGGGGTTATCTCTTCTCTGTTCCTGTTATTGGCTCCATATATAAGTCTGCAAGTATTTAAAAATATGATTTTTCTTCCTGGCGTACTTATTTATTTTAGTTTCCAAATACTCTGCAATAATCCAAGAAATGTCCAAAATCTCCAATTCCTATGGTAATGGTAATCCACTTTCATAAAATAGCCAATGTTCTCATGGGTACTCATCATCTTCTTTTTTTTCTAGTGAATGAGCTACTTGCTCATTATTACATGTGGAAAACATCTCTGGACATAATATGCATATTTTTTCAAACGATAATATAACCAGCATTATTTTTATAAGCAATCATCATGTGACGTATTCTTTCCAGAACGTTGTCTCCATTACAGCTGCTCTGAACGCATCACGATTCTGGGCAAGTCGACCTGCATCAGCCAAAGACAAGTTCAGACTCTCTGTGATGTCCTGGGTCCACCGTCGTCTAGGTCGACCCCTTCCCCTTTTTCCAGGGACCATGCCTTCCATCACTGTTTTTTCCAGACTATTATGTCTTTTTATATGACCGAAAAATTTCAGCTTCCTTATTGCGATGGTATAAGCAATCATTTTTCACAATAAAAGCATTAAAACCTCATGGCTTATCCTTATTTATTTGTCTGAATGTTTCCTGTATTTGACATTTTCCAAATGGTAAGTGTATAAATTCGTTCCAAGCCCATCATTGTAGCGAATGTTCTATATATATATATATATATATATATATATATATATATATATATATATATATATATATATATATATATATATATATATATTTTTTTTTTTCTTTCAAAGATCTTCTTTGACTTAGAATTCATCAATTTTCAAACATCAAATTATTCAGCAACCAACAGACGAATATGTTACTATCATATTATGAAATATAAGGGAAAAGGAAAATATAGTTTCAAATCATCATGAATTTTCAACGTTGGGTTTCGTATTACTTTATTTTCTCTGTTAAGACAACTGCTTATACTCTTGACAATATGTATCCATGTTGTCACTCTCAAGGCATCCTTGTATACAGTTTATATTTGTCTCCTTTTTTTTTTCTTTTCATAACACCAATTTATCATTTATGGTGCTCCAATATCATTGTATCCCTTCTAGTCTTCCTGTTATCTTGAGAATTCATCCTTAGTAACTCCCTATGTACCTTATCTAGCAATACATTTATCAAAAACACATCAAACAATTATTTATGGAACAATCAACTGAGATGTAAGAACTTTTTGAGATTATGATGCGGAAAAAGAAATTTTGTACATTATGTGCAGGATTGTCAACACCAGCTCTGCCTTCGCAGGTCGAAGGTTTGTCAGAGCTATATGGTGTTATTAACATCTGCTGCTACAGCCAGATGATCAATTTATCTTTCTTAAGTTCATAATAATTTAAGTTAATTCCTATGGGGCATGAGGGTACATGTATTCCAATGGTAATCCATGATTCAGCAATATAGATGTCCAATCTAGGTAGTCTTTTATAATATTATATCCATTCATTGTATATGGATCTATGACACGTCAATCCATGGGGGTTACATTGTTCTTGGTCCATATATCATAAGGGTGATCCAAGCTCAGTATTGTCACAATGTCTCAATCATTTTTCAATCCTCTGATTTGTTGTATTATTTAATTTAAAATACCATAAGCATTTTAATATAACCAGTAGCAAGCAATATTCATGTGCATTCATCTTATTATAATCAGGTTCACAATATAAGGCAAGTGGCAAAAATATCAAGAAATTATTCTCTCCCAAAATATGGAGATATTAACATTTTATTCCATTATTATTATTGTCTTTAACCTCTGCGGTTCTATGGGATATGCATAGTCCATTTGTATATCCTTTGTCCATGGGTGATCCAAATCTCATTTAGTTCCATTATGTTCTGGGTGCATCAGCATTCAATCTTTTTTTTTCTCATTTAATCTCCATTGTGTCCTTAACACTTTTGGTTCCATAGGATTATCACAATTCATTTGTGTCTCTTGTCCAATAATAATCCATGCATTTATGGTTCTCATATGTAGCAATCATATTCCCTGATTTGCTCTATGTTCATAGATTCCAGAAAATTTCAATTATTTTCTCTGTTATCTTTGTAACTACTCAAAATTATTCATTATTCCATTTTAATGTGAGCATTAGTGCATAAACCGCACAGAAAAACATTAGTTGTGTCAACATAAAATTTCACCATAATATAAAATGGCATCTTCATCATCACTAAACAGTTGCTTCATCCTTAAATAGGACATCAGTGGTATCATCTGGTAATGGGGTATTCAATGTGGGGTCAGCATATACAAATGCTATAGAGGGGTATTTCATTTGCTAAGTCAACATGTGCAAATGTCATTTCTTTAACATGGGGCAAAGGCAGCATCAACAAATAGTTGTAATTTGTTCAATGTGGGGTTAGCATATACAAATGCTCTCAAAGGATTTTTCATTTGCAAAAATCAGCATGCGCAAATGTCATTGGGGTACTTGTCATAGGCAGTATCAACAAAATACTGCTGGAGTATCAGAGATCATGCTGGTAGGGGTATGACTGGTAATGGGCAGTAGGAGTAAAAACTAATTGCTCACTCTGATATGGTGATTTATTTTTTTAAACATATAACACATCCTATAACAACATTCAAAATGTGTTCTCTTCTTTTCATTTTTCTTTTATGTCTTGTCTCTTTTCATTTTTCAGTTTCATTTCTTTTTCTGTTTGATTTCTTTTCTTTGCATTTTCTGTTTTGTTCATCTTTTCTGGTTTGCAATTTTTTCCTTCTTTGCAATATGTCAAAATTTCAATTCTTTTCTGACAATGTACCACAATTACAGGAGAATGATAATACTCAGTTCTCTAAACACTAGAGATACTACCAATTCTAAACAATAGGGCTGCAAGCAATAGATAAGGTCAGAAAATAACTAACATAGTGGTGACTGCTGTCAATAGGGCGTGAGGAGAGGGTACTGTAAGTTCTTGATAGATAGGTAAAAATTTAAGATCTCCTGATTACAACATTATTGTAATTCGAAGGGATGAAAGTGATTTGGATAGAAAAACTCATGTCTAGAATGTCATCTTCAAAATAGTGGAAAGAAAAATAGTAAGTTAAAGGGTGTGATAGTGGAGTGAGGAAAATCTTACAATAGCGAGTTAAAGGTTGAATATACCATTTCTTATGCGAAGTAAAAAAATTTTTGTGAACATGCTAAAATAAATAAATCCTGTGGAGAAAATAGGATAGCATGCAATAATAATTACAGATGTCATAGTGGTGTCAGTGTGATGGGTCTAAGGGATATATATTAGATGAGGTAAGATAATTGGGAACAAAGATATTAGTATCAGGTAAGAAGAAAATTACTCGTGCAAGGGTGCCTGCATGAAGATGCACGGACAATGAATCACTGGGCTCTGGAACTGTAAGGACAAGAAGTCGAGTGAATGAAGCGTGGAATATGATCAGTTACAAAAGTGTAGATCAATGTTACAGCAGAATCAGTGGGACATATGTGCTATAGGTGAGGTTGTGTAAGTTAACATCAAAACTGTCTGACTAATAAGGATGTCTGTAAACAAGGAACATCGTATCTTTTGTGTCATCTTTATTTCACAAAACCATAAAATGTCTAACTAGAATCATCTGTGGGCTGTTCTTGAGTGCTCTCTGGTCATCAGAATATTATGTCCGGGGAACAACTTTCTGGCATTAAGTCATCTATAACTGTAATAAGGCAATCTAGGACTGTCACTTTGAAACATAGTCACATAGTCTGAAAATAGAGTACATTTAAAAACGTTAGTACATTGTTAAAAAAGCAAGTGCACATTTGCGTTGACCGTACATGGGATGGCATGTACATGAAGACACGAGGGCGTGTTTCAGAACAGCTTTGCGAGGTCTTTGAATTTTTCCATCGCCTCGAGCATTGCTATTTCCCGACTGGTTAAGCGAGGATCATATTGAGTAACTGTGGGTTCAGTAGGTACGTTGGCTGTTTGTTGGGGCGCTGAGGACATCAACAAGGGCGGTGATGGTTTCAATGTGGTTGGGGTTTGCATGGCTGGAACATCTGTTAGTTTTGAGGCAGGTATATGTTTCGCCTTGATTTTTCGTCTGACCTGGTTCTGCGGTATGTTAACACCGTTTACAGTGGGCGCAGTAATTTGCACACTGTTGTTTTTGACAAGTTGAGCTGAGGCTAATACTTCTCGGCTTGGTTTTGGAACATTCCTACGTTTCTTCAAAATCTTTCGTCTGATATAGTTCTGCTGTATACGAGGAATCTTGTTGACAGGGAGTGAGTCATCCGATTCTGTTTTATAGGCGCGTTTGACACTGGAGCTGACTGGTATAAATAATGTGCTATCCGCATCACTGGTTTCAATAGAACTGGCTGTGTCTGGTAATTCAATGTCTGTTTCTTGTTCGTATAGTTCTACCATTTCTCTGTCATTTTGTTCGTTGGGGTCTAACAAAGCTGTGCCGGGGTTGACACTGTCTTCTCTCATATCTTGTTCCGTTTTGTCTTCATAAGGATTTGTGGTATATGGTTCCACAAACTGTTTGGGGATGGTTTCTTCATGATCTGATTGTTCGGGGCAGTCAAGTTTGTTCTTGTGGTATAGCAGTGTTTGTTCGTCGCTGGTATTCCAACTGGAACTGCCTGAAGTGGGAGTGTGGTACGTATCAACTGAAGAATGGTCACTGCGGGAGTAAGTTTGAGTGTGGATAAACGTTGACTTGGTATTGTCATCTCTTGACGTTTGAGGCATTATTTCTTTATTTCTAATACGCAGGTCTCTGTCTTGGAGTCGATTACGCAATTCTGCCGGCGGAATATCTTCTTCGCTTTCGGACGAGTCTCGTTGTTGTCTTGCTCGATGTACTGCATCGGTGGGTGGTCTGGGTATGTGGTCGTCTTGGTAGAATTCAGAGTCTGTCGTCTCTGACTCTGATGTGTTAGACGAATCTGTACTGGATGGATTATAATTTAGGGTGGCCTTTCTGACTGGTCTTGTATTTGTCGTCAGAGGCGGAATGGGTCGGTGATTATCAATTTTGAGTTGTTTTATGTGGGCTTTTGTTTGGTGTTGTTTCTCTTCATTCCAGATAATGAAGTTTACAGGCGTAGTTTGTTTCATGATTTTGTAGCCATCCAACCATTGGTCATCGAATTTTGAACTGCGTACATGTTTCTTGTAGTATACTCTGTCTCCTATTTTGAACGTTGGTAGCTTGGCTGATTTATCATGTTGTTTCTGTTTCTTGTGAAATGCCTTCTGCGTATTTCGTTGTGCAATCTGGTGAGCTTTATACTTTTCTTGAAGGATTATTTCGATGGGGTCTTCTCCCATGTATTTTCGTTGTGGGCGAAGTAGGTTGTCTAACGGAAAGTTTGGTTCTCTTCCGTATAGCATGTAAAATGGTAACACCCCTGTGGTATCATTCACATTTACTCGGATGGCTTCAAGAGCTTGGTTAATGTATAGGTCCCAGTATTGGTGGTTCCCCTTGATATATTTGCTAATAATATCATGTAGGGTGGCGTGCATGCGTTCATTTCTGCCATTTGCATTTGGACAATAATATCTGGTTGTGGTATGTTCGATATTCAGCTGGTGTAAGGTGGCTTTAAATGGGTTACCGATTAACTGTTTACCGTTGTCCGAAATGATTCGTTTTGGACAGCCATGCCTGAGAATGAATTCTTGTAAAAAAATTTGCGTGATGGACTGCGATGTGGCATCACTGAGTGGGTAGCTTTCTGGCCAAACCGAGTATTGGTCAACTATGTGCAGGAGGTATTTGTTGCCTGATTGGGTGAGTGGGTAGGGACCTGATATGTCAATGCTTACTGTTTGCATGGGATAATGGGAAGGTTGCATTTCTTGAAGGGGAATTAAATGTGGCTTCATGTTCCGCAATTTACATGTTTTGCAGGTGGCCACGTACTCTGTAATATCCTTGTACAAGGTTTGCCAATAATACCTTTTCTTTATGACATCAATTGTTTTGTCTCTTCCCATGTGCCCGTTATTATCATGAAACTGTAGCAATACTTCTGGGATTAGATGTGCTGGAATGACTTTTCTCAGTGTCACTTCTTGTTTATGATCGATATAATATAGAGCTCCATCCGTTGGGTGTACTGTAAAATCTTTACTTTTTGTTGGGTTTTCCTTTACGTGTGTGAGCAGCTTGACAATTTCTGCATCTTTTGTTTGTTCTACTCTCATGTCAAACATATCTTGACTTTCTTCTTCTACTTGAGTGGCGGAATCTGAAGTACTTCTTCGACCTGATGAAGTAATTTCGTTAATTTCTTTAGCATTATCGTCAATCTCTGAGGATGTGCCATCATTTTTGACTCTATTTGTTTTCACTTCAGTTTCATCATCATATTTAATCCTGGATAAGAGGTCTGCACAGGTGTTTAATGTACCAGGGATATATTCGATGGTGGTGTCATAGGACTGCAAATTCATGGACCATGTCTGTAACTTCTTAGGCTGTTCTTGTGTTTTGGTGAGCCAGTTAACCAAAGGTTGATGATCAGTTCTTATAATGAGTTTAGTTCCCCTGACATAAAAGTCTAATTTCTGTACTGCATAGTGAATGGCATATGTTTCTTTCTCAGTGGTGGTCCACCGTTTTTGTGACTTTGACAATGCGTGGGATAGGAATGCAATGGGTTTCTCATTGGGAATGTTTGGTAGGATGGGTGTTTCATCTTCTAGTACTGGTTGTACCAAACACGCACCAATTGCGTTATCCGAGGCATCGGTGTATAGTATCATGGGCTGAGAAATGTCTGGATGTCCAAGAAGCGGAATGGTGGTTAGGGCATTTTTTAGATATTCAAACGATTTCTGACATTCCTCTGTCCCTCTAAATCGTGCATACTTGCGGGTAAGGGCTATTAATGGCTCAGCCGCTTGCGAGAAATGTATGATATGGCGCCTATAGTATCCCACGGAACCGATAAAGGAGCGTGTTTGTTTGACTGTCTTGGGGCTTGGCATCTCTCTTATGGCCTTAACTTTGTCTTCGTCTGGTCTGATACCATCTCTATTGATGACAAAGCCTAAATATTTTGTTTCTGTCTTTAGAAACTCACACTTCGACAGTTTTAACTTTATTTGGTGATGCCTGAGTCTATCAAGGACTATTTCTACATTGCAAAGGTGGTCTTCTATCGTGCCTGCGGTATGTATCAGTATATCGTCTATATATGCTAGGGCGAATGGTTGTAAACCATTTAACACTTCGTCCATGAGTGACATATATGTTGCTGGCGATCCTTTTAGACCAAATGGCATCACATTCCAAAAAAAACTCCCGATGTGGGAACAGAATGTGGATTTCTGTTTTGCCTCAGGTGTCATGGGGATGCACCAAAAGCCTGACCTTGCATCAAGTGTGGTAAAGTAGGTAGACTTTCCCAACGTCGCGAGTTTTTTTTTTTTTTTTTTTTTTTTTTTTTCTTAACCAGCGGCACTTGGGCTTTCAGCCCTTCGGCCCAATGACATGTCATTGCAAGGCTGGGGAACCTGAGGACTTTCCTTCCAACCCGGTCAGGAGCTTCGCTCCTTCCCATCCACAGAGGGTTTATCACAGGAGCCGTTCAAGTTATTCAGTCAAATCTCCGGTCGTAAACATTCCTTCAAACGCCGACGCCCGGGTTTGAACCATGAACACCTGGTCGCCAGTACAACGCCGAAGCCATTACACCAGCGCGGCTCCCAACGTCGCGAGTAGATCGTCTATTCTAGGCAGGGGGTAGGAAATGACTTTCGTGATTTTGTTAAGGGCACGGTAGTCGCAGCAAAAGCGACTGGAACCATCTTTCTTTGTTACGATAACGATGGGGGAGGACCATTGGGATCTGGATCTTTCGATGATTCCCGCCTGTAGCATTTCGTTTATAGACCTTTCCACGAGTTCTCTGTTTTTCAAGGGCGTATGGTAGGGTTTTAGATGTATTGGCTCCTCTGTTGTGGTTTGTATGTCCATTGTGACAGTATTTGTTCTGCCTAATTCCATGTCATTGAGTGCGAATACGTCCTGGTGTTTTTTCACAAAGGTTTTCAATCGTGGTCTTTTTTCTTCTGTGGTGTTCAGGGTTTCTAGTAACTGGGATACCCTCTCTCTGTATTTATGGTCTGCTATGATATCTCTGGTCTGTCTTGATGCCTCTGTTTCTTTCTCGTAGTGTTGGGGCATCTTTCTTGCATCTTGTGAAAATATCTGCTCCTGGTATGTGGCTTTCTTTTGAGTATTTCTTTGCCGGTCATTGGGCTGTGCTTGGTATTGTCTCCTCTGCCATCTGCTGTGTGCATTTTCATTTGTCACTGCATTTACTGTATATTCATTTCTTATTTTATTTCTGGGGTAGTCGTTATTGTGCCATTTGTTCTGATTATTTCTGCCGTAACTGCGCTTATCCGCGTACGTTACTGTATTTCTTCCGTTTGTGCTATAGGGCTGTCTTCTTTCCCTGGGCGAAAATTTTTCATTCTTTCTGTTTCCAACTTTGCTGCTATAGTATCCTCCTGTGGTGGAGTCGTATAAGAATTCTTCCTTTTCTTCGGAACATTCAATTGGTTTTGGGACTTTATCATATCCACCTGTTTTTGAGTTATATTGATACTCCATGGGGTATGTATCTCTGTCCTGTCGCTTCGGATATCCTCCTGGCAGGACAATTTCTGTTTCTCTGTTTCTTTCTGATATACAGCACTTCATCTTTTCTCTTGGTGTGTTGGGGCGCAAAAATGAGTGATTATAGTCATTCTCATACCGTGGCTGCATTATTTCTTTCCTTCTTATACATGGACTGGTTTGTTTCTGCGGTCTGGGTAGGGTAGGCTGTGGTGTAAAATAACCGTGGCTGGTATTTCTGTCTTTTTCTGCATAGGACTGATAGCTGTTTACTTTTCGTGTGCCATGGATATTTGTATTGCGATTTCGTGCACTAGGTCTAGTACGAGCGGTTAAGACAGTTTGTGAATGGTCTCCATTTGTTGTAGTTTGTCTTGACATTGACATATCCACTTGTGCTACAATTGTGCCTCTACTGATAGTGGTGGTTTTGCCTGACATGTTCAATATCATGATGGGGAAATCTCTAGCCTTCGAGACTTCAGCGATCCCTTCTGTAATTTGCAACAATGGGTCATCGATAATGCTTTCTTCTGCTAGGGGCTGTATTTGGATTGATTGCCCTGGTGTTATGTACTCAGAATTTTTTACTCTGCCTTTTGCTATGACTAGGGAGTTTGGAGCCACCGTTATGGGAGCTGTAAGTCTTACCAAGGACGCGATGTGGATATCGTCCTGGAGATCGATGTAAATGTTGTTGACTTTGATTTTCTGGAAGTCATAGTATATACGAACTTTGTGTTTGTTAAAGAAATCCCTCCCTAGGATAAGGTTTCTAGACATGCCTTTTGTAATAACAAATGGGTGTTCAAAATTTGTTTCACCTAAAGAAAATTTTACCCATGCTGTCCCAACTGAATTTAGTCTTTGTCCCGTGACTGAAGCTAGGTGTGTTTTGGACGGTTGAAATCGTACTAAATGTTGGATCTTCTTGAACAGCTGGAACCTAATAAGGCTAATGGATGCTCCTGTATCTACCAGTGCTCTATACTTTTGGCCCTGTATAGACATGATGCAGGAACTGGGGTCTGGATGTATTTTGATTTCATCATTCAGCATTTCTTCATAATGTATTTTTCTGGATGGGCTCACTTGACAATTTCTATTCTGTGTTGTTTCTTTTGTTTTGGACCATTTTCTATGATAGTCACCCTCACTAACGGTCCTGTTTAGTGAGTGGCACGTCCGTTTCCCTGACGCATGAGGGGTTGAGGTGTGCCTCTGGTATACTGATTTCTGGTGTAATTACGTGGGGGTGGTGAGGGTTGTTGTGGTTGGTAACCTCCTTCTCTTCTGAATGGTGTATTATTATAAGTTGCTCTGCAGGACTTGTAACCATGTCCGAACCTACCGCATGTGAAGCATCCGTTTGGATTGACATTATTGACGTCGTTTTGCCTCTGTGTGGGGGGTCTATAATTGCGGGGCCTATCATCTTGTTGTCGTGGGCGAGTCCATTGCCTCCTGGCATGGTCAACTTCCATAGGCTCATGCTCAGTATAGTCCCTATATTCTGGTCGGGGTTCCCTACCTACTCTTTGTTGGAACCTTCGGCGAAGATTTTCTTCCTGTATTGCTGCTTGTATTGTGTCAGCAATAGTCTTCGTGTCTTTTCTAAGGAGATGCATTCTAATATTATCTGCCCTAAGGCCATCGACAAATGTCCCCACTAACTGTATTTCTACATCAGGTGTGGTAGGGATTTCTCCACAAAACGCCTCTTCTGCCATATTGAGGAATCTATCTCCAAAAAGTTGTACCGATTCATCTCTTTCCTGTGTCATGCTTCTAAGGACTGACCAAGCATGCATTTTGTCTATGATTTCTCTATATCTCTGGGTGAGCTCTTTTTTAAGGGACTCGTAGGTCTCTGTGGGGTACTGCTGGGACCTCCTTCTTAAAAAATCAGTCACGAACGAATCAGAGCTTAACAGAGCGATTTTCTTTTTCTCTTCATCAGTTGTTGCCTCTGCTATTGCTGCAAATTTTTCCATGTCGGCCAACCATCTCCTGAATTTCTTCTTGTCTCCATCGAATGGTTGTACTATGGACCTGACTTGGGATAATTTTGCATAATTGCTATTCTTTTGTAAGTTCTCAGTAAAGCGCTGTAGCGCTATCAATGTGGGTTCTTCCATATTTGGATTGACTGGGGGCTGCAGCGGTTGTGCATATACGGGTTGGTTCTGTGGTTGTTGTTGTTCCACACCAAGCTGTTGAAAATTATGTAGTAAATCGTCCATGGTCTATGATCTCTAGTTATTCACTTTATCAAAGAGAAGTGGTCACGGGCACCATATATCCTATGTGTAGCCGGGGCAGGGGAATGTCTCTTATGTATTACTGAGAGTTTTCCTTTTTATATAACAGAGAGTAGATGATTAACTGGCTTAATTGCCAGAGATCTGGATTTCTCTCCTAAATTAGGGTTACCAGGTTCGATGTTCTTCTCTTATTGATGTATGTGATAAATTTAACCGTGATACAACGTTAAAATATCTCCAAAGATAAAATGTAGGGATAAAAATAAGGCGTAAGCTACTAGAAGACATGATCGCCCATGCCGCGGTTCACTACCCGCCATGGAACCTAACTTGTTAGACGTACAGACAAAACGTTTACCCTTGGAGACGGGAGGGAACGGAGATTAAAAAGAAAAAATATGACTGAACACGTGCTTGAAACTAGCAAGGCTAAAAAGACGCAATTGGTGGGGAAAGGAAAAAAATTCACGCCCCCAAGTTGACACAATGTAAAGAAATGGACAAAAGGGACCTTAGCTATTATACGCAACAGTCATTTCTTGGACGCTTTTACGATACTTAGTCCTTTTATTTGAATTCAGCGGCAAACGCATTACAGAAGATGCTCGAACATATTTCAAAAAAAACAACTAACCTTGAAAAAGTAACTTTTTCTTAATAATAATGTTAGGAATATAAAACCTAGCTAGTCTGATAGCCCATCTTGAGCAGAGAAATAATATGCTTTCATTTATACAGACGGATAGATAATAATGAAGATATTGACAAAAGACTGTGTTGTTCATAACAGACGAGCGACTGCACTGTTAAAAAAATGTCACTAATTTTCAAAAATTGCGGCCTTGAGACTCAAGTGCTAAAATCTAGTTGGAATGAAAGAGAGGGGGAAATAGTGGAAAATTGTGGCTAAAAATAACTCTAGAGACCGATTCGTGTAGAAAGGCATGTAGAACCAAGCGTGTTTTTTTAATGAAAAAGCAAGTAGAGACAGACGGACCAACAGACAATAATACATACTTGACTGAGGTATGACTGAATTGACTTTTGGTTGGAGGTTTGAAATTTGAAAGGGGGGAAGTCGGTGATTGGCCACAGATAATCATATTATCGGCGCACAGACGCGCATTTTTGCCATTTAACATAAATTGTCCAGTAGTAGACACAGTAATTCTTCAGTGGTGTATTTCCCAGAAGCTAATTGCAATATTTAGAGGGACGCCATACTAGAGCCAGCAGCTCAGCTGAGTTTTGCTAGAATATAACTGTGTTCTCTATTCCTAATTCTGGTAAGAATGAAAGTATTTCTTTGTATATTTTAATATTGTTTAATGTTTCGAGTGATTTGATACTGCCATATCAAAATCTACCCCTTACAACAAGTAAGGATTCGCTCTAGATCCCCAGCCCAAGTTTAGGGTCTAGAGACAAACAAAATACATAAACGCCAGCAAGGATTATGAAGGGCAGATCAAGTGTTGAGATCAGTGGAACATATCACCTATCTTATTCAATAGCAGGAAGCTAATGAACATATTTCAGAATATGTAGTCTTGGGGAACTAGTACTATGTGAAACCAACTTGGTAAGATGTGCTGTATGGTCAGAGAGATCTGACCCCGTCTATGTGGTGTTGTTGTGTAGTGTTGTGTGCAGAAGTGGCTCAGGAGGTAGAGTTCTGACACATGACCCAATACTTTTGTTGCAGAAGTGTGAGTTTCTGTTTGGCACCAAAGTGGTGTCAAATGCTGTGTTGATATATACAAGGGTGGACCAGTGCAGTCTAGTATTTTGTCAGAGCAGCCTTATATTGCCCCCAAGCACGGAGAGGTGGGGCCACCAGATTCCAGCACCAGAACTACTCAGTCAAGATACGTGAGCGTCTGGCCTGCTGGACCTTCACCAACTTATTTACTAACTAACACACCAACTATATTACCATCACTAGAACCCACAAAATTTTTGGGAAATAAAACTTGTATTACTCCCATCAGTGAAGGGACAATGTTTGGTAGTCATAGACAGGGAGTGATGATATCACCCCAACAGCATATCTAGAAATAAGTTCTCCTGGGACTATCTTAAGATAATTACTATTAACCAGTCATTTGAAATACATATGTACACATTTTCTAGTTTATTATGACATATATTCATGCATTTCATTCATAATTTCAAAACCTTTCATATGTTCTGACCAAAATAAAACCTTGGTTCAGAACAAATAAACTTAAAGAAAATTTAATATCAAAAATTTAAACAGCTTGAGTTAGTTCAGTGTGTTATAAATTTTATTAATATTATTAGACTTATTAAATATCTGTGTGTGTGTGTATGTAATCTACCACAACACATTACATATCAGTACCCTAGAATTTTAACGTAGCCACATTCATTAGTAAAAAAGATATGTGTGAGGTCGTAAGTGGTAGCAAGAAGGGCCTTCTGTAAATTCACAGCTACATTTATCTCAGGAGCCTTCACAGCTGACCTCATGCATCACACTAGGTAACATCAACCATACAATACCATCAAATCCACTACAATGTAGTATAGCGAACGTTGTTAAATTGGGTTTAGTGCTCAACATAATTTTCCAACTGAATGATTCTTAACAGCCTTGGTGTTCAATGAAATGACTTTTTAATAACTTTCAAAAGGAACTGGTTTTAAAACAATTTGTAAAAAGTTCTTGCAAAACATGGCATGTTGACAGTAATAAACATAGGTATACACAGGTTAATATGTTCTCATTGATGCCTATTCCTATTTGCATCTTTGAATCTTTTCAATTTGCAAAGCATAGCGTGGCTCCTCTATCCTTCTAGTTTCCTTCATTTTATTATATTTTCTAGGCTCAACGACATTATTCCATCTCTTCAATTTTGTCATATATTGAGCCACTCAGCCTTCGTAGGTATTCCTAAATGTTCTCTCAACTTAAGGACTTTCCTCTGTAAGCATTTCATTCAAATATACGCTTGGGTTTTCATTGTTGCACATCTTCGAACGTAGCTCTGCTTGGGTTAGGACCGTGAGCTCTAACAGTTTAAGCATTTAGTTTGACAGTACTTACTGAATTAAGGAATTCACAAACACTTCCCACTAATAATTGAATATACACAACTGCATATTATATGTGAAGTTGATCTCCTCAACTGGAATTTACACTGAGCAGGAAAAACATGTCTTCACTAGACCGCTCCAAATTCAATACTGCTAATCGCGTCGCTTCTGATTCCTCCCGGGGAAAGAACTGAGCCTTCCCATTGGTTGGGGATCACATGACTAATGCTTCGCGTTATCGAAGCGAAGCCGGCCTAGTTAAATATCTGTGTCAAGATTTATTTTTTAATATCTTCTGTTTCTCATAAGAATTTATTTTATGTTAATCTGTGCCTCTATTCTGTTTTTATGTAGTGGGATATAGTCTGTATCTGAAGAAAATTACGGTATACGCGGCTACACACAATTGAATGCTCCTGCGGCTGAAAATGATCTAGATGTTAATACAGACATTCCACGAAAAGAAGAAATCATCACAGCAATCAAAGAGTTAAAGAATGGAAAAGCTCCTGGCCATGATAACTTAAATGCAGAGCTATTTACGACAGACCCTGAGCTAGCAGCAGAACTATTAGAACGACTATTTGCACAAGTCTGGAAAATAGGGACAACACCAACGGAGTGGAACAAAGAAATAATTGTCAAATAGCCCAAGAAGGGAGATCTTGCAGACTGCAATAATTGGAGAGGAATCACTCTTCTCCCAGTTCCCAGCAAAATACTAGGCAGGATAATTGTACAGAGAATTTCAAAAGCAGTAGACCACAAACTGAGAAAAGAACAAGCAGGATTTAGAAAGAACAGAAGATGTGTAGATCATATATTTACCCTCAGGAACATTATAGAGCAGTGCTCAGAATGGCAAAGACAGCTGTACATTAATTTCGTTGATTTTGAAAAGGCTTTTGACAGTATACATAGGGACAGTCTATGGAAAATACTGAGGGCTTATGGAATTCCAAGCTGCATAGTGTCAATCATAAAAAGCCTTTATGCCAACTTTACGTGTAGCGTTGGGCAGAGCAACCTACCTTTGAGGTGAAGACAGGAGTACGACAGGGAAGCCCCTTATCAACCACTCTATTTTTAACAGCCATAGACTGGGTGATGCGCCAGACAACAGAGGGCAGTCCAAGAGGAATAAAATAGCTACATTTTCTACATTAGAAGATCTGGAATATGCAGATGACATTGCACTACTTGCACATTCACATCAACACATCCAGGAAAAAAACGGATATACTTAATAGCCAGCAGGTGGGCTTGAACATCAATCTAAAGAAGACAGGTGTCATGACGCTCAATGTGAGCAGCCCGGAGCCCATATCATTAAGGAATCAGCAACTGGAACAGACAGACGCCTTCACATACCTAGGATGCATAGTAACACCAGACGGCGGAGCAAGCAAAGACATCAACAACAAAATGAACAAAGCAAGAACAGCCTTTGTTAGTCTAAACAACGTCTGGAAGTCCTCCCAGTACAGCACAAGCACAACATTAAGATTATATCAGAGCTGTGTGCTTTCTGTGCTACTCTATGGTGCGGAATGCTGGAGAGTTACAGAGAAGGAAATGTCGAAATTGTCCTCTTTTCACACAACATGCCTAAGAAATATTCTCCGAATCTTTTGGCCGAATACCATCACCAACCAAGATCTGCTTACTCGGAGCAAGAAGAGGACATGTACACCATCATAGCTGGCAGACGCTGGAGCTGGGTTGGCCATGTCCTCAGAAGAGACCCCGATGCCATCACAAGAACAGCTATGCTATGGACCCTTGAAGGAAAACGAAAGAGATGCAGACCAAAAACAACTTGGCGGAGGACTGTGGAGGCTGAGATGCAAAGAATGAACCAGAGTTGGGGCACTGTACGAAGGATGGCCGCAGACCGAGCAAAGTGGAATCAATTTGTTATTGCCCTACAAGACGCCACCAGGCGCGATGGCCACTGACTGCTTTGACGGTCGGTGGCTAAAGATCAAAGAAGAAGAAGATGCGTTTATCGTTTCACGGGACCATCCCTGTGTGTGATTATCACGATAACCTGTCTGGAGAGACAATATTGGCGACAGGTATCATCTGGACAACAAATGAGTTCACAGATGGTGTTTATGAGTTGTGCAGAAGATGTCACCGGAAATATTACCGCATTATTAGACAGAGGTCACCCGTGGAATATTAAAATTAATATTTTAAATCACGCGAGGGGATATTTTAAATAAAACACCCCAACCCAAGTAGTGATAAGAGAGATTTGATTGGCTTGATTTGAGAGCCAGAATATACATTGAATTCTATTGGAACATTCGGCGAAAACACAATCTGTGATTTGAACTGAGAATGAGAGATATAACCTAGCAAACGTCGAGACAGAGAACAGACAGCTTCGCAACTTCATACGAGCAACTCCCAAAAAGCCAGAAAGAAAAAGGAGACATTGGACTTAAAAATTCCACAACTATAAGTAACAGATCGAGTATTGGGCAACTTAGGAATTTACAAGTAAACCCGCATTTTTAATACAAGACTGGAAACTTAGGAATTTGATCACAAGTCATAGAGGAATTAATACGTTTTCTCAGGCCATTGATTTTGCAGAACACCCGCCGTCAGAGGAATGAACTCTAATTTCCCAGGCCAAGTCATAGAGGAATTAAATAAATGTTTTCCCAGGCCAGTGATTTCGCAGAACACCCGCCGTCAAAGGAACTTACTCTAATTTCCAGACCTAAGTGATTCGAAGCATCTAATACAGAGCTGTGTCCAGTCTAAATCTGTGCAAAGAGATTGTGTATTCCCAAAAAGTTTAGGGTAAGTGTAAACAATTTATTTACTAATGTAAATTTTACAGTTTTCTTGCTAAGTGGTTATATATGAGGCTGGGGACCTCACCTTACGAAAATAGTATATTTATAAACCACTACAGCAAGCGCTGGCAATTCTTTTCTGGCCAGTCGTGCGGATATCCGACAGCAGAGGTGACCCCAGACTTCGACTGGAGTAGTGATGAGTGATGATTACATCACATGTATCTCAAGTGTAGCATATCATTTTGTGAGACATATGTAACTTGTTAATGTTAGTTCAGGCACAAATCATTATTCGCGCTGCCCAGACACAATTTCCCAGTTAATCCCCAGAGGAATAGTGGTGATTTCTATTCATCTTTCCTGAGTTACACTGTGTATACTCAAGAATTTAATTCTTCTGAGAGATTAACATTGGTTGGTGGACAACGAGAAGATGCGCCTGTTAAGCTTCCAACTCAGTGTACTTAGCAGAGGAATTTATTCTTTCTATTTTGTCCAAAAGTTCGTGAAACGCAGGGAACCAACCGCCTAAATCGGACAAGCTGTGTGAAGAAGTACACTCATCACCAAGCAGTGACGAAAATCACAGCTGCAGGACTAACCTGTTAAGGTCAAAAAGGGTAGTAATCTTTTGAATGCTTTTTTTTAAAGAAAAGTTAGATACTGAGTCACGTTGCTTGAATGCTTGGTTGACCATAATGCTTGGTTAAGGTTATATAGGAATATTTCCTCGTATGAACGAGAACATAGCGGGTGAACGCTATTCACAGCGTTGGGTCCCCGCCTGTGAGAAATTTATCCCTGAGTTGTGTTGAGCTGTGATTAGGCGGCTTAGCGCATGTATTGTAGGAGATGGGTTCAAAACAGCCGAGTCCCGTGACTAGGGTTTTTTGGGGGGACTAGGGTGTGTGATCCAGGGAGAGAGTTGGGGTTTGGGCGTTTGTCCGAGCTGGGCAAGCCCTGTGTTCTTCTAAGTGACATGCCTGCGCATAACTAGAGAGGAAATGTCGACATATGTTTTGCGGTGTGTACGGCCTTGTGTTACTGCAGTATAGATTTATGTAGGCCAAGATTTATGATAGGCCAAGATTTATGATAGGCCAAGATTTATGATAGGCCAAGATTTATGATAGGCCAAGATTTATGATTGGCCAAGATTTATGATAGGCCAAGATTTGTGTAGGCCAAGATTTATGATAGGCCAAGATTTATGATAGGCCAAGATTTTTGTAGGCCATATTGTGAAGATTAATGAAGCTGCCGGGTGATGCAGGCTTCGCTGTGTATTAAGGTACTTTTGTAGGCCATATTGTGAAGATTAATGAAGCTGCCGGGTGATGCAGGCTTCGCTGTGTATTAAGGTACTTTTGTAGGCCATATTGTGAAGATTAATGAAACTGCCGGGTGATGCAGGCTTCGCTGTGTATTAAGGTACTTTTGTAGGCCATATTGTGAAGATTAATGAAGCTGCCGGGTGATGCAGGCTTCGCTATGTATTAAGGTACTTTTGTAGGCCATATTTTGAAGCTGCCGGGTGATGCAGGCTTCGCTGTGTATTAAGGTACTTTTGTGGGCCATATTGTGTATTAGAGCCATTAATATAACTGCCGTAGTTGCAGTCCTTGAGTATTCTGAGAAGTGAGAGATTTGAAGGCCATGACTATGATCATAACTGCCGAGTGTGCAGTTCAGTATTGCTAGCACTGAGACATTTCATGTTTTGCTGTCACCGTATTTTCGTCCATGCTGTTGTGTCTGTGTTGTAACGGAATAAACAGTATCGAACTGTTCCCAGACGTTTACAACCTTTTTTGACTTCTTCATGTACTCTTACGTACGTACTGTGGGGTGTAACTGAATCTACATACACCCATGTCGGCATTGAGACACAGGGACAGGACAGCAACACACATATATATAGAATTAGCCTGTGTGGCGGATGTAATTAAGAATATGTCACCTCTACAGAGGTGTGTTACTTCCACAGTAGAGTGTAACTGGAAATAATAATACAACAAGCAAGTCGACCCAATATAATGATTGATGTATCAGCCAATATAATCAGTGGGTGCTGAAACCCCCTAATGTTATCAGGATATAATTATCGTATAAAATATTACCAGTAAAATATTAACAGGAACCAATACTCTACAGAAAAACACAGAGATAGTAAACAGAACAAGATATTAACAGTGGTGGCCAAAACTGGTTTTATTTTCTGTACCAGTCTTACGGGGTGTAACTGACACCTATGTCATCCGCGTAATATAAAAGTTGTGTATAGCCCTATGTGGGCGTGGCCTAAATATCCTGTGCTTCGGAATCTTGACCTGTTTTGTAATCTGCCTGTGTAGCGCAAGTGAGAAACTACGCACGTTTTATTCGTGGTTGTATTCAACTCTACACCAGACATTCGATTTGGTGACCATAAACCACAACAACGTCTGCAGTGGTCACGGTGGTTGAAGTAGACTTTGACGGTGTTTGTACCAGCAGGTTGTTCCAGTTATCCCCATTTCAAGCTTAAGAGGTTATGATACACGGTGTTACGTGTACCTTTTCAACTACAGAAGATTCAAGAGTTGCTGTGTTTGCTGAGTTCCAGGCTGTGTTCCGCTTCCTGCTGTCGTGTGTGCATTGGTCAAGCACATGCTATTCTATCACAAGTACCTGAAGGGAAAAAGTCAAGTTCGAGTACCTCCCCGCAGTGGAATGTTTTTAGGCGCATAACTTTGTGATATCCAGTGTCTTGGCGGAGAGGAACGGAACTACTGAAAGATAAGTGGTTCGGTGTTATGTAAATTGTGTCCCTCCATGTATGTCATCAGGCCTTTGTGAATTGTACAAACTTACTCTATTGATATCTGTTGTGATTATTGTCGATATCTATATAGATTGATTATAGAAGTTGATGCATAAGTAACTTATGGCTATGATATATATATATATATATATATATATAGATATATATATATATATATATATATATATATATATATATATATATATATATATATATATATATATATATATATATATATATATATATATATATATATATATATATATACTTTCATGAATATGACGATATAAAGGTACTATAGAAAGGAACTGCTGATACAGATTTGGGAATAAGCTCATTTTTAACAGGTAGTTAACTCTGTGATCTGAAAAGGTAATTGTCCAACCTCAATAATATGTATAGGTGATTACATATACAGTGAACTCGATAGATAAGTCACTATGGATCTAGATATTGATAGGGATCCTGATGATATGATGCCTATATTGGAATATTTATTGAAGAAAGCTAGAGATGATGATAATTTTACAGGCCCAGCCCTTGAAGCAGAAGTAATGGACGAATTTTTGATTAATGTGTCAAGAGCCCTAAGATATTTTGCTAAGGACAATTTTCAGTCTCATCCTCATTTAAGAATGGCAGAGGATTTGGCATGGTTATTAACTTACCTTCGTTCATTTGCATACCACTATATGAATGTTAAACATAATCATATAGTAAGAAATATACACACGTTAATTTTCTACGGCATCTCTGACAATCAGGGAAAAAAGTTAGAAGATGAGGAAGTAAAAGTCAACAGACAGGAAAGAAAAAAGTGTTCAAAGAATATTGCTGAAGAGAGTAAACTTCAGAAAAAATTGTCTAAGCTCACAGATGATTTGGATAAATCAAACTCGGAACTTGCTGGGGTGCAGGCAAGTTTGAAGTTTGCAGTAAGCGAAATCAAAGAGTTGAAAACTCAGTTGGAAGATAAGAAGCAACTTGAAAAGTCCTATAATAAAACACTTGTTGGTCTATTAAACTATAACATTGTCCTCGGTCGCCAACTTAAAGAAAAGAATGCGATATTACCAGAAAGGGTTGTTGAGCTTCCAAACAGGCAGGATAGTGAGACCGAGGCACTTCAGATAGAATTGACACAGATGAGAACAAATAAAGAAGTGGATGCGGAAAAGAGATTAAAAGAAGTAAAGGCTGAGAAAGAGAAGGTGACTAGGATTGAAAATTTAAATAAGAAACTTGGTGAACAGATCTCTCATAGAGATGTTGAAATTGCACAGGTAAGGAAGAGAGTAGATGGTCTAATCGATATCATCTTAAACAGTGATAGACAGAAAGTTGCAAAGAGTCAGCCCTACACACTCGTTGCTAATACTTCTACTGATGTTAAGCAGGACAGAGGTAAATCCCTACGTGGAAAATACAATTTTCGGCGTGCTGATGGCGTCTCTGCTAATGATTGTGATTCGTGGCGTCAGACAAACAAAGAGAATTCTAGATTGCCATCAAGTTCTGTTAATCATGAAAACAATGGTCATAAAGTTCAAGCCAAAACTCTTAACATCAATCATGTATCTACTATTGTAAACTCTGATAAATTTATAGTAAGGAATAGATCTAGTACTACTAGGTCCAAGAATGAGACACATTATGGACGGGATGATAAACATTCTAGCGGTCCAGTTGCGCGTCAAACTCAGCTCAGTCAGTTTGACAGAATTACTAAGCATATCCCCATAGGCATAGATAGTAAAAGCTGTGCTAAGAAAAATAATTCTAAGGGTGGACAGGACCAAAGGAGTTTGTCAAGTGGTAATTCTTATTATCTAAAGAACTGTAAACAATTTGACAGATTCCAACATTTTGTTCCTAGAAGTAACTATATTCAAAGAGGAGATGGTAATCGCAATAATGCTAGCTTGATTTATAAAAATAACAATGGTCAAAATAGAGGAAAACACGATGTGTTCTATAGACATAACAAATCCCCAAATTTTTCGTCACATAACCAGAGTGACTTTCCTCAACTAAAGCCTAAGTTCTCTTATAAGAAATGTAATAAGAATAATAAGGGTCTAGTGAAAGATACTGCTTGTTCTAATTTTGATGTCGAGAAAGAATCTCGTTGTGTTAGGTGTAAAAATCTATTGCAGAATACAGCAATGACGACATACAAGTGCGGTCATGTGTCTGTAGTATCTACACGTGATAGGAAAAGAGCTGATCACATCGTGAAGAGACGTTAAGTGCTTATAAAACGGCTCTAGCAAAAAGGACATAATTTTTCTGAACTATATCCTCACCCTAAATCTCTGTGAAGAGAAAATTTTATTCCAATATAAAAGTCACCAGCAGATTATTTATTTTAAACTGTTAATACCAATTGATTATTAAATTTGTTACCTGTTGTTTTAAAACTAAACAATCATAGTCGATTCAGTTTTTAAAATTCAAGAAAGCAAACGTATGAGACAGAATATGTTATATATATATATATATATATATATATATATATATATATATATATATATATATATATATATATATATATATATATATATATATATATATATATATATATATATATATATATATATATATATATATATACTGAATCACATTAATAACGCACCACTATTATATATACTGATGCCGAGAAGCTGGAAAAAAAAGTGTGAGAATGGATTTTCCCCGTGTTTGTCATGAGGTAGAGAGCAAATGGCTGCTGTAATGGAAAGTGCATGATTCAACCCACGGGTTTGTGTACAGACTACATGAAAACAATGAAAGTTACACGTGCAACACGATTCCCAACAGCTATGACCCTGAAAATGTGTACGCGTTGTGGCAGTATACTTAGTATAAAAAGGCCGTTGAGACAAAACGCCCAGTACATGTGCTTGAAATGCCACGACTATCTGAAAACGACCGCCAACGAGCCATTGGTATGTTGGAGACCGGAATGAGCTCGCGGGCCATTGCCAGAAGGATGAATTGCCACCACAGCACTATTGTACGTCTCAATGAACGTTACGAAACCACTGGCAATGCCCGGGATAGACTTCGGAGTTGCCAACCACGACTTACTACCCCTGCGCAAGATCGTCGTATTGTGCTGAGTCACCTAAGGAATCGTTCTCTCACGGCAAGTCAAACAGCAAGAGCAATAGTGGGTAGACGTGGGCAAGTCTCTCGAATGACAGTCATACGACGACTCAGAGATACAGGCCTTACTGCAAGACGACCTTATGTTAGGCCAAACCTGACTCACAGACATCATCAGCAGCGCCTGCAATGGGCAGAGCAACATGTCAGTTGGACTAGACTGCGGTGGAATGCTGTCCTATTCACAGACGAGAGCAGATTCAACATATCCTTTGCTGATGGACGTATGCGGATTAGGCGACGGTGTGGAGAGCGCTTTGCAGATTGCTGTGTTCGTCAGCACAACCGATTTGGAGGTGGCAGTATTCACATTTGGGGAGGATTCAGTTTTCACCATCGCTTGCCTCTTCACGTCTTCCGTGGAAATGTTAATGCTGTGAAATATCGAGATGAGGTTCTGGATGCATTGGTTGCTCCTACGTTCACAAATTATCCAGACTTGCAGCTTCTCCAGCAGGATAACGCACGTGCGCACACCGCATGCATTACGCAGAGTATCTACAGCAGCAGAACATTGTGACGATTGATTGGCCTGCCCTATCACCAGACATGTCCCCTATAGAAAATCTGTGGGACGAGCATGGACGCAGAGTCTACAGGCAAGGTTCTCCAGCTAATCTGCAAAAGCTCGAAGCTGCTCTTACACGTGAATGGGACTTGATTCCCCGTAATTTCCTTCAGAGACTTGTGCGTTCTATGCGGAGGCGCTGTTAAGCTTGTTTGCAAGCACACGGTGGACATACCAGATACTGAGGATAGTGTGAATGAATGTTTTTATTGGTTGCATTTTTGGTTTTTTTCCTTGCCTGCACAGAATGCAATGAATTTCATAACAATCAAATGTACAAATTAATGACCAGCATGGATTCATAGGAAAATGAATAAAGATTCCAAATATGTAAACTTGTAAACACTTATATTTACATTTCACACTCTGTTCCTGGATTATACAGGTGGTGCGTTTTTAATGTGCTTCAGTATGTGTGTATATATATATATATATATATATATATATATATATATATATATATATATATATATATATATATAATATATATATATATATATATATATATATATATATATATATATATATATATATATACCTAGATATTTATTTACCTCTAAAATAGAGCTATACCACTATAAGATGAATTCGCTGAATTAACTCAGCTGGGGGCTTGAATGGGCTAAAAACCATTGCTTAAATCCTTCACAAAAGGAGACGGACAGATATAAGTTAACCCTTGCTCAGCGCTATGCAGCATAGTTCTTGACTTCTGAATTATCTTGTGAAGACTCCTTCGGACAGAAGCTCCACTACACTTCCATCTACATCTCTGCCAAGAGTAATCTTGTGCGAAGGTAAACACCTTTGACGACCCATTTAGATACTCTTGAGATTTGGTGATTGTTGGACCAATACTGCAAAGCAAGGGAGGCAATCCGTGACAGGAGCAAAGAATAGTTCTTTTTGTGACCATCTTATAATGTCCTGAAATGGGAGCAAAGATTAGTAGTTTCTGTGACCGTCTTACAAGGGCCCGAAATGGGAGCAAAGAATAGTTGTTTCTGTGACCGTCTTACTGGAGCCTGATGTCGTAGATTTGTGATAGGGGAATTAAGACTTGGGTTGGTCCCTTCTGAATAGAAATAGTACAGGTGATAGCTCAGTGTGAGATAATAATAGAAATAGATTTTCACGAGTGAGATGGTGGAAACTAGGTAAGTCTGTCCCTGAGACTCGAGGAGATCCTCTCGCTCAGCCTATCTCTACAACAGAAAGTATTTGTCAGACAGATTACTCAGTTATATAGATGTACTATATATCAACCACTCCCCGACACACACACATAAGTGACGACAGTTTGACGTACAAATGTGAAACTATATCAATGAAATATAGATATTTTGGGACGAGCTGACCGACACACTTGAATAAGTTTATGTAAATTTTATTTATCATAAGAATTTCACCACAATCATAAATTTGAATATCAATCACATATAAATACAAATACACATACGTTAATGAATTACTAAAAGAATAGACCCATAGGTGTAATCCTTTCCCCCTCTGTTGAGCCCACGATCCCGTTAGAGAAAAAGTTATAGCCCCAAAGAGTCACAGATTTATACACTATGGTCTAGGATTTCCCTTTACAGTTAAGAACAGAGTTGATATATTAATCTATTCTAAGAGGAAAACATCATTAGCAACAAACTTGCATAAAGAAATTACAACGTGGGTGCATAAATTATACCATAAGGGAATCACTCAGTTCTGCTTTATCTCTGTTCATTCACCAGTGGCCACTGACATGCTTTCTTACCTACAAACTTGATGTCTTGCACCTTCAGGCGCAAACTTTAGGACACACACACACCGTGAATCCGTGTTCTTTTTGATATAAAGAACCCCGGCTCTGCAGATACAGGTTTCATCCAATGTTCCAGAGAGCGTTCACTTTACAACTATATTTTAGGATTACTGTTTATGTCACTTGAATCAGTTCAGATAAGAAATTTTAAATGGGCTCACAATGTCAGAATCTCGAGGTTTCCAGTACTTAGGAAAAGACAGGTTGGTAACTTATCTCAATATAAAATTATTGGTCACACCACAATTGGTCAAACGTCGGAAATGTTACTGTTTGTAATTTTTCTCGCCACAGGGGCTGAATGTACATCAGATTTAGGGAAGAAATATAATCTGGCTCGATAGGCCCAGTTACTGCATTTAGTCTTAAAGTTCGTGAGATGGGTACTCTGTCTCCTTCTGGATGCAAACACAATGCCAGACAGGTTGTAACTTGGACCCCCACGTATTTAAGTATAAAATGTTTCTTCTAGGTTATTCTCAAATATACTGAAACCACTGGTAGATTTTGGGCTTGACCCATATACTGTATAAAGGAAGAGAAAAACATAAATACTCAACCCTAATAGTATACATAATCCTACGCGTAAATAGAATATGTTCACTTCGGTCATTTAACTTAAATTATAAACCGCAAACTTAGTGCTTGTCTTATCGTTTAAAACGCCCGTGAAATAAATTCTAGTCATTAAAAAGAAATCAGTCATCATGAATTTGAAATAAATACATATTTCGTCAACACTCATGATGTATCAGTGCATTACTTAGATGGTTAAATTATTCTCTGACTAGTTACTAGCAGTGAATAAATTTAATATTATAGTTTAGCTAGAAATTATTATTTATTCTGTTATCCACTGTAACACAGTAAAACTTAGAGAATTAACAAATGACGGACCTATTCTAGAAAAACACTTCGGCACAGAAAATTTAGTGAAATATAAATTTGGACTAACAATAAAATCACTCGACAATACTAGTCAATATTATTACCTCCAAAACAGAACTACAGGCTATCTCCACGAAACTGAGAACTTCACTTATACAGGTATTCTAGAACTCGGCTAGATGTCGAGAACTAAGAACTTCACTCTACAAGGTATTCTAGAACGAAGCGATCTGTCTTCTGACATTAAGGAGTACTGAATGAATGACGTCTAAACTGCTGGGGTTTAAATATTAGAAATCAAAGAAATAGCCCAGACTTAATACATTTAGCACCTACGCCCAGATTTACATATTTCCTTGTTCATTCTACGTACCAAACGAATTCTTCACACTGAACCCGAAACCAGACTCAGGCAAATCGAGCGAACCGTCTCTCTTAGATCTTGTGTAACATGATTTACCAGACCGTGCGGGATTTTCTTCGCTCGAGAATTCACACTATTCTGCCTGCAAACTATGGCCATAAACGCAATATGAGCGAGCTCGGCTTTGATCTCAAATCTTTCACCGTGAATAATTAACTTATAGGCGAACAGATCAGGGAAAAGTGATAGACAATGGTCTTCCTTATTATCCCTGTCGAGAACGAATTAACACGATTCGATCTCTCATCAAAGAACTTAGCTAACCGCAATAAAATGCGTTGCTAAATTAGAAAGGAAATGACAAAGGTTTGAATTGCTAACAATCTAGCGTATGCGAAAGAAAGGTAAAGGAGGGAAAGAAAGGTAAAAGACAAGTGTAGAATAAAGAATAGATATCTGAAATCTATTAATCATAATATCTCTGCCACACCTGAAATGAAGCAAAGAACAGTTGTTTCTGTGACCGTCTTACAAGGGCTCGAAATGGGAGCAAAGAATAGTTGTTTCTGTGACCGTCTTACAAGGGCCGGAGATGGGAGCAAACAATAGTTGTTTCTATGACAATTTGCTTTACATGATGAAGTTACCAGGCGTATGCCCAACCTCTTATTGGTCGTCATAAAAGATTAAAAATCCCAAATAAATTAGGGATTCTTCCTCTTTATTTTTTTAATCATAGTCCCTTAAGAGTGAAGTTATATGTCCACCTTTCCCGTCCTCCCTCAAATTAATTAATCAATGAACCGATCAAGACAATATTAAGATGTTTTACAGAAATCTTATACAAATATCTAACAAGTGATGTATGACCGTAACGAGGTGTCTTCTTTTGCTTTGCATCAGTAAGGACAGACATTCTTGAACAAGGCTAAACGGATGTCACGCGTGGCATCCAACCGACTTATACCCAGTGTTGCGGTAAACTTGTCGCAACTTATTCTGACCATGCATTTTGACTACAGTTAATTTTTTAATGCATGGGAAGTAACTCATGGAATTGTAGTCACTTCTATTTCTACAGTCGTCTAATCTTGATAGCTGTCGTCAAGAAGTTGTCTTATCTTGATAGCTAGGGTTGTTGATAGTTGTGTGAACGATTTTGAGTCATGTCCATATATGGAGCGCTCAGATCGCCAGTTCTTTGAAAACAGTTGGCAATCGCAATGTTTCAAGATTCATTTCCTTTTAAGGTTCGAGTCTTTAGTCGAACATCGTAGAACATTCTTCGTTTCGTAAGTTTAGCTGAGTTGTATTCGATTCGCGTGTTCTGCGCATGTCTCTGTTTGTGGCATTGTTTAAAATGATTTCCGCCCAGGGGAGTCTGAGCAGAGATGCTGGTAAGGCGAGACATAGCGATGTGCTAGTCTTCGCTTAGTTTATTCAGGAAGGAGTCCTCATCATTGTTGTTCCTTTTTTGAGATGATATATCTCTATATTATTCCAAATGCCTGGAGGCATACGTGATTTATGTGATTTAATTCCTGATGAACAGGTAACTGAATCTTTCTTACTGAGTAACTTTATCGCCATCTTGTGATGTTGACTTTTGCTTAGCCTGCCTTATTATAAAGTCTGCGATATGACAAGTTTGCTCAGCTCACGATCCACTTATATTGTCACGCATCGATTGATGCCTGTCCTACGGACTATTTGCTTCCTGACCTTTATTGATGGATCTAGGTTTGATACCTTTGCTGTATAAGGAACATAGAGGACGATAATGTGACGCTCAAAAGACATGCCTGTCTTGTTGAGGTCAAAAATAGGAGACCAGATTTAATCTTCTAGTTGATATCTACTAGCTCTTATGGAAAGGGGAAGTTTACTACCTGACTACATGTACAGCTGATTTCGATATCCTAAAAGGCATATGATGTACATTATTTTGATGCTGTCTGCTGTTCCTGCTGCATTGACTACATATGTAATAATGACTGTTTGATCGTACCTATGATGTACCTGATTGTTTATGTCTACACACCTCGTCATTGTGGCGTCTATAATAAATTATACAAAAACCGTCACTAGCTGTTGCAAGCATCATTGACTTTTCACATCGTGAGTTAACGTGACGTCCTTGTGTGGATTGCCCTGCTTGTAATGCTCACTGTTTGAATACACATCTGCATCCTACACAAACCAGACCACAGATACCATACTATGTCTTCATCGCCTTCAACAATTAGGGCGTACAACAAAAAAGACACTCAACATTTGGTGGCCATAAGCTGGTTTGGTCTGGTACCAGCATACACGGGGTCCCTTACCCGCTTCATTCAGCATTCTACATCTACATACAGAATTATGAAAGTACTCGGCGTTGCCCGGAAAAGGTCGAAATTGTAACTTTTTGCCAGAAGCAAGAAATTTGACTGTACCCGGCGTTGTTACATATTGCCGGATATCACAGACTGTTGCTGTTTAACTCAAGTGAAGCCAGTCGCTGCTGTCAAGGTGTCAAGTTGCTGTCGTTTGTGAAGGTCAAGTGCCGGTTGATACAAGTTGTTTTTTCAAGAAGGCCAAGTACCGATTTCAAGCAATTTACGGTTGAATAAGAAGGTCAAGTGCCGTTATTTACACTACCTGTACACTGCCTGTACTGTTTAGAAGCTCAAGTACCATCGTCATGGCAGTTGGAGCAGTCCAGATGTACCATCATCGTTGGATCTTCATTCCTTAGGACGCTGGTTGTCATCTGTTTTTTTCTGCTGTGGCTGACGTTTGGATACCCATAAGTTAAGTGGCCTGTTTGTTTGTGAACTGTGCCCTTATACTTCTACTGAGTCTTCTGTGTTTCATCTCATTCTTTTGTTTACATGTTATATGTTTATGTTATTTGTATATTTATATTTATATGTTTATGTTTCTGCGGGTTTTCGGTTGGGCGGTGTCTCCCTTAGATCATACCACGTCATAGAGGTCGTCTATCGTGAGCGTTTCTGTAGGGTGTGCAAATTTCCGATACTGGAATTTGCAAAGCAACTTCTGTTGCTATTTTTTGTTAGTTGTGATGACATGTGTTAGTATTGTTTTCGTTATTTTTCTGCATTCTTTAGTTCTGTTTTGATTTGTTTGTATTTGCTAGCCTACTCTTTTCTATAGTTTAGTTTCATATACCATTTTTGTTTATACACTGTGGTGTCTTGTATTTGTATTATCTTCTCGTAGATATCATCACATTTTTTGTGATATTTCTTTAATTTTCGCTTTATTTTTTGTTGGTTTCTACGAATGTTTTTGTATTGTTGCTAAATCTTTGTTATTGTTTACATTGTATTGTTTACATTGTATTGTTTACAGTGTAATGTTTACATTGTTGTTGTTTACATTGTGATTGTGTTTACATAGTCATTGATTACACTTATAGTAGTTAATTCACATTTAATAGTGGGTTATGCTTATGCATTACTACTACACTGATGATTAATAAATGATGAATAGTATTGTGCACTATTGAATGGGAAGTGCACCTATGATCAAGAGTTGATTGATGATATTTCAAAAAGGTCTATACACAAGTTCTTGGATATAAGACTTGTTTCCCACAGAGATTGGGATGATAATATAGTGTTGTGAGTAAACAAGTGCTTCATTTAAGACTTGTTATAATTAAATTTGAAATAAGATAATTAATTATTTCAGGTTGTGGACTCATATTATTACTCATCATGGCTACATTTGAGCACTTTATTGAGCAGGGTAAATTGCTTGGGAAGACTGGTGATAAGTTAGAAGAATGTGCAACTGCTCAATATGATAAAGCAATGGAAGCTGAACAAAAGAAACTGCAGATGCAGGTGGATGAAAAAAGATTCCAAATGGAAATGGAAAAACAAAAAAGAGAAGCAGAAGCAAAAGCTGAAGAGAAGAGACTACAGATTGAGTCTGAAAATAAAAGACTTGAAATAGAGGCTGAAAATAAAAGACTTGAAAAAGAGGCTGAAAATAAAAGACTAGAAAAACAAGCTGAGGCTGAAGAAAAAAAGTTACAAAGAGAAGCAGAGATTGAAAATAAAAAACTTGAAAGGGAAGCTGAAGAAAGGAAGTTACAAAGAGAGCCTGATGAGAGAAAAGCAAAAATGGAGCATGAAGAGAAACTCTTAGCTTTGGAAGTTGAGAAATTAAAGGTGATGGACATGGGTAATGCTAATGATGCAAATAAGGTCTCAGATAAGACTAACGCAAGCACTTTCAAGCTTAATCTACCACCATTCAATGCTTCCATCGACGATATAACATTCTATCTGGACAGATTTGAAACTTCATGTAAAGTACATAACATAGATAAATCACTGCAGGTTTATCATTTGTCCAAAATACTTAGAGGTGATGCTTTGAGTATGTTAAGCATGGTAGATGAGCCTGACAAGAACAACTATGAGGTTGTCAGGGCTATATTGTTAAAAAAATACCAACTTGACGAAGACGGCTATCGTCTTCAATTTAAAAATATGTTGCCAGAAACTGGTGTGCAATTCTCTGAATTCATTTCAAAGACACGTCTTACTTTTTTACGTTGGGTGGAGCTGTCTAAGACAGAAAAAACGTATGAAGGACTTATGGACTTAATACTTAGAGACAAAGTCATGTCTTCTGTCAATGAGTCTTTCCTTGCTTTCCTTCATGAACGTAAACCTAAAACAATAAAAGAAATGGAAGATTTCTGTAGCCAGTATATAACTGCGCATCCTCACGTAACCATTGGTAACTCTAAAGTAAAAGAAGGTCTGCCAGTTGCTTCGGCAGCACCTTATGGTCAAAACTCTAGTCATAGATTCCAACAAAATTTTGATAGGAAAAGTAACCGTAGTTACGGTCAAAATTATGGAAATCAATTTCAGGGTGATTCTTCGTCGAAGAATTGGAGACGAGCTGACAGTCCTCGTTACTTCCAACCTAATAATTTTAGGCATTTCAGAAGAGGATATGGTAACAGAGGCTTTTCCTCGCGTAGACCTCAAAACCAAACAAATAGATGTTCACATCAATGTGGACATGATAATAATCATGGAAACTGTAATTCGAAACAGGATAACAGTTATAATAAAGACAATAATAACTACAGAGATAATAACAACAGTGATAACTTCAGAGGTAATAGTAGTCGCGGTAGATCTCAATACAAAAAAAAGAGATATCAGCAGGCTAACTCGGTTCAACAAGAATCTCAGGGAGCCTGTAATCAGGTTTCTGATAATAAAAACTCTGACGCTGTCACTTGTTCTTCTTTTGACTTTGGGAGAGCAAACAAGTGCCCCCAATGCAGTACTTTGTTCGAACCAACTACAATATCGACTTTGAGTTGTGGTCACCCTCTCCCCGCTCTTCCTGCTTCGGTTGCACATGACGGGAGAGGTTCTCTAATCCTACATAAGGGTCTTGTTAATAATACTCCGGTCTCACTACTTTTCGATTCCGGATGCACCACTATTGGTGTTAGACAATCGCTTGTAGATCCATCTTGTGCGACAGGAAGGGTTATCAAATGTGTCACATTTGGCGGCACTCTAGAGAAATATCCTACTGCTGTAATTCACATTGCCACTCTTTTCTTTACGGGAGATTGCATGCCTGTCACTTACCTAATCCTATTGCGGACCTTATTATTGGTCGTATCCATGGAGTTAGGGAATATACCCCACAGCAGATTGCTGCTTGGGAAGATGATAATATGCAAGCTACCAATGCAGTGGTTACAAGAGCACAAGCTCTACAAACACCACAAACTTCGTTGGATAATGATGATGAAGTTCATAGCCAAGATAGTACCTTGGTTATTTCTCGTGACTCGTTCATAAAATTACAAGAAGAAGATCCTACGCTAAAAAAAGTCTTCATTCTTGCGAAGAAAGGTGATCCAAATAAGGATACACAAAGAAAATCTTGGATAGAAATGAAAAACGGCGTACTTGTACGTATGGTACAAGACTCGGCTACGTCAGCACATTCGCAAATTCTTGTTCCCAAGAGTATGAGAGTGCAAATATTGCAACATGCTCATGACTCGCAATGTGCTGGACACATGGGATTTTCCCGTACAAAGTCGAGAGTCCTTGCGGCTTTCTTTTGGCCCTTTGTTAACAAGGACATTCGTATATTCTGCCGATCATGTCAGGTATGTCAGGAGGTCAAATCTAGAGGACCACGACATGCTGCGCCTATCCAGGCTGCTGACATCCCTATTCGGCCATTTCAGAAAATGGCCATAGATATTATTGGCCCTTTTAAGATAAAGTCGCCCAGAGGACATCAGTTTATCCTTACATGTGTCGATATGTGCACACGTTGGTCAGAGGCTATCCCTCTAAAGAGCATATCTACTACAGATATCGCAGATGCTCTTTGGCTGATATTTTCTCGCTTGGGGTTCCCCAGAGAAATACTGTCAGACCATGGCACTCAACTCATATCTGATACTATGTCTCAAGTAATGTCTACCTTACACATTAAAAGATCTCTCAGTAGCATCTATCATCCTATGTCTAACGGGTTAGTTGAGCGTCTGAATAGAACGCTCAAGACTTTGCTTGGTAAGATAACTGAAGATCATCCTCAAGATTGGGACAGGGTTTTACCCGTGGCTCTCTTTGCCTATAGAGAGGTCCCAAACGAGCACACAGGATTTTCTCCCTTTGAACTTGTCTTTGTCGCGCGTCCGCGCGGCCCTATGTCTTTATTACACGATCTCATCACTGCCGATGATATTAGTGATGACACTCAATCTTCATATGAGTATGTCATTGCTCTTAGGCAAAAGATCATTGAGGCATGCAAACTAGCGACTGCTTCGTCAGAAATTGCTAAAGAAAAAGCAAGGCAGTTTGCTAACAAGAACAGATGTCTACGACAACTTTGTCCAGGTGACAAAGCATTCGTCCTACTCCCCAGTAGGGAAAATAGACTTCTGATTGCATGGAAAGATCCATATGCAATAGTCTCACGAATTTCCGATGTTGACTATGTGGTCGATATAGACGGAAAGCATAAAACTTTCCATATCAACATGCTGACGGAATTTCATGAGCGTCCAGACTATTTGCTGCCTATTTTTCAGGCAACGGACGAATCTTCTGTACCTCATGGTCATTACTCATCCCTGTCTGTCATACAGGATGATGAATCTGTTTTTTCTGATGTCGATCTTCCTCTTCCAGTGGTTCCACTACATTCTATGGAATCTTGGAAAGATGTCTCCATTTCTCCTAATCTTTCTGTTGATGAACATCGTCAAGTCTCGTCGATGTTACATACATTTAAGGATGTTCTAACCGACATCCCTGGTCACACGCAGGTTATAGAACATGACATAATTCTTACCGACAATAATCCTATTAGGGTTAGGCCGTATCCTATCCCTATACACTTTCAGTCACAAGTGGAAAAGGAATTGGATGAAATGATCCAATTAAACATAATTGAACCATCGACTTCTCCATATTCTTCTTCCATGGTTATTGTTCGGAAGAAAGATAAGAACATACGAATTTGCGTTGATTATCGCAAATTAAATAAAGTCACAAAGTTCGATGCTGAACCTATGCCTTTACTAGAAGATCTACTTATTAGACTTTCTAATTCTAGATTCTTCACTAAACTTGACTTGTCAAAAGGTTATTGGCAAGTGCCTGTAGCAGATCATGCCAAACCTCCGACTACTTTCTCTACACCTAGGGGTTTATTTCAATGGAATGTAATGCCCTTCGGTCTTATGAACGCCCCTGCTACTTTCGTTCGCATGATGCCTATAATTCTTTCTCATCGTTCAGATGTCATCGCATACTTAGATGATATCTGTCTCTTCAGTGATTCTTGGGAAGATCACTATCTAGGTTTATATGACCTACTGTCTACTCTACGTGAGTATAATTTGACAGCAAAACCTTCTAAAGCTTATATTGGTTTTGGTGAAATTTCTTTCTTGGGTCATCGTATTGGTCATGGTCTCTTGAAGACAGAAGACCACAATACTTCAAAAATATTGAACATCTCTGTACCTAAGACGAAGAAACAAGTCCGGAGTCTCTTGGGGTTAATTCAATTCTATGGGAGATTTATTCCGAATCTATCTTCGATAATGGCACCTCTGTCAACGTTGTAGAAGAAAGGGTCGCCTAATCTGATTCGTTGGTCTCAGGAATGTCAATCTTCCTTAGACCAGATTAAAAGTATATTTTCTTCTCCTCCCATCCTAAGATTACCGACTCTTGATAGAACTTTTGTTCTTCGAAGTGATGCTTCATCCACTGCGATCGGAGCAGCACTTATGCAGGAATATGCTGAAACTCTGCATCCTGTCATGTACATTTCTAGAAAACTAAATGCGGCAGAGAGGAACTACTCGGTTTTAGACCGTGAATTGTTGGCTATGGTTTGGTCTATTCTCAAACTACAAAGATTCCTCCTGGGCGCACATTTCATTCTAGAAACTGATCAGAAAGCTCTTACTGCTATTCAGACTAAGAACTTGAAGAGTTCGAGATCCACTCGATATGCTATTGCTCTTCAACCTTTTCACTTCACGGTACGAGCTATCCGTGGGTCGGATAATGTGATGGCTGACATTCTGTCTAGATGCCCACATGATTCCAACTAATACTTCTGTTCTATTTCTAGATATACGACAGAGCCATAACACACCTATATTACTACAATACATTAGCACATCTGTCCTCACTTTAGGTGAACACATACTATTGTGCTTTGTTATCATCTTCTTCTGTTCCCATCTTTAATATAAGAAGAAGACTGAGTAGTTAATATAAGGGCCGAAAAATCACTCGGTCACAATTGTTAATAATAATGTATTGTATAGTATGAAACATAATGGCTATTAAATAGAATTATATTGGTTGTTTTTTTCTCAGCATGTTATTGTTGATCAGAGAAGCTACCTTTCTGTTGTCAAACATGGAGAGTTCCACATTGTACACTTTCCATGGAACGACAGGAGATGTGTCCTGGATCGTCATTTATGTTTAATTTCATTATGTAATGGTATTAATTAAACATTTAGATAATGTACTATTTAACATTTTATATCAGATGTGTACATCCATTCTAAGCGGTATTAGAGTATGACACTGCTATTTGATTATAATGATATGAACTTGCATATTTATATTGTATTTTCATGCAAGCGTAGTGTGTGTTGATGGCACCTCCCCGATATATATATTTTTTGAATAAGATTTTTTATCTGTTGAGAAATATTCTCACCAGACACTTTATGTGTCAATATAGCCTCATATTAGGCAGTGCAATTAGTTATCCCCGCATAATTCGTGCGTTGTTAAACCGCTTTTGGTTTTACTCTTGGATATTTAAAAAAAAAAAATGTTGCACATTTTTTTTTAATCGGGAGGTGGCGGTAATGTTGCGCTAAACTTGTCGCAACTTATTCTGACCATGCATTTTGACTATAGTTAATTTTTTAATGCATGGGAAGTAACTCATGGAATTGTAGTCACTTCTATTTCTACAGTCGTCTAATCTTGATAGCTGTCGTCAAGAAGTTGTCTTATCTTGATAGCTAGGGTTGTTGATAGTTTTGTGAACGATTTTGAGTCATGTCCATATATGGAGCGCTCAGATCGCCAGTTCTTTGAAAACAGTTGGCAATCGCAATGTTTCAAGATTCATTTCCTTTTAAGGTTCGAGTCTTTAGTCGAACATCGTAGAACATTCTTCGTTTCGTAAGTTTAGCTGAGTTGTATTCGATTCGCGTGTTCTGCGCATGTCTCTGTTTGTGGCATTGTTTAAAATGATTTCCGCCCAGGGGAGTCTGAGCAGAGATGCTGGTAAGGCGAGACATAGCGATGTGCTAGTCTTCGCTTAGTTTATTCAGGAAGGAGTCCTCATCATTGTTGTTCCTTTTTTGAGATGATATATCTCTATATTATTCCAAATGCCTGGAGGCATACGTGATTTATGTGATTTAATTCCTGATGAACAGGTAACTGAATCTTTCTTACTGAGTAACTTTATCGCCATCTTGTGATGTTGACTTTTGCTTAGCCAGCCTTATTATAAAGTCTGCGATATGACAAGTTTGCTCAGCTCACGATCCACTTATATTGTCACGCATCGATTGATGCCTGTCCTACGGACTATTTGCTTCCTGACCTTTATTGATGGATCTAGGTTTGATACCTTTGCTGTATAAGGAACATAGAGGACGATAATGTGACGCTCAAAAGACATGCCTGTCTTGTTGAGGTCAAAAATAGGAGACCAGATTTAATCTCCTAGTTGATATCTACTAGCTCTTATGGAAAGGGGAAGTTTACTACCTGACTACATGTACAGCTGATTTCGATATCCTAAAAGGCATATGATGTACATTATTTTGATGCTGTCTGCTGTTCCTGCTGCATTGACTACATATGTAATAATGACTGTTTGATCGTACCTATGATGTACCTGCTTGTTTATGTCTACACACCTCGTCATTGTGGCGTCTATAATAAATTATACAAAAACCGTCACTAGCTGTTGCAAGCATCATTGACTTTTCACATCGTGAGTTAACGTGACGTCCTTGTGTGGATTGCCCTGCTTGTAATGCTCACTGTTTGAATACACATCTGCATCCTACACAAACCAGACCACAGATACCATACTATGTCTTCATCGCCTTCAACAATTAGGGCGTACAACAAAAAAGACACTCAACACCCAGTAAGAAATGAACTGGAGTACATTTTACTGGACACACATTACCTTGGGAGGCACCAGCCCACAGGGTAAGAACCGCTGAAGTAGATACAGACATCCAAGCACGCATTTTTACAACAATTCTGATATCGTATTCACCGTCGAAACCCATCACATACAGGAATTCCTGCACACGCACATCCCGTCCCAGGACTCACAAGACAGTGTCAACACTTTATAGATTACTCACATGACGTCATATATTCCATTGCCAAGTGAAGGATCCCAGGTCAGTTAATTGGATGTAGGGGTTCAGTTAGTTACTGCTGACCCAGACAGTCGATTGACAGCTGGGCTAATTGGTACATTCATTTGACACATCGGGCAGAGAACATAATAGGCAGGTTGCTAGGTACATGTATAAACGGATGGAAAATCTGATGTAAGAAGACAGACAGACGGACGGACGGACGGACGGATGGGTGGATGGATAGATAGATAGATAGATAGATAGATAGATAGATAGATAGATAGATAGATAGATAGATAGATAGATAGATAGATAGATAGATAGATAGATAGATAGATAGATAGATAGATAGATAGATAGATAGATAGATAGATAGATAGATAGATAGATAGACAGATGGACGGACGGACAGACAGACAGAAGACAGACAGAAGATAGATAGATAGATAGATAGATAGATAAATAGATAGATAGATAAATAGATAGATAGATAGATAGATAGATAGATAGATAGATAGATAGATAGATAGATAGATAGATAGATAGATAGATAGATAGATAGATAGATAGATAGATAGATAGATAACAAAAATAACTATTAAAGTTAACAGTTCACTGCTTCTCTTACAGAAAATAACGTATAATTCTTCGATGTCTGTCAGACAAAACGCTATCACAGCTGAGGACAACCATTATTACAGGTCACCTGGGAACCAAAACACGCGGAACTGTAAACCTGGAAGAGAGATGAATAGTAGTATCACTTGGTCAGAACGCAAAGCCGGGATGACGGGTCTACTCAGTAATTCTCGGCAAGACTAAAATTGACAGGTCCACTTAACATACATGCCAACAACATTGGTTTGGGCACCTCATGAGAATGAAGCCTGATAAACTACCACTATGCGAATACAACAGTACAAGGTCTGGTTTCCGGGCACGGGAAAGACCTAGAAGCAGATGGATAGACAACATCACAGACATCCTACAACATCAAAGACATCCTACAACATCAAAGACATCCTACCCGCGCTACATCAACACAGACGGTGATCCTATCAAAACATCAAGACATCCTACAACATTTTGTACACTCGAGACCTGGCTACATCCTACAACCAGGGATATCCTGAGCCGACAGCTGCACAAATCCCTAATGGAGAACACCTGTCCTCTACAAGACATCCTACAACATGTCACAACATCCTAAAATAATAACAACATTTCGCCTACAAAATAGCGCGGCAACTACAAAAAAAAAAAAAAAAAATGACAAAAAAAAAAAAATTCATCAAACATCACAGACAACATCATCACAGACATCCTACAACATCACAGACATCCTACAATATCACAGACATCCTACAACAACACAGACATCCTACAACATCAAAGACATCCTACAACATCACAGACATCCTACAACATCACAGACATCCTACAACAACACAGACATCTTACAACATCACAGACATCTTACAATATCACAGACATCCTACAACATCACAGACATCCTACAACATCACAGACATCCTACAACATCACAGACATCCTACAACATCACAGACATCCTACAACATCAAAGACATCCTACAACATCACAGACATCCTACAACATCACAGACATCCTACAACATCACAGACATCCTACAACAACACAGACATCTTACAACATCACAGACATCTTACAATATCACAGACATCTTACAACATCACAGACATCCTACAACATCACAGACATCTTACAACATCACAGACATCCTACAACATCACAGACATCCTACAACATCACAGACATCCCACAACAACATCACAGACATCCAACAACAACATCACAGAATCCTACAACATCACAAACATCCAACAACAACATCACAGACATCTTACAACATCACAGACATCCTACAACATCACAGACATCCTACAACATCACAGAGATCCTACAACATCACAGACATCCTACAACATCACAGAGATCCTACAACATCACAGACATCCTACAACAACATCACAGACATCCAACAACAACATCACAGACATCCTACAACAACATCACAGACATCCTACAACAACACGGGAAAGACCTCGAGACGGATGGATAGACAACATCACAGATATCTAACAACAACATCATAGACATCCTACAACAACATCACAGACATCCTACAACAACATCACAGACATCCTACAACAATACGGGAAAGACCTAGAGACAAATGGATAGACAACATCACAGACATCCTTCAACATCACAGACATCCTACAACAACACAAGCTAACAACACTCAGCGTGACACTCAAGGCTAAAGAAAGCATATTTCAGCATCCCACAAAGTTTCACGGGAACTGTGGAAAGTTAATAAGTAAGTATGGATTTCTGAGATAAACTTAAACAATATTAGACAAAAACTAAACAAAATAAAACCAAACACGTGATTAGCTGAAAATACCAGTAAATAAAAAAAAAAAATTTCGCTCAAATTAAGAACCGTTTACTTTAGAATAGAGGAACACACCTGTAAAGAATGTAATGAACTTATGCCATTAAACACTTATTACTAGAATGTAATGAAACTAATGTCATTAAACATTTATTACAAGAATGTAATGAAACTAATGTCTTAAACACTTATTACAAGAATGTAACGAACTTATACCATTAAACACTTATTACTAGAATGTAATGAAACTAATGTCATTAAACACTTATTACACGAATGTAATGAAACTAATGTCATTAAACACTTATTACAAGAATGTAATGAAACTAATGTCGTTAAACACTTATTACTAGAATGTAATGAACCTAAGACCATTAAACACTTATTACTAGAATGTAATGAACTTAAGACCATTAAACACTTATTACAAGAATGTAATAAAACTAACGCCATTAAACACTTATTACTAGAATGTAATGAACCTAATATCATTAAACACTTATTACTAGAATGTTATGAACCTAATACCATTAAACACTTATTACTAGAATGTAATGAACCTAAAACCAGTAAACACTTATTACTAGAATTTAATGAACCTTATTGTGGTAAAGTGGGATGTTATAAATATTTATAGGGGACTTAGTGTACTGACTGAGATCAGCTGTGAAGGTATATATATATCTAATAAGAGTAGTGTATTATATATAACCTTACTTGCTGCCACATATGTATACCTCAGTCAGAATTATTCTGGAGTAGTGTGATGACTACGTTATGTGTCTAGGGTATGTGTATGATGAAGTGTAAGTCAAAACAACAACAGACAGATAAACAATTTAATTTATTCCACTACACTTGACAACACTGTGACACTCACATACATAAAACACTCTACAAGGATATCTTAAAGTAGTCACTGATAACTTTTCAAATAACAATATGTATTCATTGCTGGCATGAATGAATATGTGTCCTGATTCAAATACAAAGGAACCAGGAATCACAATCAATTTTAATTACAAGTTATATGTACAGAATTTATTAATATGAATCTTGTAGTGACATCTATTTTTAATAGTATCCTATGTGTGTTAGTTGTGTAGTAGTAATATGAGGTAATACTGGTTTTGTTTTGTTCAAGCTCTGTTGGTATTTGTCATCATGACTTCAATAGTTTGTCTTTATTGGAACTAGTATTGGAGATGTTCTCAGTTCCTGATTTTAAAACAATTTAATTCCCCTCTTAATGTTATTTTTACAATGTCATTTTAAGATGGGGTACATAATGTTGAGCTCAGCTGGCCACATCAGCTTATCTTGCGTGATGGTGGCAGGAAAAGACTCCTCTGCTCGATTTCTCCCCTGTGCTCTGGAGACACCTCATTGATAGCTAAATGGACCAAGGAGTATGCTGTCCGACTCTGGATTCAGCAAAGCTCTGACCAGGTGCTGCTCAATACCATAAGACCACAGTCCCTGAAAACAAGAAGGATGTACCTTCTACTTCATAACTAATTGATACTCTAGTTCTACACTGAGCACAATACATCACAAACATTGAGTTCAGAGCGTTAGGCCAACTGTCAGCTTCATCTGAAATACTTTATACCAGTATTTCCCTCCCTGCTGGTTACTACGCCTCTGCACTTCCAGCATTATTTCTGTCTAATCAATAATCTAGGTGTCAGTGTACTGTTTGGCCATTCCATGCAGTTTTACTTTCCTCCGACACCTTCTGTTCAGGCTCGAGCATTATAGGCTTTACATCATGTTTGCTACTGAACTACACATATATACAGGCATAAATTAACAATTCACATTCAATTTTCATTAAAAGATACTGAATGTTTCAAGCTTACCACAATTTATGGAAATAAACACAGATACGTTGACTAGCAATGAATTCTGGCACAAATACTGGCACAAATTCCCATCTGCTTATGTTCCAGGCTTTTATTTAGCAAAAATATGAGCTGGCTTCAACGCACTGTTGCTTTATCAAGCTTATTTGAACTAGTGGTCTCGAACTAACGCTCCTAAGTGATTATATCAGCGAGTCTGGCCAATGGAGCCACGTTTCGACAAGTGTTTGAAAAAATTTTACCTTCCTACGTCTCCCCTAACAACCAAGGATAGCATTTATAGTCCGACTAATCGTGTGTAGCCTTACATATCATTCCAGCCAATCAGTTCAAATGTAACTTGTGGCCCATTTCCCGTACAATGGTGGTTTTAAAAAATCTACCACTGAGCGATTCTGATTTTGGGTGTTGTCTGACAGCACCATCATTTTATTTTGGCTATAACTTGTTAATTCCTAGACTATTTGCATAACACTTAACATATTCTTTGTCATCAAGCCCTAAGGAACCCAAATATACAAATTTAAAAGAGCTAAGTGGCTGCGTTCAAAATATGCAATTTCTTCTACCTCCTGTTTCGAAGATGTGCTGTCTGGGTACTGTAATGTTTTCAAACGTAAACCCATCTAATGTTATCTTTTCTAATAAGCGTTTTTCCGGATTTTAAAACCTAACTCTGGGAAGGTTAGTGTTTTTATCACTGTCCGTCCGAAAAAGTTAGTGCATGTGGCCTTACACGCGTGATAGTAGTAATTGTGTATCGCGTTACGCTTGTTGGGGTGGCATTAATAGCGAGACGCGTGTTTAATTTTGCATGCGTTCCTGATTTTATTCGCCCCTCTCTCTTTCTATTTGAGTCCATCTGTTCGTTCGTTTTGGTAACGTAGTATAATTAATGTTAGGATTAATTTAGGTCATTACGCAGTGTGCCTCTCAATGTTTTTCTTAGAAATGCAATACCCGTTTTAATGTGTTGTGGAAACGCTTGTATTTATGCAGTGGCTTATACTTAACGTGGAAACGTTACAATTTGCAGACGAAGCATAAAACAAAGGGGATTTCGAGTACTGTCATTGTGACAGCACTGTTCTTTTACCATTTCTCTTTTCTTTATTAGAATTTATTTGTTAGGCTTTATATTTACCTGATAATTTATATATGTGGATTAGAATATTTCACGACACTTATTCACCCCTAAACATTTATTACTAGAATGTAATGAACCTAATACCATTAAACACTTATTATTAGAATGTAAGAAATATTACTAACACAGATAAAATAGAAAAAGTTACTGCAAAAAACTGTACAATGGAACGAAATAAAGAAAATATGATTGGTGCAAAATCTCCTCAAGGAGAACAAAAATTGTTCAAGCAATTTATCACAAAACAAAAAAAACCACAATTTAACAGACGACAGGATTACAAGAAAACAAAATTCCGCACGTAAACTCCTAATTTTCACACAACATCACCAACAATAGTAACAAAGCAACATCATTTAGAATTAATACAGAGCAGTACAAAAATATGCGCAATCAAGAAATATATAACAATAAAAAGGGCGTCACGATATAACCGAAACCTCCACGCATAGGGATAAAGGTTGAAAGCCGTGCGCTTAAAGATGAAATTGTGAAGAATCATGGTATAAGAAGCAAGACGTCGCCCAAGAAATAAAAAACCGCGTCACACCCATTCCGGTTAACAGCATACGTGCAACAAGAAGTACAATTCAAAATTAGAAACGATTTTTTTCCTTTATCCTTTTATGAACTCTGACAAATAGGATAGGATCCTTGCGTGTTTCCAAAGCCCAGGAGAGCTCTGCTGGCTTCAGGGTTGTCACCAGGATGATAGACTGGCTTTTCTCTTAAGCTAGTCTGGTCAGGTATATATGAGTAGTGGTCAGATAAATGGGTGGGGCCTTTTTGGAGGGGTGGGAAGAATAGAAAGAAATAACAAACCAGAGGTGTTAAGGATCGAGTAATGACTAGGTGTGGTCGTTCGATTGGATAAGGTGATTACATCGTTGTTCTCTCGTGGCACCGTTACCAGGTTTCTAGATCCTAACTTCATAGTGTCACGCTCCAATTTACCAAGCAGTAATTGGGTACCCACAATAAACAATTAGGTATAAAATGGACAAATGGAAAATTCCTGGGGGACCTGGATTTCGCAGATGATTTAGCATTCTTAAGTTCAACACCCAGACAATCCCAAGAAGCAGTAAATAATTTGTGTCATCTCTCGGTTAAAATAGGTCTCCAAATAAATGCCTCTAAAACTAAAGCTATGAACTTTCTAACGAGACCTTTGATATCATCTTGAACGGGGAAAAACTACAGAAAGTTGAAAGTTTCAATTATTTAGGCAGTAAAATGACTCAGGATGGGGACACAACAAGAGAAATCCATACTAGAATTGCTTTGGCAGCTAGCGCCTTCAATAGATTATCTAACATTTGTAAATTACGATCATTGAATATACATACCAAGCTTCGTCTGTTTAATTCAAGTGTTATCTCAGTGTTAACATACGGCTGTGAGAGTTGGAAAATAACAAAATCATTGGAGAACAAGCTGAATACATTCGAGAACAAATGTCTTAGAAAACTCATGAACATCAGTTGGAAAGAATTCAAGACTAATCGACAAATAAGAGAAGACTCTAGGCAGAAATATGTCTCCGACTATATAAGGAAAAGACGATGGTCATATATCGGTCATGTCCTACGAATGCAAAACAACAGAATACCACTACAGGCGCTCACTTGGGTTCCTGAGGGTAAGAGGAAAAAAGGAAGACCAAAAGAAACACTCAGAAGAACAATAATAAGAGAAGGAAGAACGTAATTTATTATTATTATTATTATTAATTGGGTACCTGACTTTGCTCTTGAGTAGGGAAGGTAATGGCGGCGATTACGGGAACTGGTCACCTCACCAAATAAAGCTGGGAATAGTATGGTGAAGTCTTTAACGCTTTACTCACTAACGGCAGTTTATGCTACGGGACTACCTTGATCTTTTAGTGCCTAGTATAGCAACCTCATTGTGTAAAACACATTGCTACAGACATAACCACAACAAGATGATCTATTGCTTGCTGCAGGCTTCATTCTAGAGACCCAGCTATCAGTGGTACCATCATGCTCCACAGGGAGGTCAAGGACATCAATAATGATGAAGATATGAAAAGAGAATAACACATGATGAGAGATCATGTGAACCTGAACAAACACAATTAAATCACAAAGATAATACATGCGGTAAAATAGTCAGAAGGCGCTTGAAGAAACATCCCTGCAAAGAATGGACTGATATCTTAGCAAAAATATAGGTAAAAGGTTGGATCACCCGGCATGATAACATAATAAGATTATCGAAGACAGAACGAGCTCTCATTACACGTCAAACATACGAAAACCAAGAAAAACCAAGCCCAGGTAACACAAAAATATAGATCTTAAACTCAAACGTAAAGACAGCTTTACTGTACGCGTCTGAAGCACGAGGATCAAGGAGGGACATACTTTCATAAATGGTTGCTTATATTGAATGGAAGGATTGAAATGGTATGACAACATCACATACACGAAGTTAATGCCAGGAACCAAACAACTATCAGTTGAACAATGCGCATTGAAGAAACCAGAGTTTAGCATCGCAAGGAAGGCTTTATTCAGGGACACCCAGGGTAAGAGAAAACAAAGACGGCGAAATACTCGAAGAGGGGAATTAGACATTGGCACGACTGGGAAGAAGGATTGGGGACAGATTGAAATGGACAAATGTGGAAAGATCTTGAGTGGATGGCACAGGACACTGGATCCTGGTGTAAATGTATTGAAGACCTATGCTCCATAGGGAACTGACGAATAATGAGTGAATAAATGTTTAGTTTATTACATCATCATCTTCATCATCATCGTCATCATCAGTTGCCATCTCCACATCGAAGGTCATCTGCAATGGATCTCCAACGTCATCTGTCTCTCATCTTGATGGTTCACTCTGATAGACTTTTTCTTGTCAATCTCTTGATGTTATCTTCCCTCTCATATCGCTGTCTTCCTCGTGCACGTTTGTCTTCAACTCTGCCTTATATTATGGTCTTAAGTAACGTGTTGTCTTGGAAGCGATTTTCATTTTTGTTTCCCAGCTAGCGAGCGCTGTCTTGAAAGACTGCGCTTGGTGTTCCCGATAACGGGCACACCCAGTTCATCAGGTAGCGAAGCAGTAATTTCGTATGTGTTTGGCTCGTGCTTCCGTAAAGCAAGCAAGCCGTCGCATCTCCGTATCGTGGCTCGACAAAGGTCTCGAGAAAGCCCCGCTTTCAAAATGAGCTGTGGGCCTTTAGTCAGTAAGCTGATGTCACTTTCGGTCCGTCCTTTCCGAAGAGGGGACTGTTGCGTGCATATTTTGACGCACATTTTACAAAAATTGATATGGCTATTTGATATGGGAAAATATAGACATGCATTCATTTGTGTATGAAAATGCTGTCTATGGTAAAAGCGAGATAATCCATGTTTGATTCACACTTTTGATTATAGGAGTAATCGTTCTGGATATTGATCCGGCGCAAGGATAGTGCGCTTGCGTTTGTACTTATTTTTTAGGGCCAGAAAATATATTAATTTGCTTATTGTGTTTATGGCCTGAATTCATATGTATTACATATTATTAGTACAAGTAGAATCAGTCCTATATTGTATATTTTGGATGGGTAGGAGGGACTAGATTCTTGTATTCCGGTCTAGCGGAAGTATGAGTTGTCTTGACAAGTCGTGATGAGTTCCGATGTACTGCTTACAAATGGCGGGGGTACGTTTTTCTAGAGCTGGTCCTTTCGTCAGGAAAAAATGTCTTACGAAGTGGTATTTCTTCTGAAGGAGATGGTGTCTCTACGATAGTTTGTGTTCGAGACTCTCCTTATGTCAGTATATAGATGATTCGGACTCCAGGTAAACCCAGCTCCTATTTTGATGATCTCTCGTCGGTTAGGCCTAGCTTGACTTTTGGTGCTTCGTTATGCTAGTGTCGTATTTGGTATCGACGAAGATGACAGATTTTCCTGCAGCGGTTATGGCTACGTGAAATTAACCTGATCACCGTAGAGCTGTATGGAAACATTTATGAAATCCTTTATATACCCATTACAAATTAACTCTGGCTTATATTCTCCTCCCTATGCATGAGTGAACGACAACTCAGGGAGGTAGCCATGTTGGATTTCGGTCATCATATGTTTTGATCACTGCCAAGAGAACAGATTATTTATCTTATTATCGGACAGTGACAGAGAGATCTCAATCCTGCTAGAAACCCCCCCTTCGTGGTTTCATAATCTATACTACAAACTATGGACGTCAAGTAACTTTAGTTATTTATCGATTCCTTCACTGACGCGTTTAGTCAGATAGGGGAATGCGGCCATAATGTATCATGACATTGAACTTTGATGTACTGCCATTATTTCTGAATGTGTCATGACTTCAGATCTGCTATGTATACCTACAAATTGATATGTCAACGAACCATGATGTACTCGTATGTCCCAGTGTGTACGTCTGAATAAATTGAGTAAACTAAGATTCCAGCAGTCTGCATTGGTGCCTTGTAGACAAGTGTGAGTGGTTATATTGGTCAGCACACGAACAGCACACCATTCGCGGTAATCACACTATACACTTCTACTTCATACATACACCATCCTGCGTCGGCTGAAGTGACCAAGTTCAGGGCCTGCTTCCCCTGGAGCCTTTGCCTTCCCTAACTCAGGACTAGGGTGAGTTACCCATTTACAGCTGGGTAGACTGGAGCATGCCTGATCTCAACAACACACCACTCTTCCTTACAGAGCAGACAGACTGATACTTTACAGTGGTGTACTACAGGTGTAGTAAGAAATAACGTCTTTACAGTGGCGAGCCAGATTCCTGGGTCCAGCTTACGCAGTTTTGTGTTGAGAATCACAGTTTACAGCTGAAAGAACATTTGTTTGAACACATCAACACCAGTAGGACAGCTATACAGTCGATGTCAGCTTGACCTGTATTACCGATAGGATGCTGTTTCTAGGTCAGCGCTTGTTGGCAGTTTTTTCGCTGTACAGACAGTATTACACAGGACAGTGGTATCAAGTGTAGAAAATATCTGGAGCAATATTGTTGACATTTCTCAACGTACAGAAGAATCACAGTTTTGTGGAACATAAAGTGCATAGTTCATCGTGGGATCTTCATATGCTCAAAAGAGAAAAAATTGACAGTGTAATAGTTTAGAATTAAATCTATTACTGAATAAAGTGGCAAGTTATTATTATTTAAATAAACTGTGCCTGCTTTACAACACTATACCTGCAACACACTCCATTCATGACATAAATGATATTGTATGCTATATGCTATTTATGCTTACATGTTATTTGTTATGTATTAAATTAGTTTATGTTCTGTGTGACTAGTACAAGGTATGCCGAGTTACATTGGTCTGGTACTAGTATTCGATAGGTACACATTTTCTTAATTGGAAATTTGTTAGCAACAATTTGCTGCTATTTCTGTTAGTTGTGATGAGGTGTTCTTTTCTTCGTTGTTTTTGTTAATAATTTTGTGTCCCTTAGTTTGTTTGATTTGTTTGTATAATTGTAGGTCTCATCTTTTCTTTCATTTCAGTTTTTTACACCCTTATGTTTATACACTGTGGCGTTATTTGTCTTGTCATTTTATTATTGCAGTTATCATCACGGTTTCTGTGATCATTTTTTTCATTTCTTCTATTTAATTTAATTTGATCTCTGCAAATGTTTTCAGATTGTCTTTTCTTGTTTGTCATTTGTAATGTCTTTAGTTGACATATGACGTATAGTGGTATACACTGATAGTATAGTACAGATCAGTACTTTCTGATTGTTATTGTTATAAAACAAAATATACAAGACCTTTGTAAGGCTTGTCTCCCAAAGTGATTGGTAAAGGGAAATATTTTTTCCACAGGTACTCAAGTGATCTTTGATTGCAGTGAGGTATACAAGACCTTTGTAAGGCTTGTCCCCACAGTATTTGAGATACAATTATTGTTGTCCACAGGTACTCAAGTTATCATTGGTTATTATAAACCATACAAGTTTGGACTAAGACTAGGTCTAAGGTATAGACTTGTCTCCCATTAACTTGAAAGAGGGTAATTTATTTACTTTTTCAGGTTTCTGATTTAAGAAGACAATATGTCTACATTAGATTATTTCATTATACAAGGAAAATCTCTTGATAAGACTGGAAAAGACTTAGAACAATGGGCTGTTGCTCAATATGACAAAAGCATTAGCTGCAGAAGAGAAAAAAAATTGCTGCTGCTGTTGAAGAAAGAAAAGCTGCTGCTGAGGAAAAAAAAAAGCTGCGGCTGAGGAGAGAAAACTTCAAATAGAAGAAAAAAAAGCTGCTGCAGAAGAAAGGAAAGCCTTAGCTGAAGAAAAAAGATTAGAAAAAGAAGCTGATACTGCTGCTGAACTTAAGAAATTGCAGATGCAAGTGGAGGAAAGGAGATTTGAGGCAGAACAGAAGAAATTAGAAGCTGATGCAGAGCAGAAAAAATTAGAAGTTGCTGCTGCTGCAGAGCAGAGAAAATTAGAAGTTGCTGCAGAACAGAAAAAAATTAGAAGCTGCTGCAGAACAGAAAAAAACTAGAAGTTGCTGCTGCTGCAGAACAGAAAAAACTAGAAGTTGCTGCTGCTGCAGAACAGAAAAAATTAGAAGCGGCTGCAGAACAGAAAAGATTAGATAGAGAAGCTGAAGAGAGAAAAGCAATAAGAGAACATGAGTTTGAATTAGAGAAATTAAAATTGACATGTATGAGTAATGTTAATCAGGCATCTGGTGGTAATGGTAAACCCTTTGTGTACAAGGTCAAAGTACCAGCGTTTAACCCTACCAGTGATGACATAACATTTTGGCTTTCTAGATTTGAACGGGCTTGTCGATCTCATAATGTTGACAAATCACAGTATGTGAATCAGTTGTCTGAAAATCTAAAAGGGGAGTCTCTGAGTAAGTTATATTTCGTTGAAGAGGCCGACAAAGACAATTATGATGCTGTTAGGGCAGCTTTGATAAAGAGATATCAGCTGTCTGAGGAAGGTTACCGTCTTTTGTTTAAAACAATGAGACCTGAGGTAGGTGTAGAATTCTCAGATTTCATCTCAAAAGCACGAATTACACTTTCACGATGGATTGAATTATCCAAAACAGAGAAAACATTTGATGGTCTTACAGATTTATTGCTAAGAGACAAGGTCATGTCTTCTGTAAATAAATCATTCCTAGAGTTCTTACATGAGCGTAAACCTAGTACAATAAAGCAAATGGAAGAATATTGTGACCAGTATGCCACGGCACACCCTGACATGATTCTTAGTAACTCTAACATTAAAGAGAGTATGCCAGTTGCTTCGGCAACAGAATATAATCAGAATTACTCACACAAATTCCAAGGAGCTAAAAATAAATTTGATAAAAAGGTTAATTGGGATAAGTATCAAAACCAAGATAACCGCTCAAATCAGAGTTCTTCTTCGAAGAACTGGAATCGGGCTGATAGTCCTCGACACGCGAGGGGTGCCCATAATGTTAGAAATTCTCGGAAAGGGAGTAGCTATAGGAACTACCCAAGTGCTTCATGGAGACAAAAGAAACAATATTACAGGGATACTCAATATAATGAGCATGATGATTATGATCATGAATATTATGATTCAAACCCAAATAGGGGTTATAACAGAGGCAATAATAATTATAGAGACAATTATAACCGAGGTAGATCACAACACAAAAGACATGGTAAATCGTATTACCAGGCAAACTCTGCACAACAGGAGTTCCACGACACCGATAATCAGAATAATGATAAAAAAGACTCCAATAGTGTAGCGAATTCCGCTTTTGATTTTGCTAGAGCATCTGAGTGTTCGCAATGCAAAACATTATTCGATCCAACCACAGTGTCTACTTTAAGCTGCGGTCACCCACTTCCCGCTCTCCATGCGTCAATCGCGCATAATGGAAGGGGTGCTCTTGTCTTTAATAGGGGCCTAATAGATGGTACTCCGGTATCAATTCTTTTCGACTCGGGGTGCACTACCATTGGAGTGAGGCAATCACTCGTAAATCCTTCTCGAGCTACAGGCAATATAGTCAAATGTGTAACATTTGGTGGCACATTGGAGAAGTACTCCACTGCCATTATCAATATTGCTACGCCTTTCTTTACAGGAGAGGTGCAAGCATGTCTCTTGCCGAATCCGATCGCTGATCTTATCATCGGTCGCATTCATGGAGTGAAAGAATGCACTCCACAGCAAATTTCTAATTGGGAAAATGTTAATATGCAATCTGCTAATGCAGTAATCACTAGGGCTCAAGCTCTCAATATGCCACAATCTTCACATTCTGAAGATGATGATGCGCAGATCCAAGATGATCCCTTGGAGATTTCCCACGATTCCTTTATCAAACAGCAGGAAGATGATCCTACTCTAAAGAAATTCTTTACTCTGGCAACAAAAGGTGATCCGAATAAGGATACAAATCGTAAATCTTGGATTACGATGAAGAATGGCGTACTTGTACGTATGGTACAAGACTCCGCTAAGTCCATTCATTCTCAAATCCTTGTGCCTAAAAATATGAGAGTTAAAATCTTACAGCACGCTCATGATTCGCAGTGTGCTGGACATATGGGTTTTTCCCGTACTAAAGCTAGAGTTCTTCAATCTTTCTTTTGGCCTGCTGTGAATAAGGACATACGAATCTATTGTCGATCTTGTAAAGTATGTCAAGAGATTAAATCCAGAGGTCCACGCCATGATGCACCTATTCAGGCTGCAGACATTCCCATTCGGCCATTTCAAAAAATGGCGATAGACATCATTGGTCCATTTAAGATAAAGTCTGCTAGAGGACACCAATTTATTTTGACGTGTGTTGATATGTGCACACGTTGGCCGGAGGCTGTTCCTCTAAAGAGCATAACTACTGCTGATATCGCAGATGCTCTTTGGTTAATATTTTCTCGTCTGGGGTTTCCAGCAGAAATATTATCCGACCATGGTACCCAACTCATATCGGATACCATGTCTCAAGTAATGTCGACTCTGAAGATAGAGAGATCGCTGAGTAGTATTTATCATCCTATGTCCAATGGGATGGTGGAACGTTTGAATAGAACTCTGAAAAACCTACTAGGTAAGATAACAGAAGATCATCCTCAGGATTGGGATAGGGTTTTACCCGCGGCTCTCTTTGCATATAGAGAGGTCGCCAACGAACATACAGGATTTTCTCCCTTTGAACTTGTCTTTGGCGCGAAACCGCGAGGTCCTATGTCCTTACTTCATGATCTTATAACTGCTGATAATATTGTCGATGACACAAAATCCTCTTATGAATATGTCATCGCACTTAGACACAAGATTATTGAAGCATGCAAATTGGCAACTGCTTCTTCTGAATTTGCGAAACAGAAGGCAAGGGAATTTGCCAATAAAAAGAGATGTTTGCGTCAACTTTGTCCAGGTGACAAAGCATTTGTCTTGCTACCTTGTAGGGAAAATAGACTTCTCATTTCTTGGAAAGGTCCGTACGATATAATATCAAAGGTTTCCGATGTTGACTATATCGTCGATATTGACGGGAAGCGTAAAACCTTCCACATCAACATGCTCACGGAATTCCATGAACGTCCTGATTATTTACAACCTGTTTTCCAGGCAACGGACGATTTTCCAGTCCAACATGGACAGTACTCATCTCTGTCAGTAATACAGGATGAGGAAACGAGTTTCTCGGATGTAAATTTACCTTTTCCAATGATTCCTCTTCACTCTAATGAATCATGGAAAGATGTTGCAATTTCTCCAGAATTATCTCCAGGAGAGCAGAAACAAGTTTCTACTATGTTAGAACAATTTCAGGATGTCCTTACTGACATTCCTGGTCAAACTGATGTCATTCAACATGACATTATTCTTACTGACCATAGTCCTATAAGAGTCAGACCGTATCCTATTCCGATACATTTTCAAGCACAGGTAGAGAAAGAGTTAGATGAGATGATAGAGTTAAAAATTATAGAACCATCCACATCAGCATATTCTTCGCCGATGGTTATAGTACGGAAAAAAGACAATAACATACGTCTTTGCGTGGATTATCGCAAATTGAATCAAGTGACTAAATTCGATGCTGAGCCTATGCCTTTACTAGAAGAGCTACTTACGAGACTATCGAATTCTCACTTCTTTACTAAACTCGATTTGTCTAAGGGATATTGGCAAGTTCCACTATCCGAACACGCCAAACCGTTTACTGCTTTTTCGACGCCTAGGGGTCTATTCCAATGGAATTTCATGCCTTTCGGTCTTATGAACGCCCCTGCTACATTTGTACGCATGATGCGTCGAATCCTATCTCATCGCTCAGATGTCATTGCGTATCTTGATGACATCTGTCTTTTCAGTGATACTTGGAACGATCACTATAATGGTATAAATGAACTATTGTCTATCTTACGCGAGCATAACCTGACAGCGAAACCATCGAAAGCATGTATTGGTTTTAGCGAAATATCTTTCTTAGGACACCGTGTTGGTCATGGGTTCCTAAAAACAGAAGACCATAATACAAGTAAGATACTTAACATTTCTATTCCTAAGACTAAAAAGCAAGTACGAAGTCTCTTAGGTCTAATACAATTTTATGGACGATTCATCCCGAATCTGTCCTCCATTATGTCACCTCTTTCTTCCTTGCTAAAGAAAGGGTCTCCTAATGTAGTCCATTGGACTCAAGAATGTCAATCCTCTTTGGATAAGGTTAAAACTATGTTTTCTACTTCACCTATCCTAGTATTGCCTTCTAAGGATAAGACATTTATTCTTCGTAGTGACGCTTCATCCACCGGGATTGGAGCTGCACTAATGCAAGAGTACTCTGGAACTCTGCATCCGGTGATGTATATTTCTCGGAAATTAAATGCCGCAGAGAAGAATTACTCGGTCCTAGACCGTGAATTATTGGCTATGGTTTGGTCAATCCTTAAACTGCAAAGATTTCTTCTGGGCGCGCATTTCATTGTGGAAACTGACCAGAAGGCTCTTACGGCTATTCAGAGTAAAAATCTGAAGAGCGCGAGATCAACGCGATACGCGATTGCTCTACAGCCATTTCATTTTTCGGTGCGAGCTATCCGTGGGTCAGAAAATGTGATGGCAGATATTTTGTCTAGATGCCCACATGATTCATAACTGTTATACAACTTTGATACAGTTGTTTCTATGTTGAAATGTGTACACATATGTAATATATCATATATTGATTGTAACACTACTTAGCGGTTCATTGATATGTATTCACCGCTGATTTTTCAATGGTTTTCGTCTTTGATGATCATGATGTTAAGATATCTTAGATGAAATTTACGTATAAACTAATGTGGAAATTGTGTCATTGCTAATATTGTAGTATGCGTTGGTGACACCTCTCTGGAAATATTTATACTTAGAGAAGTACTTTCTCTAAGGTCATAAAACTTATGCTTATCATCTGCGCATTGTTATTGGTGCGTTGTGAGCCTATTGTATGTTGCTCCTAGATGTATTTCAAAAAAAAAAAAAAATGTACCATTTTTTTTTTTCCCGAGGGGTGTGGTAATCTGTTGCGTGCATATTTTGACGCACATTTTACAAAAATTGATATGGCTATTTGATATGGGAAAATATAGACATGCATTCATTTGTGTATGAATATGGTAAAAGCGAGATAATCCATGTTTGATTCACACTTTTGATTATAGGAGTAATCGTTCTGGATATTGATCCGGCGCAAGGATAGTGCGCTTGCGTTTGTACTTATTTTTTAGGGCCAGAAAATATATTAATTTGCTTATTGTGTTTATGGCCTGAATTCATATGTATTACATATTATTAGTACAAGTAGAATCAGTCCTATATTGTATATTTTGGATGGGTAGGAGGGACTAGATTCTTGTATTCCGGTCTAGCGGAAGTATGAGTTGTCTTGACAAGTCGTGATGAGTTCCGATGTACTGCTTACAAATGGCGGGGTACGTTTTTCTAGAGCTGGTCCTTTCGTCAGGAAAAAATGTCTTACGAAGTGGTATTTCTTCTGAAGGAGATGGTATCTCTACGATAGTTTGTGTTCGAGACTCTCCTTATGTCAGTATATAGATGATTCGGACTCCAGGTAAACCCAGCTCCTATTTTGATGATCTCTCGTCGGTTAGGCCTAGCTTGACTTTTGGTGCTTCGTTATGCTAGTGTCGTATTTGGTATCGACGAAGATGACAGATTTTCCTGCAGCGGTTATGGCTACGTGAAATTAACCTGATCACCGTAGAGCTGTATGGAAACATTTATGAAATCCTTTATATACCCATTACAAATTAACTCTGGCTTATATTCTCCTCCCTATGCATGAGTGAACGACAACTCAGGGAGGTAGCCATGTTGGATTTCGGTCATCATATGTTTTGATCACTGCCAAGAGAACAGATTATTTATCTTATTATCGGACAGTGACAGAGAGATCTCAATCCTGCTAGAAACCCCCCCTTCGTGGTTTCATAAATCTATACTACAAACTATGGACGTCAAGTAACTTTAGTTATTTATCGATTCCTTCACTGACGCGTTTAGTCAGATAGGGGAATGCGGCCATAATGTATCATGACATTGAACTTTGATGTACTGCCATTATTTCTGAATGTGTCATGACTTCAGATCTGCTATGTATACCTACAAATTGATATGTCAACGAACCATGATGTACTCGTATGTCCCAGTGTGTACGTCTGAATAAATTGAGTAAACTAAGATTCCAGCAGTCTGCATTGGTGCCTTGTAGACAAGTGTGAGTGGTTATATTGGTCAGCACACGAACAGCACACCATTCGCGGTAATCACACTCTACACTTCTACTTCATACATACACCATCCTGCGTCGGCTGAAGTGACCAAGTTCAGGGCCTGCTTCCCCTGGAGCCTTTGCCTTCCCTAACTCAGGACTAGGGTGAGTCACCCATTTACAGCTGGGTAGACTGGAGCATGCCTGATCTCAACAACACACCACTCTTCCTTACAGAGCAGACAGACTGATACTTTACAGTGGTGTACTACAGGTGTAGTAAGAAATAACGTCTTTACAGGGACATCTTGTCGGCAGGCGGCCAGTGGTTCTCGTCTAAGGTGAAAAAAGCAAGAATAAAATCGCCGGGGCCGCAGGGATCCGCTCTACGTAGAATTATGTCTTCCTCACTGCTCGAGAGGTCGTAGAAGACGCACGTCTGTCCGGACTTATCTAGTTGATCCTGCCAGTAGTCATATGCTTGTATTCAAAGATTAAACCATGCATGTCTAAGTTCACACTGTCTCACAGAGAAACCGCGAATTGCTACTTAAATCAGCCGAGGTGCCTTAAATGACACGATCCTACTTGGATAACTACCCACGCAGGCGAACGATGCCCCAGAAGACTGTCCGTGGTGCTCCCGGCGACGGGCCCTCCCAGTTCAAATGATAGAAGAAATAAATAATTTTCAAGCTATAGAAATTTCAGACTAACACTTTCCCGCCGGCATTTAAAGAAATCGAAGTATTCCAAGAATTGAAAATACTGGTCCCTCATTTTCACTGAAAACTGGGGAGTTAGCTTACAAAGCTTCATTTTAATCGTGAGCTACTTGAGATTGGACAACAATTGTTGTGTTGGAATTGATACTAACATTCAGTCATATCTCATTTAATTTCAGTTTTCTACCTTTCTGTTGATAGAATTACAAGTAGCAGTTCGTCCGAAACAGAAATCAAGAAGAGAATAGGAATGACCAAACCTACATTCAACAACATGAGACTAATACTACATCTAAACAACTACCGCACACATTAAAATTGAGAATCATCAAATGATATATATGATCTTTTCTACTGCATGGGGTCGAAACATGGACAATGAACAAGCTATTAGAAGAAAGAATTGAGGTCCTTGAGATGTAGAATTATAGAAGAATGGGGCACGTTTCATGGAAAGAGAAGAAAACAAACAAAGAGGTCACAGAAAACCTAGGAATGAAAAGAGAACTAATAAAGGACATCAAAATTAGACAGCTGAAATATTTTGGCCATGTAAAAAGACAATATTTGACTGAAGACCATTTTAGAAGACAGAGTTGAAGACAAACGTGCAAGAGGAAGACCGCGATATGAGAGGGAGAAGATAACATCAAGAGATAGACAGGAAAGAGTAGATCAGAGTGCACCACTAAGACAAGAGGCAGAAGACGCTGCAGGTCCATGGCAGCCGACCTTTGATGTGAAGATGGCAACTGATGATGATGATGATGAGTTCGTCCGGTAGAGATTGTCGTTACAAATAGGATGCCTTTATTCCAAATCTGAAAACTCTGAAATCTGAAACACACATGATTTTTATCAAGATATGACCTTAGAGATCTTAGCGTTTCTAAACCTGAAACATACATGATTCTATCAAGATAGGACATTAGAGAGCTTAGGGTTTCTAAACCTGAAACATACATGATTGTATCAAGATAGGACATGAGAGAGCTTAGGGTTTCTAAACCTGAAACATATGATTTTATCAAGATAGGGCATTAGAGAGCTTAGCGTTTCTAAACCTGAAACATACATGATTGTATCAAGATAGGACATGAGAGAGCTTAGGGTTTCTAAACCTGAAACATATGATTTTATCAAGATAGGGCATTAGAGAGCTTAGCGTTTCTAAACCTGAAACATACATGATTGTATCAAGATAGGACATGAGAGAGCTTAGGGTTTCTAAACCTGAAACATATGATTTTATCAAGATAGGGCATTAGAGAGCTTAGCGTTTCTAAACCTGAAACACGTGATTATATCAATATAGGGTATTAGCGTTTCTAAACCTGAAACACATGATTTTTATCAAGATAGGGCATTAGAGAGCTTAGCGTTTCTAAACCTGATACATACAGATCCTGGTTTGCCTGCCAGTGCTGAATAATGGCCTAAATGAGTCAAAGTCGCGTTATCAGGTTCATTTTCTTGATTAAGTCTGTACATTATTAATCTGTAAAAGTAACACAAGTTTTATCGCTTTTCATTCATTCTTTTTTTTGCAGTGTGTACTTCTTAACTTAAAAAAAAAAAAAAAAAAGGCCATCTACCGCTGCCATTTCTGTTTTAGTTTTTCCCTGGCATTCCCGACGGAAACAAATGCAAATTGGAGATTAAGCGCTGAGTGTGTCTGCACGTGCCTGTCTAATTATCTGACAACTTAACAAATGTTTTTTTAAAATGTAAAAGCCAGTGGGGAAAAACAAATAATAGACCGTATTTCCAACTATGCAGAAATGTCAGAACGACAGAAGCAATCTAGTGGTCTCCATGTTAAATGACGATAAAGTTGAACCAAATAACTTAATTCATTTTGCTGGTGGTTTAACGAATAACAACACGAGCGGCCGTAAGATTATTACGGAGAACCCCAGACAACAGAAAAGAAATATGTGTTAGATTCACAGGGAATCGAACCAGCAACCATCCACATAACGCTGTGAAAGTAAATGGTGAAAAGACACGTATCTGATTTAACTCTTCCCTTCATCATTAACCAGACTGAGTCTCTTATTCATCACGTTAGTTTCATCTTTAACCAGACTGAGTCTCTTATTCGTCACGTTAGTTTCATCATTAACCAGACTGAGTCTCTTATTCATCACGTTAGTTTCATCATTAACCAGACTGAGTTAGTTTCATCATTAACCAGACTGAGTTAGTTTCATCATTAACCAGACTGAGTTAGTTTCATCATTAACCCCACTGAGTTAGTTTCATCATTAACCAGACTGGGTTAGTTTCATCATTAACCAGACTGAGTTAGTTTCATCATTAACCAGACTGAGTTAGTTTCATCATTAACCAGACTGGGTTAGTTTCATCATTAACCAGACTGAGTTAGTTTCATCATTAACCAGACTGAGTTAGTTTCATTATTAACCAGACTGAGTTACTTTCATCATTAACCAGACTGAGTTAGTCTCATCATTAACCAGACTGAGTTAGTTTCATCATTAACCAGACTGAGTCTTTTATTCATCACGTTAGTTTCATCATTAACCAGACTGAGTTAGATTCGTCATTAACCAGACTGAGTCTTTTATTCATCACGTTAGTTTCATCATTAACCAGACTGAGTCTTTTATTCATCACGTTAGTTTCATCATTAACCAGACTGAGTTAGTTTCATCATTAACCAGACTGAGTCTTTTATTCATCACGTTAGTTTCATCATTAACCAGACTGAGTCTTTTATTCATCACGTTAGTTTCATCATTAACCAGACTGAGTCTTTTATTCATCACGTTAGTTTCATCATTAACCAGACTGAGTTAGTCTCATCATTAACCAGACTGAGTTAGTTTCATCATTAACCAGACTGAGTATGTTTCATCATTAACCAGACTGAGTTAGATTCGTCATTAACCACCAAAGTTGCACTCCTCTTTCATGGCACATTACTTCCAAATATACGTCATGCGCCGGATTTACAAAACATATTATTTTAAAAAAAAATCCTGCCTCTGTTGGTGTTCGGTCTCAAAATGTATGGAATTTTCCCCTATTTGTATTAAGTAGTTCAAATGACAGGAATTCCAGGAAAGGAAGAAGCAAGACTGGATAACACCAGAAACATTGAACACCATAGCGATGAGAAAGGAAATGAAAAGAAAGAAAACAGAAGCGAAATCCCCCAGGTTAAAGCAACTATATAGCGAACAGTACAGTCAGCTGGACAAGGAAGTTAAACGACAAACCTGAGCCAACAAAAGGAATTTCCTAAGCGATCTTGCAAGAGGCAGAAGAGGCAGCACTGAGAAATGAACAAAACACAGTATACAAAATAACTAAAATTATCAGTGGAAAACGAGGTGCAAACAATATTACATTAGTAAGAGATAAGCAAGGAAATCTCCTCACGACAGCAGAGGGACAGGAAACAAGATGGGCAGAGCGTTTCAGAGAAACTCTGAAAAAGAAACCACGAGAGACACAATTGAATGTTCCTGAGGCTGAAAACGATCTAGATGTAAATACAGACATTCCACGAAAAGAAGAAATCATCACAGCAATCAAAGAGTTAAAGAATGGAAAAGCTCCTGGTCATGATAACTTAAATGCAGAGCTATTTAAAACAGACCCTGAGCTAGCAGCAGAACTATTAGAACCGCTATTTGCACAAGTCTGGAAAACAGGGACAACACCAACGGAGTGGAACAAAGGAATAATTGTCAAATTGCCCAAGACGGGAGATCTTGCAGACTGCAATAATTGGAGAGGAATCACTCTTTTCTCAGTTCCCATCAAAATACTAGGCAGGATAATTATACAGAGAATTTCAAAAGCAGCAGACCACAAACTGAGGAAAGAACAAGCAGGATTTAGAAAGAACAGAAGATGTGTCGATCATATATTTACCCTCAGGAACATTATAGAGCAGTGCTCAGAATGGCAAAGGCAGCTGTACATTAATTTCGTTGATTTTAAAAAGGCTTTTGACAGCATACATAGGGACAGTTTATGGAAAATACTGAGGGCTTATGGAATTCCAAGCTGCATAGTGTCAATCATAAAAAGCCTCTATGCCAACTTTACGTATAGCTTTGGGCAGAGCAACCTAACCTTTGAGGTGAAGACAGGAGTATTCAGGGATGCCCCTTATCAACCACTCTATTTTTAACAGTCATAGACTTCGTGATGCGCCAGACAACAGAGGGCAGTCCAAGAGGAATAAGATGGACTACATTTTCTACATTAGAAGATCTGGAATATGCAGATGACATTGCACTACTAGCACATTCACATCAACACATCCAGGAAAAAACGGATAGACTTAATAAATATAGCCAGCAGGTGTTCTTGAACATCAATCTAAAGAAGTCTAAGGTCATGACGCTCAATGTGAGCAAGCCTAAGCCCATATCAGTATGGAATCAGCAACTGGAACAGACAGACACCTTCACATACCTAGGATGCATAGTAACTCCAGACGGCGGAGCAAGAAAAGACATCAACAACAGAATGAACAAAGCAAGAACAGCCTTCTTTAATCTAAACAACATCTGGAAGTCCTCTCAGTACAGCACAAGGACAAAATTAAGATTATATCAGAGCTGTGTGCTTTCTGTGCTTCTCTATGGTGCGGAATACTGGAGAGTTACAGAGAAGGAAATGTCGAAATTGTCATCTTTTCACACAACATGCCTAGGAAACATTCACCGAATCTTTTGGCCGAATACCATCACCAACCAGGATCTGCTTACTCGGAGCAAGCAAGAGGACATGCACACCATCATAGCTGGCAGACGCTGGAGCTGGGTTGGCCATGTCCTCAGAAAAGACTCCGATGCCATCACAAGAACAGCTATGCTATGGACCCCTGAAGGAAAACGAAAGAGAGGCCGACCAAAAACAACTTGGCGGAGGACTGTGGAGGGTGAGATGTAAAGAATGAACCAAGTTGGGACACTGTACGAAGGATGGCCACCGACCGAGCAAGGTGGAATAAATTTGTTGTTGCCTTACAAGACGCCACCAGGCGTGATTGCCACTGACTGCTTTGACGGTCGGCGGCTAAGGATCAAAGAAGAAGTTCAAATGAGTATGGAGATAGGAAACTCTTTACAGCGCGATAAAACAGGGGGCAATCTGATCATCAGAAAGGATCCTTCCGTCGATCAAATGTTTCCACATTTTAATCTACTTTACACTCTAAGAAGGACGGACCCACTTGGATCATGACTCCTAAGTTTCAGCCTACTGATGTCTTGTGCAGAGACATTAATCCACTCCACCTTGGGTGCAGCTTTCAACTTCACTCCTGTTTTTTTACTTCTGCCAGCTTGTGACATTACGGCTCGTTTGCATTTTCGGAATTTCCTCTCATGGCCTTTATTATCTATCAAATGTGGCATATTTTACGCACATAATTTCGTGCATATCCTCAGAATTATTACCCTTTTTTCCTACTATCAGCGTTCACGTTTCACGCATTGAAGCATGACAGGGCCAGACAATCGCCCATCCTTGAGAGATTTATTGAATCACCAAACGTGATAATACCACATTGACTCCAGGTAAATGCGAGTATAAAGTATTTGATCAAGATTGCATAATCACTTCCGATCCGACAGTAGAATGGACTTGCAATACGAGTTTAATTGTATAGACCACGATTTGTCTAGACAGATAGTCGGATTGCGACAAGTCATGTGATACAAGAGATAAACTAAGTAATCAGACTTCCAAATTACTTGGGATAGGGGATTATAGATAAACGGAATCTTGGAAGACATTGTGAAGAGTGAGCGGGAAGTGTGATATAAGTAAACTTTGACAACCATGTACGGAAATTACAATTCAATATATGGAAAGTGGCTATTTAAATTCTCAAACGTATGAGTCACGCAGGAAATTCCAGAAGCACTACTCTATAATAACATGTACTTTGAATGCCATTGGTTTGGCAATTCAAGTTTGCCCTCACAACAGAGACGAATCTACGGAAAAGCAGCATCGGCACTTTAGCATTTTGGCAAGTCCAAATATTAACAGGCCAAACACGACCGAATTTTATTTGCCTTTATTCATCAAGCCTAAATAATTTATGTGAAGAAACCTATTTTTAAAAATCACAAACGAACATTTCTTTACAAGTGTTAAAGTAATTGATCATTAAATTTGTATATGTTGATTCTGACAAATTAATAGTTGAATTAATTATTACAGAGCAAAAGGAACACGAATGACTCAGAACCTCTAGTGTATATTCATATATATATATATATATATATATATATATATATATATATATATATATATATATATATATATATATTATATATATATATATATTATATATATAATATATATATATATATATATATATATATATATATATAATATATATATATATATATATATATATATATATATATATATATATATATATATATATATATATATATATATATATATATATATATATAATATATAAATAAATAATATCTATATTATATATATATATATATTAATATATATATATATATATATATATATATATATATATATATATATATATATATATATATATATATATATATATATATATATATATATAGCTAATAAGAGGAATTTAGCTGAATTAAATCAGCTAGGGGATTGATCAAGGTAAATCATACAACATACATCTTCAAAAAAAGCGGAGATAAAAAGTTAACGTGCTCAGACTCATTCAGCATTGTTCTTGACTTCTGAAATATCTTGTGGAATTTCCTCGGGGTAGAAGCGTAATTATCCTTCTATCTACAACTCTGCCAAGAGTAATCTTGTGCGAAGGTAGACACCTTTGACGACCCACATTAGATAGGTCCACTGTTGGATTATTACTACAGAGCAAAGGGAGGCAACCCGTGACACATTTGGAAGCAACTGTGAAAGTAACCTTTATGTTAGAAATACAATACTGTCCTGAATTCCACAGCCCGTAGCGGTTGAATATATCTCTCTTACACACACACACACACACGCACGCACACACACACACACACACGCACGCACGCACGCCCGCCCGCCCAACACAAAGAAGCTAACAGGGAAATATAAGCAAGAAAATGGCCTCATAAAAGATAAGAATGGAAAATTGCTTAGTAATATCCAAGAACAAATGAAGAGATGGACAGAACATTTTGAGGAACTTCTATATAGACCAGCTCCAACTAGTCACCCAGACATCCAGCCAGCAGAAGAGGAGATACAAATCAGCTGTGAACGACCAAGTAGAGAAGAAATAAAGAAAGCCATAAAGCGTCTGAAAGATGGAAAAGCAACAGGTCCAGATGGCATTCCAGCAGAGGCCATCAAAACAGATATTGATACCTCTACGGAGATATTATACAAACTATTTGGCAAAGTCTGGGACAGAGAGGAAATACCAGGAGAATGGAAGGAAGGTTATCTGGTCAAGTGCCTAAGAAGGGAAATTTACAAGATTGCACAAATTATAGAGGAATAATGTTACTATCAGTGCCAGGAAAAGTATTAAACAGAATCATCCTTGAGAGATTAAAAGAGTCCATAGACAGCAACTGAGAGATGAACAAGCAGGTTTTCGACAAAACAAACCCTGTAAAGACCAGAAAGCCACTTTGAGAATAATAGTTGAACAAAGTCTGGAATGGAATTCACCACTATACATTGGATTTGTGGACTGCGAAAAGGCATTTGGCAGTGTAGACAGAGATTAACTTTGGAAATTGATGAGGCATTATGGAGTTCCTATTAAGATCATTAACTTAATAAAGAAGACCTACGAAGAAATGACGTGCAGAGTTCTTCATGAAGGACAACTTACATGCCTCTTGTCTCCATTTCATTTCTTACTGGCATTAGATTGGGTTATGAAAGCGTCGACATCGCACAACAGAAATGGAATCCAGTGGAATCTGACTAAAGAGCTTGATGATCTGGATTTTGCAGATGACTTGGCTCTTCTGTCACATGTGGCAGATAAAGGAACGAATAGTGAGAATCAGATATAGGAAAGTCTAGAAAAAGTAGAAAAAGGGGATGCACAAAAACAATGTGCATGAGACGGAGAATCCGAAAAAGAGGTTAAAAAATCCGGTTAGGCACGCTTTTCAGCAGCTCAGTAAGAAGCGTGAGGGAAGCAGTGCAGGTCGCACGATACCCCAGATATACGAGGGTAGCCATGTTGAGGCAACAGTGACTTGCTCAAGATTCTATGTACATTCGTAGGTCTGCGGTAGCAGATGTGTGCAGTACAATTTGTCAAGATATAATGTTTTATCCTGACAAGGAAGTGAAGATAGGAAGAGCGTGTTATGCTCTCATTCGTTAATACGGTATGTAGAGTGCAGTAGTTAACATAGTGCAGTGGTCCTGTTATTCGGGCCAGTATAGGAATCAGCTAAGGTTCAGGGAAAGCATCATTCCCCGGAGTCGTCCGGTAACTACAACCTAGTAACCTTAACATGGACAGTAATAACTAAATAGTCAAAGACGTTTTACGAAGATACGCAAACAGTAACATCTAAAGATAGACAGATAAAGCAATATAAAACAGAGTCTACTGTCATTGGCAAGTGAGCTGAATGAAAGTATGTCGGCAGGACCAAATTGTTGGAGGTCCAACTATATTACTGTTGTACAGTGTAAATAAACAGTGTTCCTGTTCAAGTGGTGTTCCTCAAGTTTTATATAGAAGTACCACTTTGTGGTGTATGACCACTCTGTATTGTTGTTGTGCATATCCATCATCATCATGTCATCGCTATCTACTGAGACAAAGAACCTGGACATACAGCGGCCATGTGGGGTAACCACCTGTTAACCTCAGGCGGCCACACACATAACCGTAATCAGATGCAAGACAAAATGAAAATTCTCGATGAGAGGTCACAACAAGTGGGCCTGAAAATACACAGGGAAAAGACAAAGATTTTAAGAATAAATGCAAGAAATGATAACAAGGTTGAACTTGAAGAAACACCACTAAAAGATGTAGAATCGTACACATATCTTGACAGTATTATAGACAAAGTTGGAGGGACAGACAGTGATATCAAAATAAGAATACAAAAAGCAAGAGGGGCTTTCATTGCATTGGGAAACATATGGAGAACAAGAGAAATCAAGTCCAACACGAAAATAAGAATCTTCAACTCAAATGTCAAGTCAGTCCTATTGTACGGCTCTGAGACATGGAGAACAACAAACACAACAACCAAAAAGGATACAGACTTTTATAAACGGGTGATAGCGTAGAATAGAAGGCCTGAAATGGTATGACAAAGTCACAAATGTGGAATTGATGACAGGAACCAGACAAGTGCCAGTGGAACAAGAGTTGAGAAGAAGACTCTGGCGATGGATAGGACACACGTTGAGGAAACCGGTTGATAGCATTACAAGGTAGTCCTTGTTCTGGAATCCACAGGGAAATAGAGGCAGAGGTAGACCAAAAAACACATGGAGAAGAAAACTGAAAACAGAGGTGAAAATGATGAGGAAAACATGGAAAGAACTTGAGCGGATGGCACAAGACAGGAAGACTTGGCATGTGTTTGTTGAAGGCCTATGCTCGGTGGGGATGGGGGGGGGAGGGGGGGGGGGGGGGGTTGACATAGGCTACCTCACCCACACTTCTAACAGCGAAAGTTAATAAAAGTATGCTGGAATATTGTGTAAGATTCACGAATAAAATTGTAGATCACTTTTAGATAGTTATTATTTACAAAACACAACAACACAACAACACGACAACACAACAACACGACAACAACACGACAACACCGACAACACGACAACACGACAACACAACAACAACACGACAACACGACAACACGACAACAACACGACAAAACAACAACACGACAACAACACGACAACAACGACAACACGACAACATGACAACACATCAACACGACAACAACGACAACACGACAATCCCGACAACACAACAACAACGACAACACGACAACACGACAAAACAGCAACACGACAACACGACAACAACACGACAACAATGACAACACGACAACACAACAACACGACAACAACGACAACACAACAACAACACGACAACAACGACAACACGACAACAACACGACAACAACGAAAAACGGTATATTAAAAATACGTCATATTTGTAGTTTGTATTTTCTGGTAAAAAATTGACATCGCGTGCTCTGACCTAGGCGATTTGTATCACAGCTGAAGATAAGACGAGCATCTTAAGAAACAAAAACTCTTATTCTCACCAGCTGTTCCGACTTCATAAGCTTGGCGCCCAGAGCGGCCGCCCCGGTGGACCACTAGTGATAATTTATGTAACACTTTAATTTGTATGACGAGGTTGTCAGAACCAGGTACAACCTCACTTTAGTCGATTCCTGCGACATGCTGGAGATAGCAGTAGTTATATTATTGATTTATTTCCCTGGAACTACACAAGGTACTGTTTATAAACAAGTCTCAAAACGATTTGACTAATATTTTATGGCAGTTGTGTGATCGTCTCCTCTGCTCCGCAGTAGTGGTCTAACAATGGCCAAACTTACAGTATAATGATGAGGGCATTCAAAGGTCATTCACCTTCGCTCAATAAGTTATAAATAACAAGAATGATGCTTCTATTTAAGGGAGCCTCACAGAATGATAAGGAAAAACAAGCATAACTGAGAGATCATCTAAGATGTCATGAACCTTTAGTAGTCTCCTGCCTCTTCTATGAGGAAGGTGACTCAGCAACTAATAATTTTATAGCTTTACATATTTATGTATTTAACGCACTATGAGTCACACGGGGGCAGACAAACAATTCACTCAATAGTGATTAACCCAACTATAGCTTTACCGTTACAGATAAACAGGTTTAATAATCACTTAGAATTTAAGAAGATTTAAAATAATTAACGTGGTTTAGAAGAGATGTACGATAATATTGACCATTATCGGATGATTTAAACTGTGGTAGACTTTGTGACAATGTTTGAAATGTCCTTTGGTTGAGCTGTTATGGTACTTCGCCTCCAGTGAGAGGTAGGCTGGCATCTGCTTCAGCCGCTGTTGGCGATGCAGGTACTGTCGTTTGAATAATCACATCACTAATAAGTGCTTGCTCCGACCTCCCCTTCAACATGCTGCATGTCTCCAGATAAAATCTTCCCCACGGAAGGAGCACAGCTTGCCTACCTGAAACCCCTCTCCCCCCCAACCCGCCCCCCCCCCCCCCCCCCCCCCCCCCCACCCCCCCCCCCCCCCCCCCCCCCCCCCCCCCCCCCCCCCCCCCCCCATTATCGAATCAGTCCTCGTAAACGGACAATCCGTGGATTGTCTTTATGACACGTTAATCACATTCGATGCAGTAGTCAGGACATCTCTCGTCACACCAAACCACTTGACAGAAGAGAGTATCGAAATTAAAGGTCAGCCGAAGGATGTATCATCCATGACACTGTCTATTGCACATATTAGAGTATAATCCCGTTACGTAACAGGAGAGATTTGTGCAGCTATAATGGACGACCCCCATCTGATCTCTAACCTTGGGATGTAGATATGTGATCTTTGGAGAGCCTACTCAAACCCTAGTAATGGGGGCCGTTCAAACTACAGGCCTGTCAAAAAAGGACACTGAGCAGGGATCTCCTACCATTCCTCGAGGAAATGAAGAGGGCCCAAAAGAAGATTCCTCACTGGCGCCTTTAAAAAAAAAATTACATAGAGCACATAACCCACATACCAAGAGGCATTTCTTTATAAAGAATGGATTGATGTACCGCAGGGCTAGAAACGAAGGACAGGAACACAACCATGTAGTAGTTTCTGCTGTCTATGAGAACCAAGTGCTTGAGATGAGCCATTTCATCCCATTTAGTGGACACATGAGAACCAGCACCAAGTCTCAATGTATCGCCTGCCACTACTATTGGCCAAGGATCACAGGCGACATCGAACGGTTCGTCAAGTCTTGTTCTCAATGCCAGAAAGCTGCACCAAAACACTGGACCATTAGCGACACCCAGGTAGGTGACAACCCGGAGCACCCCATTCGAAAGAGTGGCCGTAGATATAATTGGACCTCTGTTGAGAACTAAGAAGAGGAACACCCATATTCTTACCATAGCGGACACATGTTCCATGTGAAGCGAAGCCATAGCAATGCCAGCATGTAACTCAGTGCATGTACCAGAAGCTTTACTCAATATTTTTAAGAGATTAAGCTTCCCGACCCAGATTCTCACAGGCAGCGGGTCACATTTTGGAGGCAAGTTGACGGAAGATGTGCTTAGGATATTCCAGACAAGTTATATTCATACTTCGCTCTATAACCCTCAGAGTATCGGGCAAGTAGAGTGGTTTAACGGAACGCTCACCTCTATTCTTCGGAAGTTGGCACAGGAGAAGCCAGAAACGTGGAATTAGTATCTTCCCGCCGCATTATCTGCTTATAGGGAAGTACCCTAGGGAGTCTTTTCTGCCACACTACTTTTCGATAGACCTATCATATGACCATTATAAGCCTTATTACGGACATGGACAGATGCCTAGGCAGATGACACTGTAACATCAGCCTTCCGACGTGTCACAGATTTGAAACACCGTCTGAAGATTAGCTGGGAATTAGCCACAGCTAAAGTACGGGAAGCTAGGCGGAAACATGCCAAATATTACATTCGAAATAAGAAAGATCGAAAACTAGCAGAAGGAGAGAAGGTGTTACTATTTCATTTAAGGATGTTCTTCTTCTTCTTTGTTCGTCCTGAAAAGGACGTTGGTTGCGTTGTATCCGTTTACAGCGAAGCTGCGATATTTGTGCCTTTCGGCCGACACATCCGACTTCAGCACGGCAGTTTTGGGACCGGGTTAGCCTTCCCTCTTTGATCCCTACTCACTCAGCCAGACTGTAGTGATGCAGCCAGTTTCCAGGACCTCCACTTGGAGGTGGAGTAGGGTCTTGGTCAGCTCTGGTTCGCTGACCCTGACGCAAGCAGTCTAGCAATGGGTCGCTAACTGCATTCCTCACTGTTGGCGCGCCTTAGGTCCCATTTAAGGATGTTCAAGACACAGTAAGTCTTAGGTCCCATTTAAGGATGTTCAAGACACAGCAAGTCTTAGGTCCCATTTAAGGATGTTCAAGACACAACAAGTCTTAGGTCCCATTTAAGGATGTTAAAGACACAGCAAGTCTTAGGTCCCATTTAAGGATGTTCAAGACACAGCAAGTCTTAGGTCCCATTTAAGGATGTTCAAGACACAGCAAGTCTTAGGTCCCATTTAAGGATGTTCAAGACACAGCAAGCTTATGTCCCATTTAAGGATGTTCAAGACACAGCAAGTCTTAGATCCCATTTAAGGATTTCAAGACACAGCAAGTCTTAGGTCCCATTTAAGGATGTTCAAGACACAGCAAGTCTTAGGTCCCATTTAAGGATGTTCAAGACACAGCAAGTCTTAGGTCCCATTTAAGGATGTTCAAGACACAGCAAGTCTTAGATCCCATTTAAGGATGTTTAAGACACAGCACAGAAACAACTGAAAGGAGTCACAGCTGCTGATTCTCGTTTTTGTCTTCTAGAAAAATCTCGGGCACCGGGAATGTTCGAACTAACAACTGAAGAAACCTGTTGATAGCATCATATGGCCTGTCTTTGTTGTGGAATCCCTACAGACAAACCCACTGAGAATAGAAGTGGAGGCAAGCATAAAAGGAATAAAGACACTGAAACGATGTCAAAGGTCATGAAGCATGACATGTTTTCATTGAAGGTCTATGCTCTTTCGGAAACTTAAATGTAGCGATAATGAAGTAACTAGTGGCGAGCACACAAGCTCTTTTAGCAGTGGTACCACGCCTGTTTCAGGAATTACGTAAGAAGTTGTCTTCATATATCATCTCAGCCTGTGGTTTTAACATCATGAAGTCTGTTTGGGTTAAAACGAAAAAAAAAAGATTGTAAAAATCTCTATGGGAAATACATCTTATCTTCATGTTCTAAGACTGCATTTCTCTAACTTTGTGGCCGAGGTGTCCCCTGAATGGTCGGGTAGGTCTTCATGTACCCCTTAAGAGTATCATAGACATAGAACGCTTGCGCTTTGGAGAGGGCACTTCAGCTTACCTTAAGCTGTCGTCACAACACGTTTAGAAGCATCTTGTCCGACGGTCATTCTTGGTATGTCATGGAAGGACAAAGTGATAACTGTGGAGGTGCTGTCACGCGCTGCCCTTCAAAGGTTGTATACACTGCTTAGACAGCGCAGGTTACGCTGTCTCGGCCATGTCCGCCCCAAGGAAGAAGATCGCATCACCGAAGATATTTTCTACGGACAACTGACAGATGGTAAAAGATCAGTCGGACTACTGCATTGTGCAAGCCAAACACGTAGGTACTGGACATTAATTCAGCAGCGTGGAAGGACGAAGCTGCAGATCGCACCAAGTGCAAATACTCCATACGGCAAAAAGAAACTATGACAACAAGCAGAAAAGGTAAAAAGCAGGTGAGGGTTATCACCACGAAGACGCATTACACCAATAGTCATTTATTACTGGAGATGGCATTTATGTACGTAACATACTTTAGCCGAAAAGAAAAGTAATCGTGCAGTTACTGGGGGCTCTTAAGATACACACAGAAGAGGTTGACTTGACCTTCAGGCAAGTTGTGCAAGGCGACTAATATGAGGTTGTGCCTCAGGCTGGCAACTTGATCATGTCAAGATAATTGTCACATGACCCAAGATAATTGTCACATGACCCAAGATAATTGTCACATGACCCAAGATAAATGTCACATGACCCAAGATAATTGTCACATGACCCAAGATAATTGTCACATGACCCAAGATAATTGTCACATGACCCACCGCTGCATGAACCTGTGTAGGCTGGCAACTTGATCATGTCAAGATAATTGTCACATGACCCAAGATAATTGTCACATGACCCAAGATAATTGTCACAAGACCCACCGCTGCATGAACCTGTGTAGGCTGGCAACTTGATCATGTCAAGATAATTGTCACATGACCCAAGATAATTGTCACAGGACCCCCCCACTGCATGAACCTGTGTAGGCTGGCAACTTGATCATGTCAAGATAATTGTCACATGACCCAAGATAATTGTCACATGACCCACCGCTGCATGAACCTGTGTAGGCTGGCAACTTGATCATGTCAAGATAATTGTCACATGACCCAAAATAATTGTCACATGACCCACCGCTGCATGAACCTGTGTAGGCTGGCAACTTGATCATGTCAAGATAATTGTCACATGACCCACCACTGCATAATTGTAGGCTGGCACTTGATCATGTCAAGATAATTGTCACATGACCCAAGATAATTGTCACATGACCCAAGATAATTGTCACATGACCCAAGATAATTGTCAAATGACCCAGCTGCATGAATGTGTAGGCTGGCAACTTGACCCAAGATAATTGTCACATGACCCAAGATAATTGTCACATGACCCAAGATAATTGTCAAATGACCCACCGCTGCATGAACCTGTGTAGGCTGGCAACTTGATCATGTCAAGATAATTGTCACATGACCCAAGATAATTGTCACATGACCCAAGATAATTGTCACAGGACCCACCACTGCATGAACCTGTGTAGGCTGGCAACTTGATCATGTCAAGATAATTGTCACATGACCCAAGATAATTGTCACATGACCTACCGCTGCATGAACCTGTGTAGGCTGGCAACTTGATCATGTCAAGATAATTGTCACATGACCCACCGCTGCATGAACCTGTGTAGGCTGGCAACTTGATCATGTCAAGATAATTGTCACATGACCCAAGACAATTGTCACATGACCCAAGATAATTGTTACATGACCCAAGATAATTGTCACATGACCCAAGATAATTGTCACATGACCCAATATAATTGTCACATGACCCAAGATAATTGTCACATGACCCAAGATAATTGTCACATGACCCAAGATAATTGTCACATGACCCACCGCTGCATGAACCTGTGTAGGCTGGCAACTTGATCATGTCAAGATAATTGTCACATGACCCACCGCTGCATGAACCTGTGTGTATGCTTAGTGCAGCCTTCCTACAAGGGAACCAGTTGTCATTGTGGCTCTATGTTCCTGTGTATGCTTAGTGCAGCCTTCCTACAAGGGAACCAGTTGTCATTGTGGCTCTATGTTCGGTAAGGAGATCAAAGGAAACTAATGATAACGTAATCGCTACATGATCAGATCTCAACTAAAAAGACAGATCAAAAAATTAAGACTCAAAATTTAAAAAACAAAGATTTGCCACTGAACATAATGAGAGAACTTCTCCCACAGATTTTCAGCAGTAATGCCAGAATGAGGTGTCAAAGCTGATAGCCGAAATTAGGTGTCAAAGCTGATAACTGACGAGAAATGTCTGCTAAAGCCTCAATTTTGTTTCTCTTTGTATTTTTTTTCAAACACTTTTTATTTAAATTTATGTGAGCTTTGTTTAGATGTTTCTAATCTTGGAGCCCTTGGTTCTTTAAGTTTCAGATGACTTACTAAGCTGAAATTGTGCATACGACCTTCTATTGTAGTACATTTTAAACTATCAAAATGTGAAGGAACCTTGAGTGACCTGGTGCTGGCCAGCCATACCAAAAATTAAAGCCGAATAAGTCATTATTTCAGACCTACGGGTCCTGAGAGTTCCTCTATAAATGCCTTTGTGCAGATGAGGAAGGACATCCCTCGAAACCTTGGGGTACATGAGGCTCTGTCCATTTTGGCTGGAATGACGACGTCTCGATGGTTCGGAGGTTTTATAGCGAATATGAGTACACATGAGGGCAAGTTCGGGCACAATGGGCTAATCACCTGTTTGCCAAGTCACTTCGATTACATGTCCCGCCCATGGGCCTTGTGCACTTGGGTCCCCTCTACACCTCGTTTCACGGGGTAGAAGAGGTTCCGATTATGAGATGAGATGAAGTCATTATTTTGTCCCACAAATCTGTAATTGTGAAAGGGTTACAGAACTCGTTGACGCTACGCTGGATGTCAAATTATAAATAGGATCACAGAATTAGGTGACTTATACAAAATTGGGAACACAAGCACATAACATTTCCATTTTTAGTATATTTGAACTAAAAGTGTATAGCCTAACTCTGGTTTTTCCCTTTCTTGTTCAGTTGTGTATCCCAATATTTGACAAACCTATATTCACAGAAATACGTTATCACACATAGTAACAGTTGACAAAATGCTGAGTTTGCTGTATCAGGATAATTGTCCAACTAACTGGCCCAGAACTAATACATTGGAACGCCTATAAACGTTTCTTGGAGTGGCGTGTTAAAGTTATATAAATCTGTTCTTGTTGCACCTTCTTTTTGGATAGAACATAGGAGTAACGGTTTTTCAAGAAAGCTGACACATTCTGCACAAAGAAACAAAAATCCTAAATTGTATATACAACGTCCGAGGTACCCTGTCGCTACCTCTCGAGGTACGTTCGAGAGTTTATGCACCCCCGCTCGAGAATGGCGGCTCTAAGATATAGTATCATCGATAAAAACTATAGAAAAACGATATTTCGAAAATGTGTACACCATTCCCTTGTTACAATTTGTCTAAGCGAACACGTATTGCTTTGAACAATGAACAAATACCGCAAACGTTGTCGAAAAAAATACGCAATAAGCAGGCAAAGTACAATGAAAGTTTAGTTCAGCACAGTTAAATAAAACACACATGCCTTGCAGTCTTGTTATCTTGCATTTGCAGGAAATTATGGAACCGGCGGGAATCAAACATGAAAGCTAAATTGGAAACCCATTAAAAGATCACGCAGGCCTTTCGTTTTTTTAAATTTTTTCATTGTACATTGTTCTAATTTAGAATGGTCGTAGTGAAAAAATTGAAACATAACGAACAATGACACATTCCCATTAACTTTTTTGGGAAAATACGCGCATTGCACAGTGAAAGCTAAGTTGAAAACGCAGTCCTTCCTTTTATTATTTTCGTTGTTGTTGTTGTTATTGTGATGCACTGACCATTAATCGTGATACGCTTGACTCATCATCATCATGTGACGTATTCTTTCCAGAACGTTGTCTCCATTATAGCTGCTCTGAACGCATCACGATTCTGGGCAAGTCGACCTGCATCAGCCAAAGACAAGTTCAGACTCTCTGTGATGTCCTGGGTGCACCGTCGTCTAGGTCGACCCCTTCCCCTTTTTCCAGGGACCATGCCTTCCATCACTGTTTTTTCCAGGCTATTATGTCTTTTTATATGACCGAAAAATGTCAGCTTCCTTATTGCGATGGTTTACGTTACTACGTTTGACTACAGAGATCTCTAATAAACTTCAAATGTAATGAAAGGAAATGTAATAAAAGGAAATGTAATGAAAGGAAATGCAATGAAAGGAAATGTAATGAAAAGAAATGTAATGAAAGGAAATGTAATGAAAGGAAATGTAATGAAAGGAAATGTAGTGACCACTGGAGAATTAATGCCGTCATGAGGCCATGCAACAGCAAGTGCACTACTTAATTGTTTCCCGTCGTGTTTTAGCGGGTTACTTACTTGTCTGTACATAACTACTTTGACAAGACATTTTGACACATTTTTGACAGCACCGATAATAACCACTGACATGGCATTTGGAAACTGTTAAGTGGATCGCTCATACGTCCACCTTCTACACTTCTGGTTGAATGCTTCGAATGAAACTTTCTCTTCTGCCAGTTTTAATTCAGCTGATCAATAATTATTTTAATATCATGAGTATGACAGTGAAATCTCCAGACGTCTTGTCTTTAATTATCTTTAATTAATCGTTAGCCATGTCATGATCACATCTAAGTAACTGGGATGTGAGTAATCAGAGACACGTATTCTAATTTTAGAGATACGTCAAAGCTGCAAAGACTGTCTCAGATTTACACATTTTGTTCATTTAGTTTCTATGTATCGTAACACTCCAGCCTTAGGAATTATGTACGTTCACTTCTCGTCACTATCATCACTACGTTCTTCATCTTTATAGAGCACGAATCCACCATTGCAGATGGCCCGTTTGAGGAAGCAGACGTCAAAGTATGCGACTGTGCAGCATTAGATTCTTTAGCAGTTAGTTTTACACGATGAAGCTGCCAGGCCCCCCTCCCCCTACTCCCACATGTTCTTGTACCCTCAAGGTAAACGAAACAGTGAGTTGTTGCCCCTGTGTTGTTCCCGGGGGTGTCTGAGGAGACAAAGAAAGAATAAGACTGTTTCTACCTCAAGCATGTCGTAGGAGGCAACTAAGGTGAGGTTATGCATGATGCTGGCAACCACCTCGTGTAAAACAAATTGCTACATATACTACAACTGCAGAAGCACACGAATGCCTCAACGCAGACTTTCTTCAAGTGGGATATCTGCAGTGGTGGGTCCATGTTTCGTAAGCAGCAAAACGAGAAATGAAGAAAGTACTGAACCCAGAACCAGACAGAGAACAGTGTTGGTGGAACCCAGAACCAGACAGAGAACAGTGTTGGTGACACCCAAAACCAGACAGAGAACAGTGTTGGTGACACTTAGAAACAGCATTAAAAAAGAAATCGGGAGAACTTGAGCGGATGGCACGGGACTAGGCGGCGTCGCGGGAACTGAGTAGATTTGTATGCTGGATCAGAAAGACGTAGGGTTTGTTGATTAGAACGGATTTGGTTGAATCATTTTATTATTCAATTACAAAGTTTAAAAAAGATGATCCTATATCATATACTGCTGAAGGGGAGTGAAAAACTACGGCGTCCAATTGGCTCAGCAGTTAGAATGCTTGCTTCTAGCGGCAAAATTGAAGGGTTCCAGGATCGCATCCTACTAGAGTCACACTCGTCTACACAGCTAAACATGAATATCTGGGTCTACTGGAGAGTTAGCGAAAGGCAGCCTGGAATGGAGGTGGACCCCACCTCATAAAGCTGACATCTAGTATAGTGTAGTCTCTAACACTCACACAGTTGACCCTCATGCAAATACGACACTCTCATTATTTCATCCACTGAGAAACACCACAAACAAATACACACGCAAATAAATCAACTTATTTGTCGTCTAAATCTCCAGGACCTTCTACTGCAAGGGTCGGTAATCAAGGAGCTTTTGGGATACACTTTTGTAACACTCAGTGGTCTATCAGACCTACCATATGTGTGTGTGTGTGTGTATGCATGTGTGATATGGGTGGATTTAGGCTGACTTCTCAATGATAATAAGGCCACACTGTCTGGCCACTATGGACGTTGCAAGTATAAGTCCAAGTACGTTGTAAATCTTTAGCTCTGTCCAATACCACCCCTATCGACACCAGGTATGTTATAGTTGAAGTGTAGGGTGTCTTATCTGGTTTTTGTTGTTGCTGTGTGTATAGTAGTGAGGTAGTTCACAGAGTTACAGCACATGAAATATGACATGCGAAGTCATAAAAGGGTAAACTGCTCTTGACGTTTCATCATTTATTTGACGCCACAAGTACAGATACGTTACATAAGTCATAGACATCAGTAGTTCAATGTATTCAGCATTCTAAAGTATCTTCATGCATCTGCATACATAAGGTTCATCAAAATCCTGCAACTGTGTCAGCTGCATATCATCAATGTTCATTAAATAATAATCAATACTCCTCTCTGATGCTGGCAGATCAGATGTACAAAATAAGTCTATTATTGTCCGCACGAGAATAGCATTTCAGGAGTACAGGTCAAGCTGACCTTTATAGCATCCCTAAGTCTAACCCTCGACATAGGTGCAATCGCTGGCATAGCGAATCCTAGAACATAGAAATTGTTCTGTGGGCCTAGAGCGACCCGTGTATATATATATATCTCAGGTATAAAGATACCGGTGGTGAAATTTCCTAGTAAAAGAACCTCTCCATTCTGTAACACACAAGCGAGCAGAGATCGATACAATGTCTAACATCTAGGTAGATCACAGAGTTCAATAAAGGAGGGTATTACCTTTCTTCAGAATCAACACCACAAAACATACGCCTCCAGGCGGTTTTTGAATCATATAGGGAAAGCCTCGTTAGCTAACTAACTCACAGGAGGACTATAGAATTCCCTATCAAAAAGCACAGACGCAGCAGCGTCCTTTCTCTGCTCAGTACATCTCGTCGAATCCCTGGGCGGAAGACGATTCTAACTTTCTTAAAGTTTAGACATGCGCAGAACGCATACATCTGACTAACACTCACAACGAAACGATGAAGGAACCATTTCAACAAAGCTATGTTCAGAAATCACGCCTTATATGGATATGGGAATAAAACTCAACCCTAGTTTCAATCATTCCAAGAAATAGTTGACCGATACTACCGTATAAGGAGACATCGTTCGAAAAAATGAATCAGCGAGTCAAGACACAAGATAAGATAACCAACGAGTCAACCAACAAGAAAAGGTAACCCCCATAGTAAAATGTACCCATAGTTTAAACAAGGATTATTTGCCTTAGATCAAAAAGAATTTAAAGTGTACAATTCATACAGATTAATTACACACAGTCTTAGAAAAATTCTGTGCGTAACAGATTACCGCACCCCCCGGGAAAAAAAATGAAACATTTTTTAAAAAAATCCTAGAGCCAGAAAAAACAGGCTCGTAACGCACGTATGATGCGCGGATATAATGCCTAATATGAGGCTAGCTCGACGCATGGAGCGAAACTGAGATTATATCTCAGATCCTTAGAGAAAAAATTTCCCTAAGCGTACACGTATATTCCAGGGAGGTGCCACCAACATACGCCACATGATGGCAACATCATAATGTAAGCAAAATTATACTCACATAAATACAAATATGTTATCATAGTATGAAGTGTAATAAACTACACATTTGAAACAAAAAATACATTATACAATCATACAATGTATTAGTAATCAATACTAATAAATCAGATGTTCCTCTTAGACATGGATATAATCGTTCCACAGCAGGTAAGAACTTGACATACTTCATGGTTGACATAATGTCCATACTCTCGCAGACGTCAATGATGTGCTGCGAAAATATCAATAACACAAATCTTTATGGTATAAGCTAAATTTCTTAATACAGTACTCAAAATACAATATATAAATTGTGGCCATGTGAGCTTTTGGCCCGTATATTGCTAACTAAGCCTTCTTCCGTTATACCAAAATCAGTAACAGAACAAGGCAATTACAATGCTATAAATTCCCAAAATGAGCACATATGTGCTAATATATCCTTATAGTAGAGAACTGTTATAGATCTCGACGTTTAACAGGGACTATATATGACAGAAGAATTAAGTGGAATCATGTGGGCATCTAGACAGAATGTCTGCCATCACATTATCCGAACCACGGATAGCTCGCACCGTGAAATGAAAGGGTTGAAGAGCTATGGCATATCGAGTGGACCTCGAGCTCTTCAAGTTTTTGCTCTGAATAGCAGTAAGAGCTTTCTGGTCGGTTTCCACAATGAAATGTGCGCCTAGAAGGAATCTTTGCAACTTGAGAATTGACCAAACCATAGCCAATAATTCACGGTCTAAAACCGAGTAATTCCTCTCTGCAGCATTTAATTTCCTAGAGATATACATCACCGGATGCAGAGTATCAGAATAATCCTGCATTAGTGCTGCCCCAATCCCAGTGGACGAGGCGTCACTTCGAAGAACAAAAGTCTTCTCAATAGTAGGTAACCTAAGGATAGGTGGAGATGAAAATAGAGTTTTAATCTGGTCCAATGAGGATTGGCATTCTTGAGACCAGCGAATCAGATTAGGCGATCCTTTCTTCAATAAAGTAGAAAGAGGTGCCATAATGGAGGACAGATTCGGAATGAATCGTCCATAAATTTGTATCAAACCTAAGAGACTACGCACTTGTTTTTTAGTCTTAGGGACAGAAATGTTAAGTATTTTTGACACATTGTGGTCCTCTGTCTTTAAAAGACCATGACCAACACGATGACCCAGGAAAAAAATCTCACTAAATCCTATAAAGGCTTTAGAGGGTTTTGCAGTTAAGTTATACTCGCGAAGAGTAGACAGCAATTCGTATAAACCCAAATAGTGATCTTCCCAGGAATCACTGAACAGACAGATATCGTCTAAGTATGCTATGACATCTGTACGATATGCGAGAATTCGACGCATCATGCGTACGAATGTAGCAGGGGCGTTCATAAGACCGAAAGGCATGAAATTCCATTGGAATAAACCCCTCGGTGTAGAAAAAGAAGTAAAAGGTTTGGCTCGTTCAGTTAAAGGAACTTGCCAATAACCTTTCGATAAGTCGAGTTTGGTAAAGAATTTAGAATTAGAAAGCTTGTTTAATAGCTCTTCCAATGAAGGCATAGGTTCAGCATCAAACTTCGTAACTTGGTTCAATTTGCGATAATCAACGCAAATGCGAATGTTATTATCTTTCTTTCGAACAATAACCATAGACGAAGAGTATGCTGACGTGGATGGTTCAATTATTTCAAATCGTATCATTTCATCCAATTCTTTTTCGACTTGTGACTGAAAATGGATAAGTATCGGATAGGGTCTGACTCTGATAGGATTATGGTCAGTTAGTATTATGTCATGTTCAATGACATGTGTGTGTCCCGGGATGTCGGTAAGGACATCCTGAAATGTTTGTAACATCGAAGAGACTTGTCGATGTTCCTCAGCGGAAAGATTAGGAGAAACGGAAACGTTTCTCCAAGATTCCGTTGAATGAAGTGGGATCACAGGAAGAGGGAGATTGACATCAGAAAAAGTAGTTTCCTCATCCTGTATAACTGACAGGGATGAGTAATGACCATGAGGTACTGGAGAATTGTCCGTTGCCTGGAAAATAGGCTGCAAATAGTCAGGTCTTTCATGAAATTCGTGAGCATATTTATGTAGAAAGTTTTATGCTTTCCATCAATATGGACAACATAGTCGACATCGGAAATTTTAGAGACTATTGCATACGGACCTTTCCATGCAATAAGATGTCTGTTCTCCCTTGACGGAAGAAGAACGAGTGCTTTGTCACCTGGACAAAGTTGTCGTAGACATCTATTTTTATTTGCAAACTGCCTTGCCTTTTCTTTAGCAAATTTGGATGAAGAAGTTGCTAGTTTGCATGCCTCGATGATCTTTTGCCTAAGAGCAATGACATACTCATAAGACGACTGAGTGTCATCGCTAATATTATCGGCAGTGATAAGATCGTGAAGTAAAGACATAGGGCCGCGCGGTCGCGCGCCAAAGACAAGTTCAAAAAAAGAAAATCCTGTGTGTTCATTGGGGACCTCTCTATAAGCAAAGAGAGCCGCGGGTAAAACCCTGTCCCAATCCTGAGGATGATCCTCAGTTATCTTCCCAAGTAAAGTTTTGAGTGTTCTATTCAAACGCTCAACTAACCCATTAGACATTGGGTGATATATACTGCTGAGAGACCTTTTAATATGTAGCATAGACATTACCTGTGACATAGTGTCGGATATAAGTTGCGTGCCATGGTCTGACAATATTTCTCTGGGGAAACCCAAGCGAGAAAATATCAGCCAAAGAGCGTCTGCGATATCAGCAGTGGAGATGCTCTTAAGAGGTATAGCCTCTGGCCAACGTCTGCACATATCGACACATGTAAGGATAAATTGATGTACTCTGGTCGACTTGATCCTAAAAGGACCGATAATATCTATTGCCATTTTCTGAAAAGGGCGAATAGGAATGTCAGCAGCCTGGATAGGCGCAGTATGTCGTGGTCCTTTCGATTTGACCTCCTGACACACTTTGCAAGAACGACAGTAAATTCGTATGTCCTTGCTCACAAATGGCCAAAAGAAAGCCGCAAGAACCCTCGACTTTGTACGGGAAAAACCCATATGTCCAGCACATTGCGAGTCATGAGCATGTTGCAATATTTGCAATGTCATACTCTTAGGCACAAGAATTTGAGAATGAGTGGACGTAGTCGAGTCTTGTACCATACGCACAAGTACGCCGTGCTTCATAGAAATCCAAGACTTTCTATTAGTATTCTGATTTGGATCACCATTTTTTGCTAGAATGAAGAATTTTTGTAAAGAAGGATCTTCTTCTTGCAATTTTATAAACGAGTCACGTGAAATAATCAAGTGACTATTTTGGCTATCTACTTCATTATTATCAGTTAATGAAGTTTGAGGTGGATCCAGAGCATGTGCTCTTGTGACCACCGCATTGGTAGCTTCAATGTTTTGCTCATCCCAAACAGCAATCTGCTGTGGGGTACATTCCCTAACTCCGTGAATACGACCAATAATAAGGTCCGCAATAGGGTTTGGAAGAAGACATGCGTGGACATCTCCCGTAAAGAAGGGAGTAGAAATATGTATTATGGCAGTAGGATACTTTTCCAAAGTGCCACCAAATGTGACACATTTGATGACCTTTCCTGTAGCACAGGATGGATCTACAAGAGATTGTCTAACACCAATAGTAGTACATCCAGAATCAAACAGAACTGAGACTGGATTACTATTTACAAGACCCTTATGTAGTATAAGAGAACCTCTCCCGTCATGCGCAACTGCAGCAGGAAGAGCGGGAAGAGGATGACCACAGCTTAAAGTAGTTACGGTAGTCGGTTCGAACAAAGTACTGCATTGGGGACATTTAGTTGCCCCACCAAAGTCAAAAGCGGAACATGTGATAGCACTAGAGTTTTTATCATCATCACCTTGTTTACATGCTCCCTGAGACTCTTGCTGTACAGAGTTTGCCTGTTGATATCTCTTTCTTTTATGTTGCGATCTACCGCGACCATTATTACCTCTGAAATTATCATTAAACTGTCTACTGTAATTGTTATCCTGGTTTTAATTCCAGTTTCCATAACTGTCATTATCATTTCTGTACTGTTGAGAACCTCTATTATATTGGTTTTGAGGTCTCCGCGAAAAATAGTTTCCTCTATACTGACTACCTTTGCGAAAATGTCTAAAATTATTGGGGGTAGTATACCGTGGAGTATCAGCTTGTCTCCAGTTCTGCGAAGAAGAATCAGCCTGAAATTGATTGCTATGATTCTGAGCATAATTACGGTTACTCTTCTTATTAAAATTTTGTTGGCTACCCTGATATTTACGCATGAAATTTGGGCCATAAGGTGCTGCCGAAGCAACTGGCAGACCTTCTTTTACTTTAGAGTTGCTAATGGTTACGTGAGGATGCGCAGTGACAAACTGGCAACATTATTCTTCCATTTCTTTTATGTTTTTAGGCTTACGCTCATGAAGAAAAGAAAGAAAAGATTCATTGACAGAAGACATAACCTTGTCTCTAAGTAGTAAGTCCATAAGTGCTTCATATGTATGTTCTGTCTTAGACAGCTCAACCCATCGTGAAAAAGTAAGACGTATCTTTGAAATGAATTCAGAGAATTCAACTCCAGTATCTGGCAACATATTTTTAAATTGAAGACGATAGCCGTCTTCGTTAAGTTGGTACTTCTTTAACAAGACTGCCCTGATAACCTCATAATTGTTCTTGTCAGGCTCATCTACCATACTTAACATACTCAAAGTATCACCTCTAAGTAAATTGGACAACTGATAAACATACAGTGATTTATCTATGTTATGTGTTTTACATGCACGTTCGAATCTATCCAGATAAAACGTTATATCGTCACTGGAAGCATTGAATGCTGGTAGTTTAATCTTAAAAGTACTTGCATTGAACTTATCTGACACCTTATTTGCATCATTAGCATTACCAGTGTTCAACAATTTCAACTTTTCTAACTCCAAAGCTAAGAGTTTTTCTTCATGTTCCATTTTTGTTTTTCTCTCATCAGCCTCTCTTTGTAACCTTCTTTCTTCAGCCTCAGCCTCTAATCTCTTATTTTCAGCCTTTTTTTCAAGTCTTTTATTCTCAGCCTCTTTGTCCAATCTTCTCTCCTCAGCTTCTCTTTTCTGTTTTTCCATTTCCATTTGGAATCTCCTTTCCTCCACCTGCATCTGCAATTTCTTTTGTTCAGCTTCTATTTCCATTTTTTTCTCTTCCGCCTTTAATGCTTTATCATATTGAGTAGTCGCATATTCTTCTAACTTATCACCAGTCTTACCAAGGGATTTCCCTTGATTAATAAAGTACTCAAGTGTAGACATGATGTCTAATATTATGAGTCCAAAACCTGAAATAATTAATTAACTTATTTCAACCTTAATGGTAACAAGACTTAAAAAAGTACTTGTATAATCACAATGTTTACTCCAATCTCTGTGGGAAACAAGTCTTTGACAAAGAACTTGTATTATCAAATGTATAATAATACCACCAGTCACTTCTTAATCATCAGGGCACTACACAAATAATAGTGCATAACCATATATCCATCAGTTATTTATCATAACTGCACTACACAATTAATAGTGCATAAGCAAAAACCACCAGTTAGTTATGATAAGTGCACTACACAGCTAATAGTGCATAAGCAAATATTTAACAATACTGAATGCTAACTAAGAACTATGTAAACAATAACAAAGATCCAAGACAATGTAAACAATAACAAAGATCCAAGACAATGTAAACAATAACAAAGATCAAAGACAATGTAAACAATAACAAAGATCAAAAACAATAAGAAAACATTCGCATAAGTCAACTAAATAAACAGCAGAATTAAAATAAATATCACAAAGGATGTGATGACAAATGCGAAAAATGTAAACAAACAAATGACGTCACAGTGTATAAACGAAAATGGTGTAAAGAACTGAATAATAGAAAAGAGGAGACCTACAAAATACAAAGAAATCACAACAAAACTAAAGAATGCGAAAAAATACCGAAAACAAAACTGCACATGTCGTCACAACTAAACGTAAATAGCAATAAACATTGCTAACAATTTCCAATTAAGGAAATTGCTCTGTTCCTAACGGCACGCTCTCAATAGATACCTCTATGACGTGGTATTATCTATGAGAGTCACCTACCCAACCAGCCCGCTGAAATATAAACATATAAATATACAAATAACATATAACATGTAACAAAAAGTGTGAAAGTATAGAAGGCTCAGTTAGAACATAAGGGCACAGTTCACAAACAAAACAGGCCACTTAACTTCTATATGTCCAAACGTCAGCACGGTGCAGAACAGGTTGCGATCAGCATTCTGAGGATAAATGATCCAACGTTGATCGACAACTGCTCCCATAAATAGCCATGACGTAGGAAATGAGCTTCTGATACAGGAAATGTTGTTTCGGCACTTGTCCTTCTTCCTTACAATGCTCGGCACTTGACCCTCTAAATGTATTAGCAGAAAATCGACTTGATCGGTGCTTGTCCTTCTAGATCAGGAAAACTTCGATAAACTGTCGAGCAGCGCCGGGTACTTTCAAAATATTTCTTTGAAGGAAGTGAGTTCAAACTGCAATGTTGTATGAAGTATGCTGTCTGGGTTTGTTGACCCCCGTGAGTGCTGGTACCAGATTAAACCAACATCTGGCCACCATAATGATATGGGTGGATTTAGGCTGACTTCTCAATGATGATAAGGCCACACTGTCTGGCCACTATGGACGTTGCAAGTATAAGTCCAAGTACGTTGTAAATCTTTAGCTCTGTCCAATACCACCCCTATCGACACCAGGTATATTATAGTTGAAGTGTAGGGTGTCTTATCTGGTTTTTGTTGTTGCTGTGTGTATAGTAGTGAGGTAGTTCACAGAGCTACAGCACATGAAATATGACATGCGAAGTCATAAAAGGGTAAACTGCTCTTGACGTTTCATCATTTATTTGACGCCACAAGTACAGATACGTTACATAAGTCATAGAAATCAGTAGTTCAATGTATTCAGCATTCTAAAGATTCTTCATGGATCTGCATACATAAGGTTCATCAAAATCCTGCAACTGTGTCAGCTGCATATCATCAATGTTCATTAAATAATAATCAATACTCCTCTCTGATGCTGGCAGATCAGATGTACAAAATAAGTCTATTATTGTCCGCACGAGAATAGCATTTCAGGAGTACAGGTCAAGCTGACCTTTATAGCGTCCCTAAGTCTAACCCCTCGACATAGGTGCAATCGCTGGCATAGCGAATCCTAGAACATAGAAATTGTTCTGTGGGCCTAGAGCGACCCGTGTATATATATATATATATATATATATATATATATATATATATATATATATATATATATATATATATATATATATATATATATATATATATATATATATATATATATATATATATATATATATATATATATATATATATATATATACATATCTCAGGTATAAAGATACCGGTGGTGAAATTTCCAAGTAAAAGAACCTCTCCATTCTGTAACACACAAGCGAGCAGAGATCGACACAATGTCTAACATCTAGGTAGATCACAGAGTTCAATAAAGGAGGGTATTACCTTTCTTTAGAATCAACACCACAAAACATACGCCTCCAGGCGGTTTTTGAATCATATAGGGAAAGCCTCGTTAGCTAACTAACTCACAGGAGGACTATAGAATTCCCTATCAAAAAGCACAGACGCAGCAGCGTCCTTTCTCTGCTCAGTACATCTCGTCGAATCCCTGGGCGGAAGACGATTCTAACTTTCTTAAAGTTTAGACATGCGCAGAACGCATACATCTGACTAACACTCACAACGAAACGATGAAGGAACCATTTCAACAAAGCTATGTTCAGAAATCACGCCTTATATGGATATGGGAATAAAACTCAACCCTAGTTTCAATCATTCCAAGAAATAGTTGACCGATACTACCGTATAAGGAGACATCGTTCGAAAAAATGAATCAGCGAGTCAAGACACAAGATAAGATAACCAACGAGTCAACCAACAAGAAAAGGTAACACCCATAGTAAAATGTACCCATAGTTTAAACAAGGGTTATTTGCCTTAGATCAAAAAGAATTTAAAGTGTACAATTCATACAGATTAATTACACACAGTCTTAGAAAAATTCTGTGCGTAACAATGTGTTTGTGATTTTTAACTGCAGGGAGGAGGGAATAATAAACTTTACAAAGAAAAGTTCGCGTTCCTATCTCGTGCAGTTCAGGAATATATTTTAATAGCCAGCCCGAGAGTTTTCATTGGGAATGCCGAAATAGTACCTTTAATCCCGGCGACACCGCGATTTTAAATACCGATGAGAGAGGTCTAGGTCAAAATTTCCCTAGTTAAAAATTCTTTCTTCTCCCCCCTCCCCCCAACCGCATTTACGTAATCTGAAAAAAATCAAATCATGAAACCAAATCATCCACTGTGATGTACCGGCAGACAGAGGTTGAGTGGTTGTCGACCCCTGTTCTAGAGACTCCTTCCCCACAAACACAACCCGTGACATTTCCTCTCTAGTTCCCATAATGTTCCAACGTTTTACATTGATTGTATTCCCAGGTGAATTTCCAAACTGTCCATACGTCTTCGCTAATGTTCCACAATGTTTTTATACATTCATTAAAGCCGACTTAAAATGATTTAACAAACTGAACTTTCAAGGTACTATGTCTGCCTATTGCGTGTTTATTTTTTCTGAAAGCACTTTTAAAATGTTTATTACAGAGCGGACATTTCAAAAGGCAGTAATACTTACTTTTTTTTTTTTTTTTTAAACCTGAGATAATTAAGGATTTCCTTCGCTAGTTCATTCCCCATTTCTTGAAAAAGAAAAAATTAAAAAACACACAAATTCATGTCTGGTTCCTTCAATTAGCTCCACAATGGTTATCACGTCTCACTAATGAAGGAGAACTTTGTAAATCTGATAACAGATAATTAAAAAGGTGAAAAAGAAGTTTATTGGAGCTGGTTTTGCCATTAGATGGGGGTTACTTCGGCAATAACTTCTTATTTTATCTTATTTTTCTTTCTTTTTTGAGAAATCAGGATATCGGTTCTCGGCAAGAGTAAAAGTAGGATCGTCACTGAAAAGAACGGAGCTTCTATTCAACTGTGACGTACGTCTAGTTCGACAAGTGAATTTTCCCTGATTTGATGAATGATTAAAGGGACTTTTAGCTTTTCATAACATTAGAACCCCTGAACTTTTGTTGTAACTTTGTTGATTTGCCAGAGCGAACCGATTCCACCGGGGCTCATTAAGTATGCGGCATGAGATCTAAAGACACTGAGACGATCCCCAGAACAGAGAAGCTAGTTCTCGCAGGAATTTCCCATCTCCGTGCGAACACTGAACCGCTCGCAAGATGGACCAGAGCGGTCAGAAGAAAGCGGAGACAGCGAACAGAGCAACGTCTCGCAGGAAGATGACACGGCAGTGCGAACCAGAGTAGACGAAGAACGCTTCTTGCAGATCTCGCACTTCTGTGGCAACCGGCAGACTTGCCCGAAAGACTGAGAAACAGGAGAGACGGAGATCGGAAGCCAGGGGGCAATCGCGGTTAACACGATGGCTAGAAACCTCGACTTTTCCTGGGTTCTAAAGAGGCGCTAGAATCTAACAGGTCCCACTCATCTTGAATTCCATTTAGATATATACAGACCCTGAAGAATGCAACTTTATCACTCATTTCGCCAGACTTTGACAGAAGCACTAGCATAGTGAAATCCTGTTTGATTCACTCTGGATACTCAACTTATTTGCAGTGAATTCTATTCTGTGCTAAACGGTATAATATATTTGTTTTAAAGTGATCAGTGGTCTAGTTCATTCATTCATTTTATTTCACTGGATTTTGTGATTAACTTAAAGCTATTAAATTAAACTTATCTCAAATAGTTCCAGTGGAATAGGTAATGAAGTATCTATTATATTATTTCCCAAAATGATAGATACTTAAATGCTTAAAGTAACATTTAAAGACGCGAGGGAATTTATAACTAAATTTAATTGAGTTTAGTTCTGGTTTTTAGGTATGTTTTAACTATTAAATTCGCGTGGAGTTCTTCCTGAATTTTATAAAAATTATAGACGCGAGTGTATAAATAGTTAACTGTAAATTTATCGCGCTTTGGAAATGATACTTGATTTTCGGTATGAATTACATGTTTTCTATCTTTTATCTAGAGTGATCGTTACCTTAGCGATCCCAGCAAGAAGAAGTACAACCTGGTAAAGAGTCCCCAGACTCAGTTCTTAAACCCCCTTCCAGAATCTGATGAGACTGTGTATTAAATTTTAAATCTTTGAGGCGATCCTATGTTTGGGATCCAGCTATCTAAATTAATAGAAAGAAAGCACCCCCATTGACAAATTTAAACACCTCACCAAGTATATTCAGTTGTAACTGGAAGAAGAACAATCGCCAGAGTTTTTTATTAAAATTACTGCTACACACAGAGAGAGAGAGAGAGAGAGAGAGAGAGAGAGAGAGAGAGAGTACATATTTACCTGAACTGTGACGGTACCTAGTTTTTCCTCACCGGATTTAAAACCTACCTCACTGGACAGTTGTAGTCACCTCGGTTTTTTTAAAGCAGAAGGTTCACCACCAGCGGTGAAATCTAAGAAGCCACACCCCATTCTCACCAGTATCTACCTGCGACGGTGCCATCCCATAGACTCGTTTTATATCAGAAAAATAAACCACAAGAACATTTAGTCTTCACGACAGGCGATAAGCGGGAATATTTGCTACCAGCCAAACCTCGCTAAATCTGGGGCCGGACATTGAAGTAACAGACACTCTCAATATGTCAAGTGTTAATTGATGAGTTTTTTTGTATAGTTCTATGGATTGCCTGCTTCTAAGATCGGTAAGTCTGTGTGTGAGTTTGTGTGTTGGCCAGCACGTGCGTGCATGACTAAAAGGAGATTTATGTGCAACTATTTTAATTGCTGTACCTGGTAGACACTTTGTTAGTTATTCCTTACATGGTTCACTTTATATGTGGGATTTCTTAACCTCTGTTATTTCCCCTTCCTAGTCTGCTTAGTAGAAGGGAAAACCGTTAAAGATAATAGGACTAGTTTCCTAATCGCCTCAGATCTTCCTTTTTCCCGATAGGAAGTAATTATGCGTGTGTGTATATATATATATTTTTCCACAGTGTCTGTGGTTAGAAATGTATTGGGCTAGCGGGGTATTTTTAAATTTTCAAACTTGCGACTTCGTTTTCGACACAAGCTAACGGCCTCGTCTCGCACTGTTGGCCCGAGTAGCTAATTCAAACCTCTAACACTTGACAAGCCGGCAGCAGGTGTCCGCTCTCTCAATCTTATGCGTTCGTGGGTTTTATTCTTTCTATCTTTCCTGGAACCACTACGCTAGTAGAATTTTTCAAATTTTTATCGTTAACCCTTGACGGGCGCGTTTTAAAGGCCTATACTACCAGCGCGGCGATAAGATTTCTCACTATGTTCTGTCCTGCTTAAATCAATGCGTTTTCTGGCGCAGGAAAGAAGACGCGATACTACTTTTACTAATTATGGCTTTATTACATATAATTTATGATTTTATCGCTGCATCACTGTACTTCACCACACATCTCCCCACCTAAGAACTTGCCTGATGCTAGTTCCAAACAGTGATACACATAGATAAAATCAACTCCCTACGCCAGCTGAATACTCTGATTTGGATCACAGGGATGCCTACTGAGGAAATCTGCACCCACGTTCAGTGACCCCGGAATATATTCAATGGTAAATTGATATGGCTGTAATAATAACGACCATCTTAATAATCTGGCATTTTCATGCTTGGCCTGTGATAAGAATACGAGAGGCTGATGATCCGTTTGGACCACAAATGTTCTACCACATAGATAGATCTGGAACTTTCGTATCGCCCAGATCAAAGCTGGACATTCTTTTTCGCTTGTTGAATAGTTTTACTCCGCTTTGTTTAACTTGCGGCTAGCATAAGCGACTGGATTCAGCTCTCCCTCTGGTGACGATGATCTTTGCAACAACGTAGCCCCCAGGCCCACATAGCTTGCGTCACTTCTCACCACAAATTAGTGATTCAAATCAGGTAATTTCAAGATAGGCTTGCTTGTAAGTTTTTCCTTTAACCTTTGGTAGGCTGATTCACATTCACATTGGGCTGACCAAACAATTCTATCAGGATTTCCCTTGCGAGTTAAATCCGTCAGAGGAGCACAAATAGAGTTAAAATTTTTGATATATTTCTGATAGAATCCATACAACGACACGAAAGATCTCACGTCTTTCTTTGTTTGTGGCCTAGGTGCTCTCTGCAATTTTTCAAAGTTCTTGGGGTCAGGGGTCATATTACCCTGAAACATAGTATGTCCCAAGAACTCCAACTCTTTACAACAAATACAACATTTTGTTGGTCTAGCCGTCAAATTAGCCTCTCTTAGTCTCTCAAACAGCATAGTCAAAGAGTTAATGTGTTCCTCAAATGTTTCTGTTGCAATGAGGATGTCATCCATAAAGTTTGTGAAGCATGGGTTATTTAGTGGATCCAACAATTTTCGCATCATCCTAGAAAATACACTCGGAGCATTTTTCAACCCAAAAGGTAACATGTTGAATTCATAATGTCCTTCCGAAGTGCTAAACGCCAAATAAGGTCTGACCTCAGGTTTCACTGGAATCTGATAATAGCCGTTGCTCAGGTCCACCTTCGAAAAATATTTTGCCTTGTTTAGCCTGGCAAATAATTGATTTGTGTCAAATAATGGATCCACCTGATTCTCTGTGACAGCATTCAGTTTCCTGTAATCTATACAAAGACGATGTTTTCCAGAGGGTTTTCTCAGCAAAACCACACTGGAACTATATGGAGATTCGCTATGAGAAATAATTCCTTCTTTCAATAGGTACTCAATCTCCTCTTTCAAAGCTTTCTCCTTGGCTAACGGGATCGTGTAGGCTCTCATACAGATCGGTGTTGGGTCTACTAGTTTCATGTCATATTCTAACAGATTCGTGTGCCCCGGTTTGTCTGTTAACACGTCCGTATGATCAGTCAGAACCTTTTGAACCTGTTCCCTCTGTTTTTTCGTCAAGTGTTTACTGACTTTTACATGTGCCGGTGTCTCACATGTTTTCAAGGGATACTCATGGGATGTGAGCGGTTCATTCTTCATCCCTGTTGCTATCGACAAGGACATTAAGTGTGTTCCTTCCTGGATTTCCCTGTCCAGATACTTCTTTAGAAGGTTCACAGATATACTTTCTCTTTCCCTTTCTTGTCGATTTTATAATTTGTTCTAGACACCTTCTCTAGAACAGTATATGGACCTTGCCATCCAATTTGTAGTTTATTTTGGCTGCCGGGCAGTAGAAGAAGCACCTTCTCTCCCACAAATAATTCTCTATCCTTAGCTTTCTTGTAAAAATAGGCAGCATGTTTTTTCCTGGCTTGTCTGAGATTACCATTTGCAAGTTTCCAGCCAGTTTTAAGACGAGTGGTCAGCTCGTTCACATATTGGTATGATGAGGTAACAGTCTCTTCTGCCTTCTCATCTGTCCAGGTCCTCAACAAAGCCTCTAATGGACCTTTTATTGGCCTCCCAAATAACAGGGTTGCGGGTGCCATCCCGGTTGAATTATGTGGAACTTCCCGATACGCAAACAACGCAGCGGGCAGGTATTGGTCCCACGTATCAGGTTTCTCATGTGCCAGCTTTCTCAGGATAGAAATGAGAGTCCCGTTGAACCTCTCTACCTGGCCGTTCCCTTGGGGGTGATACGGACTACAATGAAAGTGCCTGGCTTGGAAGATCCTGAAAACTTCTTCCGTTAGTTTCCCCTTGAACTGTGAGCCGTTATCAGTCAAGATTTGATGCGGGAATCCTAACCTTGTGAATATTGTAAGTAATGCCTCTGCGACATGCTTGGAATCGATTGACGACAGGGCTACCGCCTCTCCCCACATAGAACACGTGTCCACCAGAGTAAGGATGTAACTGTTCTTCCTCTTGGTCCGAGTGAGAGGTCCCACAATATCCACTGCAACTCTCTCAAAAGGTGTTCCCACAATGGGCATTTCCCCCAGAGTTGCTGGAGCAGTCCAGTGCTTTGGAGCTACCCTTTGACATTCTGGACAGGATTTTACATATCTCTTTATATCCTCCGTTATTCCTGGCCAGAAATAATGACAAGCTATACGCTGTCCTGTTGCGCTGATCCCCATGTGACCACTGAAGGGAATCGCATGTCCTAATTCCAACACTCTCTCCCTATATGAAGTAGGAAGAACCAGCTGGTCGTGACCATTTGTTCCAGTTCCGGTCTTCCTATATAATAATTTGTTCTTCATGTAATAGTCCCCTTTGCTTGGAGGTGTGTGGCATTTAGGTAATTTTTTGTAACAAGGCTTGAGTGTCTTGTCCTCAGCCTGTGCCTTCCTCATCTCTTCTGGATGAGTATTTATAGGTTCATCTTCTTCCTTTCTGGATTGTGATCTGGTCTGGACGGCTGCCAAGACCACAGGTCTCTTGGGATTCCCCAAGAAGACATAACGACACCCCAATATCAGAGGGTAGATGGGTGCGTCGATCACTGCTGCTCTGATTACTCCTTCCACATAGCAAGTTATCACCTTTATCCTGGCAATGGGAAGTTTCATAAGTGGTATGTCCGTGGTCGCCCCTTGTATCTCCACTGTTTCTGTGGTATACTGATCTGGGTTCACCAAATGTGCACTCACAACAGAATCAAAATCTAAGCCTGTATCATAGAGACACCTAATGGTGACCCCATTGCAGACTACATCCTCACACACTGGGGGTGATAAGGTTCCTGCTGTCCAGTAGGTTTGTCCTTTCCTCCCTTGTTCCCCATCTTCATAGCAGCAAATCCAGAAGTTTTCTTATGACAAAATTTTATGTCATGACCTTCCCTCTTACACCATTTGCAATATAATCTACCTTGATGAAAAGGTTTTCTTTCATCATATTTCCTATCATTGAATTGTGGGTTTTTGTTTCTAAAATCATTGCGTGGCCTATCAAAATTGTGCTTACCTTTGTTCCCCTGATCTTTGTTATCAAATCTATTAGAGTTTTGTGGAGCCTTAAAATTGTCAATCTGTTTCTTTTTAGCGCCAGCTACCTCTGCCTGGGCTGCCTGATACCTCTCAGCGACATTAAGTAACTCACCCAGCCTCTCTGCACCTTGTTCCATGAGAAACTTTCTCAAGTCTGGAGCCATGGACTCTCTCAATTGCTCAATAAGGATCATCTCTTTAAGATCTTGGGTTTTCCCCAGAGCAGTCCATTTCTCCAAGTATGTCTCTAAACGTGCAGAGAACTGGTGATAGGTCTCACCCGACAGTAGTTTTCCATTCCTAAACTTTTTCCTGTAAAATTCTCCGTTCTTTTCATACCTTAGCAAAAGAGCCTGCTTTAACATGTCATAATTGTCTTGGTCGTCTTTGCTCATCTTGGCAAACACTTTATAAGAAGTTCCCCTCAGCCCCTGAGATAACTTTAAACTCCACCTTTCCTTCTCCAACCCATAGGTGGTGGCTAAAACCTCAAATCTAGACAAAAATGATTCAATGTCATCGTCCCTCTCAACATAATGGTCTAAATGGAACCCCATAGCTGAAGTTGAGGCTCCCTGACTAGCAGTGGCATCGGAGTTAGAAGGGCTGGCACCATTTTCAGGAGCATGCCTTGCAATTCGAACTCTTTTAGTCGTAGCTCGTGCTCCCTCTGTAATCTCTTCTCCTCCTTTTCAGCTTCCCTCTCTGCAGCCTGTTTTCTTTCCTCAGCAGCCAGTCTTCTTTCCTCTGCCTCCAACTTCTTTTCTTCAAATTGGAGCCGCTTTATTTCAGCCTCCCTATCCACCTCCAATGCCCTAGCCTCTTTGTCAGCCTCAATCTGCAACCTTTTAATTTTTTTCTCAACTTCTAATTTTCTTTCAGCCTCTTTTTCTAATCTTTTTTCTTCACGTTCAATAAATTTATCAACCTCTGAGGTTACATACTGGACCAACTCTGGTCCAACCATATTCATCTCTTTTGCAGCCAGCACAGCAGCAGATCTGAACTTTGCTAGGTCGGCCATAATATCAATCTTTAAAATGATCTAATATAATTTTCCAAACTCTTAATAAACAGAGTACTAACTCTAACTAACTAGTTAACCAATTAATTAACCAATTACTGGCTCTCAACAGTCCATCGGCTTTTATTTTCCCTTTTAAATACTTTTATAACTTTTGGGGACACTAGTGCTACAATATTTAAATTACTAAACAACTACCAAGTTCAAATCCCAGAAGAAGAGACCCCAATTTATTGTGGTGGGTTTTGATGTTATGAAATGATGTTGATATTTTTCCTTAATGTACTGAATGAGGCCAGCTGTGAAGGTCCCTGATTCTAACAAATTTAGGGTGAGTTATCAGGATACCTTTCCGCTACCACCTTATGGCCTCAAGCAGACTTATTCTTGACTAGTATGAATGATAGCTACATCTAATGTCTAGGGATATGCAAGTGTGGTGTGATGGTACTGTAACAATAATACACCTCTACACAAACAAGTATTAAAGGCTATGATTAAAGGAAATAACACCTGGGATATATTTATAAAATTAATAATTTTCTTTATGATTTATTTGGTCCTGAACCTAGTATTCTTCTGGTCAGGACTTTAAAAGTGAAAAGAATTCAAGATATATATACAAAATGTAAATTTTAGACCCACAGGGACAAGTGTCCAAACAAATACTGTTAAATTATACTAATGGTGTTACTAAAATCTGTCTATTACTGGTTTCTAACACTGGATGGCTGTTTGGGATTCTTATAATCACTCCCAGTCTCTTTAAAATACACTGTCTCTGTTAATTTCACTAGGGAAATATTTTATTTCTTGAATACAGGGGTATGCTGCTCTTATAGCTGATGTACTGTTAGGGTACCAGATATTTCACTTATCTGGCCCACTGGAACTGTCTGAATTCTTTCTGCCGAATGACCACTGCTCCAAAAGTAATAGGGGGAAACTGGCGACCCCTATCACTACTGGCCCCCAAAACTCCTCAACAGCTTTCACATAGAACTCTGGCACCGGACTAGTGCCAGATAAGACCCTGTAATAATGAAACAATGTCTCCTGGGTGATATCCTATTTAGACTGTATTTTATATACAAAAGAGCATACATAAGAAATAAAGAGCTGGGTCATATCCAATGGACCAATCCAGCACATCCATTCCACAGTGTAACAGTGTTGTTCACATGTCTCTCCTACAAAGGCGGCACTGCATCTGCAATAATCTTATTAATCTTTCTTTTCTACCATACAATGGGATAGGTGAGCTGTGTCCCTCTGGTCACCGAAGAAAACATTTTATTTCACAAAACATGTGCATTTACAAAACTGGCAATGTGTTTCATCTTAATTCCCCTTCAAGCCCTGCATAAATCAGCTTGGGACCTGATTACTTAGTCGTGATGGCAGCATCTCTCACTCACATTAAAAAAAAATATATATATGAATAATGTCGGTTTTACCAGAATTCAATGAAAAAAACACAGGTACGATGAATAGCAGATTCCAGATGTACTGCTTGCTGGACTGTGATGCCTATACTTTCATATATATTTGCTTTATTAAGGCTAATCACTTTTCACAAAATTCACAACGTCCTGCTCTCCGGACTATCTTCTACAAATGGCGTCAAGCCGTTGAATTTTCTTAATAATATGAAAGGCTTTGGCCAATGACCGAACGACAATTTTGAAATTTGAAATTAAAAGCAAAAACAGACTTGATTTTTGGACACTACCAAGTTTTTTTCCTCTCTCATTCTTAGATTTCTACTGCTAAATATATTTTGTGTTAAGCCATCCCATAATTTTTCTCCCCCTTTTTCTGCCCCTTTCTACAACAGACTGCATGTAACCTTTTCCTGCCTTTTTCAAGGACGCGTCAAAAAAAGTCACCGTTAGTGCAAGTCCAAACGAGCATGTGTTGGTCTGTCTGTACGAACAAATACAGTCTTTTGTCCATAACTTTATTTCTATCTGTCGGATTTTTGATTCGAAAGCATATTATGTATCAGGACAAGACCAGCTCTTAGACTAGCCAACTTTTATGATCATAAACCTAGTAATAAAGAATTCAATATATTTTCCATTTTGGTGTTCGTTGTTTTCTAAGTTTCCCCTACTTGAATGTTATAAAAAACGCCTCAGATCTTCCTTTTTCCCGATAGGAAGTAATTATGCGTGTGTGTATATATATATATTTTCCACAGTGTCTGTGGTTAGAAATGTATTGGGCTAGCGGGGTATTTTTAAATTTTCAAACTTGCGACTTCGTTTTCGACACAAGCTAACGGCCTCGTCTCGCACTGTTGGCCCGAGTAGCTAATTCAAACCTCTAACACTTGACAAGCCGGCAGCAGGTGTCCGCTCTCTCAATCTTATGCGTTCGTGGGTTTTATTCTTTCTATCTTTCCTGGAACCACTACGCTAGTAGAATTTTTCAAATTTTTATCGTTAACCCTTGACGGGCGCGTTTTAAAGGCCTATACTACCAGCTCGGCGATAAGATTTCTCACTATGTTCTGTCCTGCTTAAATCAATGCGTTTTCTGGCGCAGGAAAGAAGACGCGATACTACTTTTACTAATTATGGCTTTATTACATATAATTTATGATTTTATCGCTGCATCACTGTACTTCACCACAGTATTCACCGACAAAACATTTCACTTCTATTCACCGACAAAACATATCGATTGTATTCACCGACAAAACATTTCGCTTGTATTCACCGACAAAACATTTCGCTTGTATTCACCGACGTTCATGTAAGCTCCACTCTTTTCAGTGACGACCCTATAATATAATACAAACAAAACAACAGCTAAAACTAGATGAAATAGGAAATCAGGGAAAGAAGAATGAAACATTGTATTTGTGGTTCACAATTAACATCTCTGAACTTCGGGCTAACCCATAGGTGCCCGTCTCCCCCAGCGACTGTCGAAGGGATGACTACCGATTGTTCCAGTAGCACTTTTTAATTCTAAAGTAAATTGTTATCACTAACAACAATCAGTAGCACGTGACAATGTGTGTATCCCAAAACTGAAAATAACATGACACTAAATAGCCCAATTATAAATGACAATTAAGATGAACTGGATAGACCAAGATGGAGGAATGAGAGGAGGTAGAAGAAGATCAATGGATGCTAGTCCAGTCTCCTCTCACATCGTTGAACAAAAATAAATAAAAAAACGCTGTTTGTTTCTGGGCTATTGAACTTTGAGATGCATCCTTCATCTGATGTTATTTAATCTGATGTTATTTAATCTGATGTTATTTAATCTGATGTTATTTAATCTGATGTTATTTAATATGAGGTTATTTAATCTGAGGTTATTTAATCTGATGTTATTTAATCTGATGTTATTTAATATGATGTTATTTAATCTGATGTTATTTAATCTGATGTTATTTAATCTGATGTCGAACGGACTGCAGAAGATAAACAGACATGACCTAAGTTTGATAAAGCCAATAGTTCTCAGAGAGGTTCGAAGTTAGTGAATGAATTAATGGCAACACCAGATGTATACTGTTCAACAAAATAAACACATAGCTATCCGAGGGCGCGTTTTTATGAGTTTGTTAGTAAAATTTGGTGCTAGGGTATATAAAAACCAGCCTCAAATGTTCTTTACAGTGTCAAATGCACGTGTTGACCTGAATTGCGTTCGTTTTTGTAATCGTTACAACGCAGTGGTCAATAGTGTTTATGACGCAATTTTTGACCACAGCTCATGTTGCGCGCACGTGAAAGCAACACAATTTGGGGTGAACACTATTCACTGACTACGCAACTGAAACCCTATAAAAGGATAACGCTACACACAAAAAATTCAGTTCATTTTCAAGCAGACATTTATAGCGTCTCTATCGATAAATTTAAGGAACATTGCTATTGGCCGACTGCATGCAGGCGAAAGTCAAAGTCAGGTTGCCAGGCATCTAAACGTGCATCAGAGTACCATCAGTCGACTTTGGCACCGGTTCCAAGCCACTGGCTCAGTTGAAGACCGGCATCGCAGTGGACGACCCAGAGTGACAACAGCAGCGGAGGATCGCTTTATTCGGCTTCGTCACCTCAGAGACAGGTTTACAACAGCTTCCTCAACTGCCCAGTCATTGCCTGCAGGACGTCATGTGTCTGATCAAACTGTCCGGAATAGACTGCATGACGCTGGACTTTGGGCACAACGACCTCACCGAGGACCTGTCCTTACGCGCCGCCATCGCCAAAATCGACTTCTTTGGGCCAACCAGCATCGTCCCTGGGCAGCTGACAATCAATGGAGACGTGTCTGGTTTAATGACGAATCTTTCTTTTTGTTGCAGCGTCACGATAGACGGCGTAAGGTCTACCGTAGGCGAAATGAACGTTTTGCCCAAAATTGCGTTGATGAAGCTCCGCCGCACGGTGGTGGAGGTGCAATGGTGTGGGGAATGATCAGTTACAACGGAAGGAGTCAATTGGTGCACATTGAAGGAGGCTTGAATACGCAACGATACGTCAATTAAATTCTTCGACCCCATGTCCTTCCACTTTTGGCTGCCCAAAGGTCTGTGTTTTAACAGGACAACACCAGACCCCATTGCGCACGGTTGACCACGCAGTTCCTGACTGCCAACAACATTCTCACCCTTCCCTGGCCATCCCTGTCTCCAGACATGAGTCCGATTGAGCACCTGTGGGATGAGCTGCATAGACGTATTTGTCGCCGAGACGTTGCTCCAGCCAATCGTCGTGATCTTTTCCAGGCACTCCAGGAAGAGTGGGCAGCCATCCCACAGGCCCACATCAGACGTCTGATCGCATCCATGCCCAGGAGATGACAGTCGCTGATCGATGCAAGAGGAGGCCACACACCATACTAACGGGAAAGCCCGTACGCCAAAAAACTCTCGTGAGTGACCCAGATGTAAAGCAACTGTCAATTGATTGGTTGAACCCTAAAGTATTCTTGTGTGCAATTTGAACAATTAACTCATTAAATTAAAAAAGTTATTGAATGTCAAAATTATGGTTATGTGTGTGCCTTCAGTAGCTATGCGTTTCTTTTTTTGAACAGTATAAAATCCAGTAATAGGATGCTCCACAGAAAACTGTCTATATTTCTTGTCTTTGTCGCCTGTTTGTAATTGTGGCTGGCCAAGGGTCAACCCCTACAATTACAGAGTTTATAAAGTACCGTCCATTTGTAAAAGTAATTCCATACCATACCTATTGTTTAAAAATTATATATTACTTCCTTTACTAGTTTTAAATAAATAATGGGGGTTGGAGTCGTTAAGAGGTATTTCGTCCGCCTCGAATTCTAGAGATACCAGGTTCGATTCCTAGTTTTATGCAAATTTGTTTTCCAGAACCAGTGGTCCTAATGATGTTATATTCCTCCCTGGTCTCATAGGTAGTGAGATCGGATGCCTAGCCTTCTCAGATAAGGGCAAAAAAATAGAAGGTCCCGTGTGCAAGTTGGAAATCGTATAGAGTAGGCCTATCAGGCCGCTGCTCTGGCAAAATTTAAACAATCAGAAACCTACCCACCACATAAATATACTACTGGACAAAAGTTAAGGGCCGCCATTCAGTTTAGACAAGGTTTATATAATTGATTGGCAAACTGTAAAGACAAGTGAAAATGTCTTTAAAACTGAGCTCAGAGAAATGTGTATACATTTCTGTGTGCACTAGATTAATTTTTTTCAAATGTCCAAAAACTGGGTCACTTTAACCCGCACATGAAAATTGCCATTGTTGCTGCAAAAACTCGTGGTTTTTGCAACACGCCCCACTAGTTCAAAAGGTGAAAATGTGAGTTGAATTTGAATGCACGTGGAAAATGATCATCGGTAAAGAGTGTTCACGGTTGGTATGCAATAAATCAGTATGACAGGTGGTCGAAATGATCACTGCATTAGCCATGCCACCAAGGAGAAGTCTCAGCACTGTAGACCGTGGTCGAGCTATGGCATGGATTCAGGATGATCAATCTGTTCGTCATGTTGCAAGACGTTTAGCAGTGTCCCACTCTACCATTCAGAGACTTCTTGAGAGATTTCAAGCTACCGGACATTTGGAAAATCGACCCTGCTCACGAAGAATTATATAAACCTTGTCTAAACTGAATGGCTGTGTTACGTACATTTATTACCTAAGGGGGTAGTCTTCGGTCCTGCCAAATGTACGCACCAGTCTTAATATAGTTATATTATTTGAGCGTTCGATTGATTCACGCACTGACGTGCACAATGCAGTGTGAGTTGCTTTGGACGCACGGGTAACCTAGTTTAGGAATTGTGACGTCATGTTTTGTATGGGGCAGTACGGACCATGTTGATGTCCGTGGAATATTTCTTGTATTCGTGGCAAGTTGGTGGAAGCCATTATTTCTATTGATATATATATTGGTCTTCATGTCGAAGCCAATAGTGGAAGTATCATGTAAGTGTCGCCCCATTTCACATTGAATGTTTATCGATTTTTAATTGAAGTATCAGGCCGCTCCTAGTTATGGTCTAGCGGGAATCCATCGTAGTATGTCATTCCTAGAGTGGACAAACGGAGTCGATTGCCTTGTTTGAATTACCGTAGAGGGAGGATACCTACGAGGAAACGAAGTTAATTGATTTTGTACGCTTCACATGTTTTAATATGCCGTTTCGCCAATGCCAAAGTCATGGCATGGATTTTTGGAGAGGTTAGTCAACAGAAGACTCTAACCTGATTGTATTGTCGTGTATAACTTTGTCTGGATTATATATATGCTACATAAGTATTGTATGAAGAAAGTCTGGGAATTTTACGGGTACGATATCAAAGATTGATCCTTGAACATGAATCCGTTTACCACGATAGACGTCCTTGGAAGAAGGTCAACGGACTTCATTGTAAATGTATATTAGAGGGTAACAGAAGTGATCCTCAGCTCACGTGGATAGAAGAGGACTTGATTGTTGAAGAATCTCCAAGAATTTAAGAGTATGATCAGCAACTTTAAAGTATGACATTTTGCATCTGTAATCTGTAACCATGACCGTCTTGTGTATTCCCGTCTGTATCGTGTCAATAAATAATATGTACTTTCACCAACGACTTGCGTGCAGTCCTGAATTGGAAAATTGACTACTACTTGTTGGAGTTCAACTTAAGAACACTTCTGAGATATTTTCATTGAGAAAACCATTCGCGTATTTTAAGCTAGCATAGACCAGTGACACCATACACTAGCTTACAACTACCTCTTGACCAATAGAATGAACATCCAACAGGCTGCCCTTAACTTTTGTCCAGTAGTATATTTATAGAATGTGTGATTCCTATATATAGACATTGGAATTCTCGCCGATGTTACGGAGTTCGCGCACTGTGCTGAGATAATCTTTGTGTGATCTAAGGAAGGAGATCGGAGCACTGAAAGACAGGTCCGTGTGCAATAAAGGTAGTTCTTGAAACCAAACCAAACCAAATAAATAATGAAGGAAACCTCAACTCTAAAAATACTAAATAAATAAATATATGTAATTAACAGACACTCTTTGGACGTAAAGGAGGACACGAGACAACAGAAAAGAAATGTAAGAGATATTTTAGAGGAAATCGAACCACAGACCATCCACATGGCGACATCGCCTTGCTGTGAAAGTAAATCGTGAACACACAACCAATTTAGCACCCAACGTACATGTTTTACAGCAGCAACCTTATTTATGTACTTGGATTCCACAAAAAACGATTAGAACAGGGGATAATCTGATCTCCAAATAAGCTCTCCCTTCTCCCGTCGGCAAATTTTAAAATTCGGTTGATAGAGGTACTTGAATCTACTGGCTTGTTTCTAAACTATGCCATTGACACAGATTATCTGTTCCAGAGGAACCAGATTAAACAACAGTTAATCTGATGCTAAATCGACACTAGAGGCCAGGGAAAAGAGGAATTGTGGGGACTGTGCTTGGGGCTCAGGAAACACCTACCACATCAACTACCACACCACTGAGACCAGAAGGGACTTAACCACTTCTATCCGGGCTCTAGAAACACATACCACATCAAATATCACAACCACTGATACCAGAAGGGATTTAACCACTTCTATCCTGGCTCTAGAAACACCTACCACATCAAATATCACAACCACTGATACCAGAAGGGACTTAACCACTTCTATCCGGGCTCTAGAAACACCTACCACATCAAATATAACAACCACTGAGACCAGAAGGGACTTAACCACTTCTATCCGGGCTCTAGAAACACCTACCACATCAAATATCACAACCACTGATACCAGAAGGGACTTAACCACTTCTATCCGGGCTCAAGAAACATCTACCACCTCAAATATCACAACCACTGAGACCAGAAGGGACTTAACCACTTCTATCCGGGCTCTAGAAACACCTACCACATAAAATATCACAACCACTGAGACCAGAAGGGACTTAACCACTTCTATCCGGGCTCTAGAAACACCTACCACACCAAATATCACAACCACTGAGACCAGAAGGGACTTAACCACTTATATCCGGTCTCAAGAAACACCTACCACATCAAATATCACAACCACTGAGACCAGAAGGGACATAACCACTTCTATCCGGGCTCTAGAAACACCTACCACATCAAATATCACAACCACTGAGACCAGAAGGGACTTAACCACTTCTATCTGGGCTCTAGAAACACCTACCACATCAAATATCACAACCACTGAGACCAGAAGGGACTTAACCACTACTATCCGGTCTCAAGAACCACCTACCACATCAAATATCACAACCACTGAGACCAGAAGGGACAAAACCACATATATCCTGTCAGCATATTAATATGAAAGGGTTTATGCTTTTCTTCCACACCAACGACATAGTCGACATAAGAAATTCTTGAGACAATAGTATAAAGACCTTTCCATGAAATAAGAAGTCTATTGTCCTTACAAGGGAGTAATACAAGCGCCTTGTCACCAGGACAGAGTTGTCGTAGACACCTATTTCTATTTGCGAAGTGCCTCGCCTTCTCTTTAGCAAATTCAGATGCCGAGGTAGCTAATTTACATGCCTCGATAATTTTCTGTCTCAGAGCAATGACATATTCGTAGGAAGATTGAGTGTCATCGCTGATGTCCTCGGCAGTGATCAGGTCGTGGAGCAACGACATGGGACCGCGCGGTTGCGCACCAAAGACAAGCTCGATTGGAGAAAACCCCGTATGCTCATTAGGGACCTCTCTATACGCCAAAAAGGCAGCAGGTAAAACCCTGTCCCAATCCTGTGGATGGTCCTCAGTTATCTTTCCCAGTAATATCTTGAGCGTTCTATTCAGACGCTCAACTAACCCGTTTGACATAGGATGATAGATACTACTTAGAGACCTTTCTATGCGGAGCATGGTCATGACCTGGGACATAGTGTCTGATACTAATTGTGTGCCATGATCTGATAAGATTTCTTTGGGAAATCCTAGTCGTGAGAATATTAGCCAAAGAGCATCTGCAACATCAGCAGTAGAAATGCTCTTGAGAGGTATAGCCTCTGGCCAACGTGTACACATGTCAATGCATGTAAGGATAAATTGGTGTCCCCTGGCAGATATGATTTTAAAAGGACCAATAATGTCGATTGCCATTTTTGAAAGGGACGAATAGGGATATCCGCAGCTTGGATAGGTGCTGCATGGCGTGGACCTCGCGACCTAACCTCCTGACATATCTTGCAGGAGCGACAATAAATACGTATATCTCTATTTACGCCTGGCCAAAAGAAGGAAGCAAGAACCCTAGATTTAGTACGGGAAAATCCCATATGTCCTGCACACTGAGAGTCGTGGGCATGTTGCAAAATCCGAACTCTCATGTCAGTAGGTACCAGAATTTGCGAACGTATGGACGGAGTAGAATCTCGTACCATACGAACTAGTACTTCATTCTTGATTAAGAACCAAGATTTAAGTTGTGTGTCATAGTTTGAATTATCATCTTTAACTAGGAGAAAGAATTTTTTTTAATGAAGTATCATTTTGTTGAAGTTTGATAAAAGATTCTCGGGAAATCACAGAGTGATCATCCTGGTTATGTACTTCATTAATTTCGGTAGATGGAGTCTGTAAAAGATCTTGAGCTTGTGCTCTTGTAGTGACTGCATAAGCAGCATGAATGTTTTGCTCTTCCCAGATAGCAATCTGTTGCGGGGTACACTCTTTAACTCCGTGTATACGTCCGACGATAAGGTCCGCAATAGGATTCGGGAGCATACATGCGTGGACATGTCCCTTAAAGAAGGGAGTGGCTATATGGATGATAGCAGTCGGAAATGTTGCAAGTGTCCCACCAAATGTCACACAATATTCCCCATATTACCAGTTGCACAGGATGGATGAACTAGGGACTGTCTAATACCAACAGTTGTGCATCCAGAATCAAAGAGAACTGAGACTAGATTATTATTCACAAAACCTTTATGTAGAATAAGAGACCATCTTCCGTCATGTGCAGCTGCGACAGGAAGAGCGGGTAGAGGATGACCGCAACTCAAGGTAGTTATAGCTGTAGGTTGGAACAAAGTTGTGCACTCCGGGCACTGAGATGCTCTCTCAAAATCGAAAGCAGAGCAAGCAACACTATTATTATTGTTACCTTGATTATCAACTCCTTGGGACTCTTGTTGAGCAGAGTTAGCATGGCGATACGATCTATTATTGTCGTGTTGCGATCTATCGCGGCTATTACCTCTATATGGAGCATCATTATTTGCTCTGTTAAAACTATTGTTTTGATTTGAATCCCAGTTAGCATAGTTACGATTGTCGTTTCCCCTTTGATCAAAATTTCTCTTTGATGGGTTTTGTTGTCTCCTAGAAAAATTATTATTGGGTTGATAGTTCCTAATGTAGTTACGCCTTCGAAAATTTCCATAATTATTAGAACCAAAATGTTGAGGACCGTTAAATTGTCTCCAGTTTCTCGAAGAAGAAGAATCATTATGTGATGGACCCCCCTGGTTCTATCCAAAATTACGATTATTCCTTCTATCAAAATTGCGCTGAACACTTTGAAATTTACGTCAAAAATTAGGGCCATATGGTGTTGCTGAAGCAACGGGTAAACCTTCTTCGACTTTAGCATTGCTAATTGTTACATTAGGATGTGCCGTGACGTATTGGCGACAGTATTGTTCCATATCTTTCAAATTTGGAGGTTTTCGCTCATGTAGAAAGGAAAGGAAAGATTTATTAACTGACGACATGACTTTGTCACGAAGCAATAAGTCCATAGGGGCTTCATATGTGTGCTCCGTTTTTGATAGCTTCACCCATCGTGAAAACGTAAGGCGAATAGTTGATATAAATTCTGAAAAATCTTTCCCTGTCTCCGGCAATAGAGACTTAAAGCATAGGCGATAACCTTCTTCATCCAGTTGGTATTTTTTAGTAAGGCAGTTCTGGCAACATCATAGTTGCCCATGTCAGGACCCTCCAACATACTTATAATATCTGCTGCTTCACCCTTAAGTATCTTCATAAGTTGCGCACAATATTGCGACTTGTCTATCTTATGAGAATCGCATGCGAGTTCAAATTTGTTCAGATAGAATGAGATATCGTCGCTGGCAGGGTTGAAAGCAGGTAATTTAATATCATGAGTTTTAATATTCGCCTTATTAGACGTTGTCTGATTGTTTGTCTCATTCTGAGTATTACCCATATTCACTACCTTTATTTTCTCTAGCTCCATAGCTAAGATTCTTTCCTCGTGTTCCATTTGCATTTTTTTATTTTCAGCTTCTAATTTCTGTTTTCTCTCTTCAGCTTCTAATTTCTGTTTTCTTTCTTCAGCTTCTAATTTTTGTTTTTCCATTTCCATTTGGAATTTTCTCTCTTCAGCTTCCATTTGCATTTGAATTCTTTTCTCTTCCATTTTCTGTCTCTTTTCTTCAGCCTTCTGCGCCTTGGCATATTCAACAAGTGCGAAATCTTTTACTTCCTCAGTAGTCATTCCAAGGGATCTCCCTTGTTCAATGAAATAATCCAAAGTAGACATTATGCTGGATTATGAGGTATAGCTTGTGTAATAATTATTATTTGAGAAACTCACTTTATCCCAACTCAGTGGGTGACAAGTCTTTGCCCAAGAACTTGTATAATTACTTTACTTATCAATAATATAATTAATCACCTATATACTTATTGTGCATAATAATATTGACAGTGTATAACAAAATGTATAATACAAACAAGAAAGACAAAGACAATATATAAAGAACAAATGACAACGTTTGCAGGAATCAACTAAACCATAAAGCAAAAATAAAGCAAAAATATTGCAAAACTTGCAATGATAGCTGCGAAAAGTATACAATATAAGAGAGAAAACAGTGTATAAACGACTATAACTGAAAGATAGAAAGGGGAGGAAGACACTCACAAACAAATTAATCAAGAAATAAAGAACAGAGAAAAATATAACGCAAACAACACTAAGACATCTCGTCACACCTAAACAATAATATTACGAAAGACCAAACACAGTGGACTGAAATACGTCAGCAAACAAATCGCTGGAAATTTCCACTGCTGGAAATTCGCAATAGTGTCCCTACAGAACGCTTTCGTAGGCCCTCGGTGAAGTGGGATATATCCTACGAAAGTCTCCACCCAACCTGCCCGCTGAAATATAACATATATAACATATAAACATGTACCATGAAGACAAGGAATATAAATAGAGTGAGTTGAGAAGAAGGCTCAATGTACTCCAAACAGAGGTACAATTTACAACAACAAACAGCCACTTATCTGCTAATGGAAAAAAATCCTGTCCTCCGAAACAACAGCAAAGATGTACATAGTAAACACAGTCTGCATAAATCCACTGGTGATCAATACTGGAACTCCAGACATAAAATGCTGACATCAGTAGTTTGCGCACAAGAGGAAGAACTCGAAACTGCAAGTCTTGACTTGGATCACTAGTATAGCAAACTCCTTTTGCAGATGAAACTTGTTCACGAAAAATTTGACCTGGTTACCCTGTAGAACAACTTGTGCCTCACTGTTAATAGCCCCATGATCACTGGCGACCACTGTAGCAATCCTCAGTTTTTTTCGGTAATGGGCAGTAAGCACTACTGTTGAAATGTACTGTGGTGAGGCATCGATAATTTGTATTGATAGGGCTGGTTCCAGAAGGAATGTAATGTTTTATTATTATGTGCACAACCACTGAGACCAGAAGGGGCTTAACCACTTCTATCCAGGCTCTAGAAACACCTACCACATCAAATATCACAACCACTGAGACAAGAAGGGACTTAACCACTTCTATCCGGTCTCAAGAAACACCTACCACATCAAATATCACAACCACTGAGACCTGAAGGGACTTAACCACTTCTATCCGGGCTCTAGAAACACCTACCACATCAAATATCACAACCACTGAGACCAGAAGGGACTTAACCACTTCTATCCGGGCTCTAGAAACACCTACCACATCAAATATCACAACCACTGAGACCAGAAGGGACTTAACCACTTCTATCCGGTCTCAAGAAACACCTACCACATCAAATATCACAACCACTGAGACCAGAAGGGACTTAACTACTTTTATCCATTTCGTTTTCCTTTACGCTCCTTATGAAGCACGGAGACACTACCACAACTGCCTACATGACGCCTGCACCAAGCAACAGCATACTTTTGCCGCAGTGGTTTTATATGATGAGGTTACCAGCCCCTTGCACAAACCTCTTCTACGACACGACTGAGGGTTCAGTAGTCACATTCTTTTTTTGTCTCTTTAGAGGTGTGATAATTTTACCATGATACAACGTTAAAATATCTCCAAAATTAACGATAAAATGTAGGGATAAAAATATCGCGTAAGATACTAGGAGACATGCTCGCCCATGCCCGACTTTCCAGCCACCATTCAAATTATCTAGTTAGACGTGCAGACGGAACGTTTACCCTTTGTAGACGGGAGAGAACGGAGGACACCAAAAGGAAAGATATGACTGAACACGTGTTAGAAGTTCGAACGGCAAAAAAGACGCAATTGGGGTGAAAGGAAAAAAATTCACGTCCCTAGTTGACACAAGTAAGGAAATGGACAAGAAAAGGACCTTAGCTCTTATTCGAGACAGTCATTTCTTGGACGTTTTTCGATACTTGGTCTTTATTTGAATGCCGCGGCAAAACACATGAGAGAAGGTTCTCGAACAAATTTCAAAAACTAAACTTGAGAAAAAATATGTTTTTTCTTAATAATAGAGTTATGAAAATAAAACCTAGCTAGTTTGATAGCCCATCTTGAGCAGAGAAATAATATGCTTTCAATTATACAGACGGATAGATAATAAGGAAGATATTGACAAAAGACTGTATTGTTCATATCAGACGAGCGACTGCACTGTTAACCCATGTCACTAAAAGTTTCGAAAATCTTGGCCTTGAGCATGCAAACGCACAAATCGAGCTGTAATTAAAGAGAGGGGAAGTGGTGGAGAAGTGTAGCTAAAAATAACTTAGGAGGCAGATTTGTGTAGGAAATGCATGTAGAACGAAGTGTGTTTTTATGAAAAAACAAGTAGAGACAGACGGACTAACAGACCGTAATACATACTTGACTGAGATTTGACTGAAGTGACTTTTTGGTTGTAATTTGAAAGTTAGGGGGGAAGTCGGCGATTGGTCAACGCATTTTATAGTAGCGGGACAGAGAGGTAAAATTTTGCCATTTGACAAAAGTCTGTTCAGAGACGCAGTTTAAATTAATAAATGGTGTTGATTCCAGAAGAATACAAATATATAGTGGGACGCCATCATACAGCCAGCAGCTCAGCTGAGTTTTGCTAGCAAATTTAACTGTGTTCTCAATTCTGAATTCTGGTAAGAATGAACAATATTTATTTTGCATATTTTAATAATTCGAGTGATTGATACTGCCAAATCATAAAAATGATTACGACAAGTAAGTGTTCGCTCTAGATCCCCAGCCCCAGTTCAGGACCTAGAGATATACATACAAAGAACATATATAGGAACGCCTAAATGAAACTATGAAAAGAGATCTAGTGTTGAGATCAGTGGAACATATCACCTATCTTATTCAATAGCAGGAAGCTATTGAACAAATCTCAGATGCAATGTAGTCTTGGGGAACTAGTACTATGTGAAACCAACTAGGTAAGATGTGCTGTGTGGTCAGAGAGATCTGACCCGGTCTATGTGGTGTTGTTGTGTGTAGTGTTGTGTGCAGAAGTGGTTCAGGAGGTAGAATTCTGACACATGACCCAATACTTTTGTTTCAGAATTGTGAGTTTCTGTTTGGCACCAAAGCGGTGTCAAATGCTGTAGTAATATATACAAGTGTGGACCAGTGCAGTCTACCATTGTGTCAGAACAGCCGTATATTATCCCCCAGCACGGAGAGGAGGGGCCACCAGACTTCTGTACTAGATCGACGCAGGCAAGATAAGTGATATCTGGCCTGCTGGACGTTCACCAATTGATTTTCCAACTGATTTACCAACAAATTACCCACTAACTTATCAACTAATATACCACCAAATGAAGACATACCATTGGGGAAATTAAACTATATATTCATCCCCTAAGTCGATGGACAATGTTTGGTAGTCATAGACTGGGAGTGATGACACCACCCCAACAGCATATCTAGTAATAAGTTCTCCTGGGACTATCTTAATATAATTATTATTAACCAGTCATTTGAAATAATTAGGTACATATTTTCCATTTTTTATGTCATATGATTATGCATTCCATTTATAACTCCATAATATTTCTTATGTTCTGACCAACTAAACATTTGGTTCAGAACAAAATAAATTTATCAAAAGATTTAAATTTTAAAACTAAAACAGCCTGAGTTAGTTCAGTGTGTTATAAAGTTTATTAATATTATTAGACTTATTAAATATCTGTATGTGTGTGTGTGTACTCTACCACAACATATTACATATCAGTACCCTAGACTTTTAACGTAGCCACATTCATTAGTAAAAAAGATATGTGTGAGGTCGTTAGTGGCCTTCTGTAATTCACATCTACATTTATCTCAGGAGCCTTCACAGCTGACCTCATACATCACACTAGGTAACATCAACCATACAATACCATCAAAATCCACTACAAGAGGAACCCCCCCCCCCCCCTTTCCCCCGGGAATCACAGGGGGCTTGTCTCCATTTAGTGTCAGTGAATTTCTGGCGAGTTTCAAACACATCCGGAACGCACACGCAATATTCTACTGAGACAGATTGAACCATCCATCATTTTAGTTTCTTATTTCAAGATAACAGGCGGCGTTCTGTCCCCAGGCCACGTTTCCGTAAGGAAAGAAAATAAATGGGTCATCACTTGTCCTTGTAAACAAGGAAATAATGAAACAGGACGCCTGGAAATCGAAGAGCAGTGTTTCTCAACCTTTGGTCCGCTGACATCTGGGGGTTCGCGACAAGGGCCGATGGGATCCACAATGTACTTGTTAAGGAATACATTTAGTGTAGGAAACGGGAAATTACCTTATATTGAGCGTGTTGCACTAAAATGCATCGGAATATTAGGGGCGCACGTTCATGCGGAGTGTGACGTGTGGATGTTTACTCAAGTGATGAGAGCATTCCGAATGTGGCCTTTGCGTGGAGCAGACGTGGAATGTGATCAGTGGTTGAGGGAGATGGTCCCAGTGAAATAATAACAGTCGGAATTAACACTATGTGCGTAAAGATAATGAAAATGCAAAAGCGGCTGTTGAGAATTGAAAGTATATACTAGCATAGTTTGTTAGCGGGAACGTGACGGCAGGATATTGGGAAAGACACTTATCTTCTTTGCAATTGGGACCTGTACAAATAACACATATTGAGTAGTATTGGTTACGCCTGAGAACCGGCCACTGCATACTAGGCACCTCTATCGCTTCATGATATCTCACACTAATGAATGTCCATGTGAAAACAGAATCCAGACACCTGAACACATTCTCCAGAACTGCTCAGCCCACATTGACCTGAATGAAGGATGCTGACGACGCCAGACCTGACTTAAGGATGCTGAGCTCAGGCAAAAGCTATGGGGCTGCCGCGCTGACCTGGAAAAGGCTGTGGACTTCGTCCTGGCGATAGGCCTGCAGATTTAGCATGACTACAAACTGATCGCAGACGAAGAAGTCTTGGAATCGTGCAATCTCAGAATATAGTTGTGCCTGGATGAACTGATCATTGCTCTTTGTTTTATAGTGAATCTAAGTTGTTATTAAATAGATCGGCAACCGTTAGAGAAGAGGTCTGAGATTTTTTTTTCATCGGGCAATTGTTGGGTTTACGAGCCGATACCGTTGTTGTCATTGAAGGCCCCTGCAATCACAACTATCGTTACACCACATCAGCACCACCCCAAAACCAGGACTCGAGACAGCAATGAAGTCGACTTTTACGAGATATAAAAAAAATAAAACCGAGGGGCAAAATAATAATAACAATATTAACAACAAGCTCTCTCTTCCAAACCTCTACACCTCACGATAGAAGGGAAACGACTAAGTAAGTAAGTAAATTAACAACAATAACAATAAAATAAAATACAAACGCAAGACGCCATTTGGCAACCTTGAAAACGACAGTGAGCGGCCAAGTTCCTATACTACTGTATTCTTGTCTGAAAGAAAAAGTCTTGGGAAGGGGAGGGGGGAGGAATTAAATGTCTGAAATCGCCACATTGTCAATAATAACTATGATACATTCTCTACTGTCAGTGACTTCCTTGCAACAACTTCTCAGTAGTACTGTTGAGTGCATGAATACACAAATGACGTCACTGGGGGTTCACTTAAGAGACTATTTCACGTCTTCAAATGACAAACAAAACAATGACAGTATGGAAATTTTAAAAAACCGATTCCTGGAGACTGTAGGGGACTGAACTGCCACCTAATGAACAACATCTGGTCATTGAGTTATCTTATCTTGTGTCCTCTTTGACGATTTTCTTCACCGACTTTGGTAGACTTTTGTTTACATGCTCAGCCTTTGTATCCTGATGTTTCTAGAACGGCAATAAATCACTTGATGACCTTTGCCACTACATAACTATGTGTCTAAATTTCCAGCTCTCATCCATGTGAAAAATCAGATTTCGGGCAATATTGGATGACGTGACTGAAATAAATGTACACTTCTTTTGTTGTTACTTCGTTATAAGTGCCGATTCTTCTTAGATCCTTAACCACCGACCGTCAAAGCAGTCAGTGGCCATCACGCCTAGTGGCGTCTTGTAGGGCAACAACAAACTGATTCCACTTTGCTCGATCGGTGGCCATCCTTCGTACAGTGCCCCAACTCTCGTTCATTCTTTGCATCTCAGCCTCCACAGTCCTCCGCCAGGTTGTTGTTGGTCGGCCTCTCTTTCGTTTTCCTTCAGGGGTCCATAACATAGCTGTTCTTGTGATGGCATCGGGGTCTCTTCTGAGGACATGGCCAACCCAGCTCCAGCGTCTGCCAGCTATGATGGTGTGCATGTCTTCTTGCTTGCTCCGAGTAAGCAGATCTTGGTTGGTGATGGTATTCGGCCAAAAGATTTGGTGAATTTTTCTTAGGCATGTTGTGTGAAAAGAGGACAATTTCGACATTTCCTTCTCTGTAACTCTCCAGCATTCCACACCATAGAGAAGCACAGAGAGCACACAGCTCTGATATAATTTTAATTTTGTGCTTGTGCTGTATTGAGAGGACTTCCAGATGTTGTTTAGGCTAAAAAAGGCTGTTCTTGCTTTATTCATTCTGATGTTGATGTCTTTGCTTACCCCGCCGTCTGGTGTTACTATGCATCCTAGGTATGTGAAGGTGTCTGTCTGTACCAGTTGCTGATTCCTTACTGATATGGGCTCAGGGTTGCTCACATTGAGCGTCATGACCTCTGACTTCTTTAAATTGATGTTCAAGCCCACCTGCTGGCTATACTTATTAAACCTATCCGTTTTTTCCTGGATGTGTTGATGTGAATGTGCTAGTAGTGCAATGTCATCTGCATATTCCAGATCTTCCAATGTAGAAAATGTAGTCCATCTTATTCCTCTTGGACTGCCCTCTGTTGTCTGGCGCATCACCCAGTCTATGACTGTTAAAAATAGAATTGTTGATAAGGGGCATCCCTGTCGTTGGTGTTGTCCCCGTTTTCCAGACTTGTGCAAATAGTGGTTCTAATAGTTCTGCTGCTAGCTCAGGGTCTGTCTTAAATAGCTCTGCATTTAAGTTATCATGGCCAGGAGCTTTTCCGTTCTTTAACTGTAAGTGCGGAGATCTGTGATATTTACATAATATACCTCAGGTAAAACTAATCCTGTTAATTTTAATTCTAGTTAGGGTGGGTGTGGCGTGCTTGTCTCTCCTGCTCTACAGTAGTGGTTCAACAATGGCAAAACTTATAGTATAAAAATGACGGTTGTCAAAGATGTCAACCTTTGCTCAAGATTACTCTTGGCAGATATACAAATAGGAGAAAGATGCTTTTATTTCACGGAGCCTCACAGGAATATTAAGAAATCAAGCATAACAAAGAGATCATCTAAGCTGTCACGAACTTTTTATCTTTTTGCCCTTCTGTGATGAAAAAGAAATTTGTTCGCATATTTGAGCCCCCATCTGAAATGATTCAGCAAAATATTACTTTAATAACTCTGTTGGTTATGTCTTAAAAATAACAGAGTCATGCGGGTTCAATTCCCTCAATAATGATTAAATCAACTATCAATTTGTATTTACAGATAACAAATTTAACAATCAATTATAGTTAAGTTAAAATAGGGTGTTCACGAAACAATGAAACACTGATGTTTTCATCATTAGTAGTGACTTTAAAGTGGCTATTGTTAAAAAAAGTTCTTTTACTTGGCATAACTGTAATACTTATGTAGCCAGGTGTTGACGTTGATTCGTTGTTGGTGTTAGGTTCCATCACTGTTAGTTTCCAAGGTTATTTTTGACAGTTCCTTCAATCGTCAAATTAAGTGGCAGTTTCACGTCCTTATCGGTAATGTTGTGGGTAACCACTCCAATTGTCATGGCAGTGCCTTCAAAACCCGTCTGATGTAAATGTCTATCGTAGACTGCTAGCAACTTGTACCACAGACTTGTACCACAAACTGATAGAAAACAAACGTTTCTTACGTTTCTTCTAAGTATAGGTTCTAATAATATTAAAAGCAAGCACTCTCCGCTTCCATTCCACCACTTCATCTTCCTCAGAAACTTTACCCTCCATGAGTATTAATGTTAAACACAGTGAGTCGGATAAAAGTGCGTTTCGACAGCGGAAAACGACGATTCCGTTATTTAAACATGTTTATATACATAAACTAGTTAAAATGTTACTAAAATAAATATGTACACCAGGATGTCATCAGCATCCACTTACTGCTCCACATAGAGCCTTGGTCTACCTCTGCTTTTGGGTTTCTTGTGAGTAAACCCGCACGAAGCAGTCACTAGCTCTTGCAGTGGTGGTTCCTGAATCCAATAATTTTATATGCTGAGGTTGCCAGCTTCGTATGAAACTGTACATCCACAAGCAATTTACACATATTAAATGCAAAAATATAAAACGATAAAATGAATATATTACAGCTTACCCCGATTATTGGGAGTGTGCAGGGTGTCCATAAAAGATTGTACCCTTTTCAAAAAATTTATTCTCGGCCCCATGACGTGGTACGAGGATGCTTTCTATCACAAAAGTAAGATAATCTCTGTACGTTTTTAAGCATACCTTACAAAGACTTAAAAAAGTGCGCATGCGCGCAGCGGGTATTTCAAGTGAAATTTTCGCAGTGGAGTTGGAACAGGTAATTGTTACATGTCTCTCAACACACTGGTCAAGTAGGTGAAAAAAAAGAAATAGGTACATTCTTTTTGAGTTGTTGTAAGGTATGCTTAACAACTTGCAGAGATCTTACTTTTGTGATAGAAAGTATTCTCGTACCACATCATGGGGCCGAGAATACATTTTTTGAAAAGGGTACAATCTTTTATGGACACCCTGTATTTACAGAACCTTTGCAAGGGAAAACTTCAGAACAGTGTCGGGCAATGGCCGTCTTACAGGAGTTCGTGGTATTACTTTAATTATAATTCCACTGTTATTCTGCATGTAGGTTCCTAGGACTCGTGGTTTCCAGTACACTATAGTCGATGTGGCAATACGGCTTGTGTGCTTTTCGTATTTCCTCTCATCGCCTTTATTATTAATTATTTCGGCATAATTAATGCACATAATTTCGTGCCTATCCTCTACTTAGAATTGCTACCATTTTTTCCTACTATCATTGTTCACGTACCACTCTTCGATGCATGACAGGGTCAGACAATCGCTCATCCTTGGGAGATTATTTGAATCACTAAACGTGATAATACCACATTGACTCCGGGTAAATGAATCAGACTTCCGAATTACTTGAGTTAGGTGATTATAGATAAACGCAATCATGGAAGAAATTTCGCAGAGTGAGCAAGAAGTGTGATACAAGTAAACTTTGACAACATTTTACGGATATCACAACTCCATATACGGAGGATGACTGTGTGAATTCTCAAACGTATGAGTCACACAGGAAATCTCATAAGCGCTACTTTATCGTAACATGTACTTTGAATGTTCTGGCTGGCATTTGAGGCGCGAATAAACATTGGTTTTGATTGGGAGTTTTGTAGAAAACGTCCGGTGGAAGCGTGGGCCGGTAACCTACGATATAACATAGAAAAAGTTTGACATAAGGCAAAGTAGACAGACCAGACAAAGCCAGGAAGGAATAGTCAGGATTATGAATTTATAGGACCGGACAAAACGCACTAAGAGCATCTCTGTACATCAGTAGAAAACTCGCCAATATTAGTACTGAACCCGGAATTCTACATGACCACTCACAAGTCACAGAAGGATTTTAAAATAGAAATAATACCCCATACGTTTGCTTGAGGCATCTGTTAAGTTGCCAAGACTATTCTACTGAGCAAGAAGTCTAGGATATCCTAGTATTGGGGTAAGTTGTAAACATAAATTTTATGATGTGAATTTGACATGTTTATACTTGCTAAAAGTGTTAAAGATTCATACTAGGCTGGCAACCTCAGAATGTGGAAAGAATACATTCACGAACCGCCACAACAAGCGTTGGTAATTGCTTCATGCTAGTTCTATCGGAAGAACCAAAACCAGAGGTAACTCCAGACTCTGAATGGAGCAGGGAGTGAGTGATAATTATATCAACCTGTGCATAGTTGTATATTATCATTTTGTGAATTTATGTCAACTTAATGTGTTCCTTCAGGCATAAGTCACTGCAGCTGTCCTGTCACAAATGTTTCCTTAAATTAACTAACATATTGGTGATTGTTCATCACATGCCCTGAGTGATATGATATACGCTCAGGGAGAGTAAAACAATCTGAGAAAACGAACGGCTGACGGACAGCGGGAAAAGTCTGATGATTAATATCAGGCAAACATATATTTAGCAGCGGAATTTGTTCCTTTATTCCCTATAAAGTTTGTGGTACCAGTGTGGCGACCGACTATTTGCGGTACACCCGGAGAGACTATTTGCTGTACTACCAGACTGTGGTTTGAGATCGACACTTGAAGATTCTTGCCTTGACCAGGAGAGGTTACTTCTTTAACTGAGCTGGAAGCGTGCCCCTCACCACAGAGACGAATCTACCGAAAAGCAGCATCGGCATTTCAGAATTTTGGCAAATCCCAATTTTAACAGGCCAAACTCGACCGAACTTTATTTGCCTATATTCATCAATCCTTAATAATTTATGTGAAGAAACTTATTTTTTTTTAAATCGCCAATGAACATTTATTTACAAGAGTTAAAGTAATTGATCATTAAATTTGTATATGTTGATTTTGACAAATTCATTGTTGAATTAATTATTACAGAGCGAAAGGCACACGTATGTCTAGTGTATGTATATATATAAATAAATATAAATATAAATATAAATATAAATAAATATAATAAATATATATATATATATATATATATATATATATATATATATATATATATATATATATATATATATATATATATATATATATATATATGTATATGTATATGTATATGTATATGTATATGTGCATGTATATGTGCATGTATATGTGTATGTATATATATATATATATATATATATATATATATATATATATATGTATATGTATATGTATATGTATATGTATATGTATATGTATATATATATATATATATATATATATATATATATATATATACATCGAGTTAATAAGAGGAATTTCGCTGAATTACATCAGCTGGAGGGTATAACGAGCTAAATCACACAATATACATCTTCACAAAAGGCGGCGGGTCAGATAAAATGTTAACATGCTCAAACTCATTTAGCATTGTCTTGACTTCTGAAATATCTTGTGAAAACGTCATCGAGGTAGAAGCATCATTATCCTTCTATCTACAACTCTGCCAAGAGTAATCTTGTGCGAAGGTAGTGTGACGAAATTAGTCGTGCCTTTTTATAACTCTCATCAACTCTGGCAGTACCACTTCATTTCTTCATTTTTTTCACTCATCATCCTATTATTTGGCATTTTTATTGCCCTTACATTGGTGGCGCGTATCGTCTGCAGACAGAAAGTCTGCGTTAACAATAGGAATGTCGCTCAGTGTAGACTTTTACTCCATCTGGAGCTAATGATAAGTCGAAAGTCGATGTTGTAAGTTCGCTCTGCACAACCATAAGTCAATGTGGTTTCAAAAATAGGTCACGTGATCAGGTAAAATGAAGGAGTGACGAATTAGAACAAGATGTTATAAGAAAACCTTGAACTATGAAAGCGAAAACAACGTGAAGGAGCGGGTGAGAAAAAGGGAAAGGAAGGGCATAGGACAAAAGATAAAGGATGGCACACGAAAATGTAACGACCTGATGACTGACTCGTCACAGCGGGACATATATGAATAGCATGTGTGTTAATAAGGTTGCGACCGTTAAATAGTTGAGAACCGCTGTAGATGAGGATACGACAATGGAAACTGGGGCAGCAAATTTGTCACAACTATCAGAGGTGGTCAAATAATCCTACCCTGTTGTTCAGATGTCAAAATTGTAGAGTCCAATTAGTTACCAGAGATTTGTTATGATTCTAACTCACGTGATGTCCCTAGTTGTTGTTTCGTCTGTCGCTTTTTGTCGCTGTGTTGTTAGATTTGATCAGAGATAGGTGGGCCTAAATGTTGACGAAGATGTGTCGGTTTGCAAAGTTAGGTCAATTTAACCCTACACATTATTGAATGTAAATACGTGTATAGGTACTACTTTACGTCATGGGCATGGTGCAAAAAGTACATAATTCATTATAAGCGTCAGAGATGGCTGTTCTCTACTGCTGGGATTAATAAATTAATAGAATTTCTTTAAACGACGATTAATTTATAAATACGGACAATTTGAAAACAAATTATTTTAAAAATAAAATTTTTGTGTTAAATTACTAAGGACTTTATTTATTTTAATTGCTATAAGGCAACATCGTCTTGAGAATCAAATGAAAATGCTGAAAAGTTACAACCAAACAATTTATTATTATTGACCAAAGTTGCCAAATTCCATATCACAAACTAACATAGCAAATGCTCTCGCATTTAAATAAACAACATAAACATTACTAAAAATGGAATAATGAATTAAAATTTGTTTTATAAATTAATCGACTAATCTTTAACCGATTAATTGATTAATTAAGCGTTAAAGATACCAGCCTATCTTTCTCAGAAGAATGTTAAGACTATAATGAACAGCTAAGATAACAAACTAAGATTGCTCGAGAAGATGTGTGAGCTAAGACTCATAATAACAAATATAAACAATCCACCCTTAGTGGACACAATAGTGGTTTTAGACGTTGGAAAGCTAGACTTTTGCTTACTGCCTCGCTCTTGTATGGGCCTGGTGCACAAATATTCGCGTGTCGATACAAAGAGAAATTTATTTAAAAGGGGACTCGCAAGGTCACGCTTGCCTGGGGCCTGGCACAAACTAAAACATCCACTGATTGCACATGTAATAAGTAGCATTCTAAAACACAGTGACCAGGTGTAGAAAGGGAAAGATAAATAGAGAAAGACAGAGAGGAAAACATTTGGATACCCGTGGCATAGGAAGATGTCAATAACAGAACTGACTGAGATCATGAATAATCCAGATCTATGGCGGGGCATGATCGCATACCCCTGGGGGCTCAGCCTCTGACCTGATTTCATCATTGACTCCTTAGGTCACTCCTAACATGTTATCTTAATCGCCATAAGCTGAATTCCACATTAGAGGAAATACATTTTTTGAAATGTCATCTACGCTACGTCATATATAACTGGTCTTTTCTTTTTGTAACACGGTTCAATCGGTCAGCGAGCTTACCTAGATGTTTTTATATTCAAGGGTCGAATCTCCGGAATTCCTTCTTTTTTTTTTTTTTTTTTCCTTGATGCCTTGTTCCCTTCTTTTTTCTTCTATCGAGTAGATGCAATCAACCTTTTAAAAAAACGATTTTTTTGGGGAGGAGACCAGACTAGCACCAGATGACCATCATTTACCTCCGTTTATCGATCTTGAAAGTGTCTACTCTGTTCCAACTAATTTTTAGTTGTAATTTGGTTATTTTGGTTATTTATTGTCACTTAATTTTCTGGTTTTTTTTTAAACTACTCATTGTACTTAGTGATAGATATTTACAATAGATTTTTTTTTTAAATGTCTTAAATACTTACAGTAGAATCATTTTGTGGCTGGGAGTTTTCACGTGTTCATTTTTTACAATTGAATTTTTATTTTCTTCTTCAGTTGTGTTTTATGTTATAGTGGTCTCTGTTGGTCATATTTTTTAGTAAATGATTTTGTATTGTTTATGGTTGTCTTTGTTTCTGTCAATTAAATGTATGATATTTTGAAACTATGTTAATATAATAATAATTGGTTCTTGTGCGTTAATTCACCGCTAAAATCAAATTGTGGAAATTTATTACCAAAACTGAGAACCGTACTTTTTCTTGACTGAAAAAGGTTGATTTCACATTGTGATCCGGGAGGGCAAGTTAAAAAAAAAAACGTTCCTCATGCATTCATAGTTGACACGCTTACGACAGACCCGCCCCCAAACCCCCCCCCCCCCCCCGTATTTTAAGTTTATAAACTAATAAAACGGTATTGAATCAGTTCTACAAGTTAACGGTACACAGGAAACAAGGGAAGTCGCTGCCGTTGACTTCTCTAACTCAAGATCAGAGTCAGGTACCCATTTACAGCTGGTTAGACTGATGCGTAACACTCTGATCTTGAGTTAGAGAAGGCAACGGCAGCGAGGAAGGGAACAGGTGTCACGCATCAGTCTAACCAGCTGTAAATGGATACCTGACTCTGATCTTGAGTTAGAGAAGGCAACGGCAGCGAGGAAGGGAACAGGTGTCACGCATCAGTCTAACCAGCTGTAAATGGGTACATGACTCTGATAGGGACTTGAAAGCTGCTGATGATGATGATGATTATGATGACTAGCAATTCCCTATACTTAAGGGTCTTTTATATTAGGACATGCGCCCTAATATAACCGACTAGGTTGAACGGGACGCGCCTCACCAAAACGAGACAAAACTGTAAAAAAAAAAAGTTCGAGTAAGTTGTATTTTTTCCGGATTACAAAAAAAAAAAAAAAAAAACAAAGGACGGACGGGGTGGGTAAGAGATTTGTGACGTCGCGTAAGACCGTTCGACAATATCCTGCTTGACATTGCAGAATTTTGGCCTCCTCTGTAAATTATGCAGCTACGAACGAACATGTGTATGTCCTGATATGTGCCAAGCTTCAGCGATCTTTGGTGATCTGTTCCCCTCACGGTCCTTTTCAGGGCCCACAAAACTGCACCTACCACGGTCCTTTTCAGGGCCCACAAAAATAGAAATACAACAGAAGTGATTTTGGGCCCCGCGCCAATAAATATGTACATCATTTTTTGGTCATTTTCTAATACGAGCGTTAAACCAATGATCTTGTGATGTATGCCATCTTTAGCGCCTTTTCATTTGATGTTACGAAATTGTGAGAGAAAGAGCATAACAGGGTGACTTAGTGTGACTCTTTATTACTTTTATCTTAACTGTTTGCGGACAGAAGCAGTCATTTTCTTTGGATTTGTTGAAAGCCTGTACACCTTCTTTTCTGCTTCTACCTACCGGTGGGTCTCCTTTCTACTGCATTATGTGCTGGCGGTAGTCATAATAAGTCCCATTTGCCCTTTGTGAAAAGACTGTCAGATACCAGGTGGTCCGCTTGGGCAGATGCGACAAAAACGTTTTCAAATGACCAGTGCTTCTCTGCAATCTTCTGACCAAGATTTGAATACAGCTTGTGCACTCTATGAATCCCTGCGGGAGTATATTCAAGCTATGCGGTCTACGAGACATGAGAAGGCGCTGAAGATGGATAGGATACACACTGAGCAAACTTGCTTATAGCTTTACCAGGCAGTCCTTCGGGACGCGCCTCGCCAAGACGAGGCAAACATTTTACATTAAAAATAATAAATAAACAATGACCCATGCTACAACCCCGGCCTGCGAAAATGTACAAACCCCGCCCGCAGGCGAAAAAAAATACTATTGTAAGATAAAAATGTAAGAAATAGTACGGTGCTCGAATTGGGTAATAAATTGCCAAAATATTAATTTGACGGTGAATTAACGCACAAGTACCTAATGGTGGCCTAATGGATATGAACGCAGTTTCATAATCCAGATATACCAGGTTCGAAACTTGCTGCGGGCGGTTTGGTAGCAGATCGCTTTGTGTGGATTTTTAACAATGGTATAAGCGCCGTACCGTTCAGAAAGCAATGGCAAACTACTGAATGAAAAAAATTGCCTAGAAAAATCACAAACAGCCAATAAAAGCTGGGGTTGATTGCCACGTCCTGTAAAGGATAAGCAACTAACTAACCTAATAATTTGTTTCTTTATTTCTTTCTCTTTTACTTCCTTCCTTCCTTCTTTCCTTCCTTTCTTCATTCTTTTCTTTCGTTCTTTCTTTCTTTCTTTCTTTCTTTCTTTCTTTCTTTTTGTTTGCGTTTTCTAACAGTGTATTACTGATATTATTATTGTTAATTTTAGAATTAACATTATTATTATTATTAATTTTTCTTGGAGATGATCTTTGGTATCCTACAGGTAGTGTGCACGAGGTATGATGCCACACGGACAGGAGGATTTAAAGACACATCGAATCAGATCTATTAAGGTGAAGACTTCCAGAATATCGATTTAGCGGCACCGGCATCTGTTGTGTGACTAGGGAAGCAGCTGGATGTGAAGAAACTCGACCCTCATGTTAGTCCTCGAGCCTGTGACGATACGTTTGTGCATGTATTTTTCCGACCTTTTTTTTCCTCACACTGATTGGCCTATTGTTTGACATATTTTATGCACCTACATTTTTTGCCTAGCCGCTCCCAGACTTATTTACGTTTCACCATGCGAATCGTATTATGACAAGGCTAATTAGACGGGTATCGGTTAATAATGTTATCACTTAAGTCGTCTATCCACCATTGATAGAGATGGTGATTGTAGACACAAGGCCTCGCACGATCGACGGAAAGAAAGCCAGATTGTCTGTCTAAAAAATACGCCTGGGAGATGTACGCCTAACACAGGTGATAATATGTAATCGCTTGCGATGGTCCATCTCTGTATCAATAATACAGATAACCCGTCTGTGGAGATTATGGTGGCAAAGAGATTAGCCATGAAATAAGTTCACCGATGTGTTTGTGAGTTTGCATAAGTGCAATCGGAAGTATTACTGCCTGTCGTAAAGTCGTGTGTACACCCACTGCTTTGTTAAATACACTATGTCGATATACAAATATGCACAGCGAATCCACGTTCAAGGAGTCATGCAAGATGGCTGGCAGACTCTGAGACAGAATAAATTACACGAAGTCACGGTCACGCAAGATGGTAGCAGACAGAATAAATTAGGTATAAAACACTGTTGGTTCGGAACTCGGTAAAACGAAAAGTACTAAAACGCAACTAACCAATCACAAGCGTGCCCCTGCAATTAAAAAGACTAAAACGCCGCGAACCAATCAAAAGGGTTCCATATGCAGTAGCATCTACCTGCGTCAATCTATATATATGTGCGCGGTTTATTCAAATACACACACAAACACGAAGACCAGCCAGAACGATAGACTTAAGAAGAGAAAGCTGTCAAGACTGATTCCTGCTTACCTGCATGCCGGGCAGATTTGCTTCACTAAGTCGAGTCAAAATCTGGCTTGCATTAATCTTACAGGGTAGTTAAACTTACTATAAACGTTTAGGAGTTTTAATTTGCCTATATCATACATAATGATTGTATTTTATAGTATCATGTATAATGATTGTGTATGACTGTTGAAAAAGGAACCCACTTGAAAATAACCTGCACCTGTATATAATTATAATCACTTAAGGATTTTAGTTTTACTATGACTGTATCATGTATAATGATTATATTTTATGGAATCAGGTATAATGATTGTATTTCTTGGTATGATTGCTGAAGACGAAAACCAATCTGAATATAACCTAACAGTCCTTGTTAGGACTCGTATAACTCCAACCTGAATATAACTTAACAGTCCTTGTTAGGACTCAAATAACTCCAACCTGAATATAACCTAACAGTACTTGTTAGGACTCATATAACTCCAACCTGAATATAACCTATGACTATATCATGTATAATGATTGTATTTTATAGTATCATGTTTAATGATTGGGTATGGCTGTTGAAGAAGAAAACCACAAAAAAATAGGCTACACCTGTATATATTTAATATAACTTTAGGATTTTAGTTTTACTATGAATGTATCAGATATACTGATTATATTTTAGGGAATAAGGTATAATGATTGTATTTCCTGGTATGATTGCTGAAGAAGAAAACCAACCTGAACATAACCTAATCGTCCTTGTTAGGACTCATATAACTATAACCTGAATATAACCTAACAGTCCTTGTTAGGACTCATATAACTACAACAATATTGTTAGGGTATATTTTACCAGCTAGTATAACACTTATTAGAGATGGCGTGGTATATTACAGGGGGAAGGAAACGGTTGTATCATACCTAGGTGTACAAATTATTGGATGTATTCATGTATTGAATTATCAGAAAGAATGTTTTGCAAGTAGACACCTGTCATGTCTCGCTATTGCTAAATCATACTGAGCCATGTTGTCATTCATCCTATATGCAGGCACCTGAGACACGCCCATCTCATATACACTAGAAATAGGTGGGCTTGATGACAGAAATTAGCCCCTATTTTTCCTTGTTACAGGTTTATTCGTGTCATCCAACCTGAGGTCGTATGTTCAGGTCAATCCTGCTTCCTGGAACTTAGCAGGAGCATAGTGGTTGTACCAGAGCTACATCCTTAGTCCCCCTCAGTCTTGGGTGGCTAAAGGAACGATCATCAGCGGGTGTTGTGTGCATCAAATTAAGACGGACAGAACTGTTTTAAGAGATGAGTACACATTAGTACCATTTCCGTCGGCAAGTGTGAGCTATTAACTGTCTATGAAGAAAAAGTGATTTAGCTTAGTGAGAGACAGGATTAACAGCACAGCTGATAAATTCTCTATAATTGATTAACAGCACAGCTGATATAAGTTTTTTTTCCTATAATTGGAAGACTTGTTGTAATATATATATATAAGTATAGATATACGTAAATCATATGTAAACTTAAAATCCATTGCATTCCATCTTCCAACATCCACCCTTCAGCACAAGAGTAGATAGTGTATATACTTAATAAATAAGGAAATTGTTTTTGAACGACTTGTCAAGTTTATAATTGTTTAGGGAAATCTGTCTCCTTGTTTTAATATCACAGTTAGTTACCCAGCGGGGAGGCATTTTATGACTGTCTCATCTCTACTAATTTTCGAGATCAGATCATTCACAGCCGTAACTAATTTGTGATACCAGTAGTTCTCCCATACACTGGGACTTCACCATTTTCCTGCAGAAATTCTGTTTCTGTATTGTCAGTACTATACTGATCCTATATACAATAAAAACCTCACGCTACACTGCCATATTTGAAAGAGGTCATGAGTTTAAATTTTAAAAGGATAATTTTAAACACGCGGGGAGAGGATTAGCTAACACCATGGCACACCCAGTTCCCAGCGTACGATTGGTTTGATTTGAGAACAGGGATAAACAATGGTTTTCATTGGAAAGTTTGTCTAAAATACCATATGGGGCAGGAGTGGAAATGAGAGATATAATCTAAGAAAGTCGGAGACACAAGTCAGACTGCATTTTCAACAAGGTCAAGCAACAACTCCCAGTAGACAGAGTGAAGGATCGGAAAAAGAATTCCAAAATTAAAAGTGACAGATCGAAGTATTTGGGCGTCTTTATAACTTAAAGAGAACCCGCAATTTTAAATACAAAGACTGGAAACTTAAGGAATCAGAAACACAAGCCATAAGAGAGATTCTGACACTACCCCAGACCGAGCCACACCATTGCTTAAAACTTCACAAAAGGTGCCGGATCAGATATAAGCTAATAGTGCTCTGCTCTATGCAGCATTATTCTTGACTTCTGAATTATCTTGTGGATACGCCCTTGAGATAGAAGCATCATTATCCTTCTATCTGCAACTCTGCCAAGAGTAATCTTGTGCGAAGGTAGACACCTTTGAAGACCTATTTTAGATACTCTTGAGTTTTGGTCACTGGTGGACGACTACTGCAGAGCAAAGGGGAGGCAAACCCCGCGACAGAGCCCCACACGATGTTTGCAATGTTGTCACTTTTAGTACTTAGTGATTCTCAATTTTTGTCTTTATTTGTCATTTTAAATGTCCTAGTCTACATATCATTCTCAGGAGACAATGAAAGAAGATAACCACGGTTTTATCGGCATGTCGTAAGCGACGAATAATATGAGATTAAGCTTACAGCTACCAACCTCACTAAGTCAAATAAATTATTACAGAAAAAACCACAGACAGAGCACAAGAATAAATAGGTATTGGCTTCTTCTAAAGGTTACATCAGCAGTGCTGGTCTATGGCTCGATAAGGATGAAAAGAGGAAATAATGAATATTATGGTTATTGGGGTTTGGAGGATTAGCCCTTCTTATGAAGACGCAATAACACTCCGTACGTCTACTGTTATTTATCAGGTCGTCATTAAATTTTCCTTAAATGCAGCTTATCTTAAGCCGCGCTTAAGCCCAAGGTGCTAGATATCAACAGATGACAAATTGGGCAGATCACAGCTAATTGGGTACATAAAAACGGGATGAAGGCTCCATCTTAAGTGCTGTGTGTTGCAGAAAGAAAAAAATAAACGATAATAAGACAGTGTAATTCTAGGATGAATGACATAAAAAAGGGAAATGCCCTGTCAGTCAGATGCACTGTTGCCTTCCCCTCAAGCAAATATTTTGAGAATTTAGCATCGAGAAAGTGCAAGTCACTAACTATCTTCTATCATTTGTTAACTGCATTTCTAAACCCCAGCGTTTTTTGTTTCAGTTTTTTGTGTGCTTTAGAAACACATTTTGTACGACATTTATTTTCTAGTGTCATTTCTGTTTTTAACAAGAGCAACGTGACATGGCAGTATTCAACATCAGCGGTTCTCAAACCGAGATCCAGAGCCCAGGCTCTCCATGATGAAAATAACGAGCCGCAACTCAGATCTGAACAATGACTGTGTTGTTCCCAGGAAGTATCTATCTAATTATATATGATATATATATATATATATATATATATATATATATATATATATATATATATATATATATATATATATATATATTAGCCGCCGACCGTATCATGGCCATTATATTGATTCCATTTGCTCGGTCGGCGGGCCATATATATACATCAATATTTTACGCAGTATATATATTTGTATTTTATGCTGTATTTTCGTTCTTATTAAATTCTTTATTACTTACTTAGCCGTTCCCCTTCTACCGACGCCAGTCAAAGCAGTCAAAGTGGTTGTCCATTCGGTCGTCCTGGTGGCCCTGTCTTTGTATGGTCGTGGTAGCCGAAAAATTTGAGCAAATTGACCCTTATCCACTGGTATGTGTAAGATGTAGGTGTCTCTCTGATTTAGGATCGGCGGTATCCTTTGATTCATATCACATCAAATCTCCCGCTTTTACGCAGTTCCAGTCAGCTTTTGACATAACATAGTTAACGCAAGATGTATGGCACATTGTATTTCTGTATCAGCAATGTACAGCTGTTGTCGTTATAAGACATCACAGTTCATTAAAATTCGAAATCATTTCTAGTTCGTGAAGCTTACTTACTTACTGTAGCTACAGTTCTTCAATTCTAATAAATGCTCCCATTCTGATGCTAGCAGATCAGTTGTATACAATAAGTCCGTTCACTGTCTGCACGTGAATAGCATACATGGGCTACAGGTCAGCTCGACATTTATAATGTTCCTAAGTCTAACCATCTGACTTGGACGTGATCTCTGATATAACGAATCCTGGAACACAGACAATAGTCTTGTTCCCCATATCTAGTTCACAGATACCTTAATCCTAGTCAAAGTACCTCTCCATTTTGCAAAGATTGTCTAATGATTGTTGTCCTCCCAGAGGACTCTCGGTCGTCCTGGGGCGTCTGGAAAAAGTCCTAACTAACTCACAACGGCTCAGAGAATCACAAGACGCAGGTCGCGTCTGCTTTCTTAAACCATTTTCTTGCCGAACTGGGCGTGAACACACAGTAACGAACCGATCTTTGACATGCGCAGAACGACAATTCTGAGTTGCCGACAATAAGATTTCTAAGAAACATTCGAGCCAAACGCGCCTTTTATGGTCATGAAAAGAAGCGTTAAGAAAGGTTTCAGACATCTACCATAGTTGACTGGTACTACCAAATAAGGAGATGTGGTCACGCTTCGTTCAAGAAATTATAGACCGAACGTGTCTCTATACAAGAGAAGGCAACTCCTAAAAAATTGTAGTCTCGATAACTCGGATTATGTCCCTTTGACCATAGAAAACATAATACACACTTCAGTCAAAAAATGATCATACATATCAAAAAATGTTTATACAAACGAAAAATAATAATGATCCGTGCGTAACACCGATCTTCTCCCATTCTGCAGACATGGCCAAACCATCTTAGTTGGCACTGTTCTTCTTGGGTCTGTAGCGGGTGGATTTGGCTTATCGTTGGTGCGTTCTCTTCTTGTAGTCAACCACCTTCCTCAGATACCTCATTTCGGAGGTTTGGATCTGGCTTTTGTGCGTTGTAGTCATTGCCCATGACTCGCATCCATATGTCAAGACTGGGACATAGGTGGAGCGGTATAAAGCCATCTTCGTTTTCTTACCAACTTCTTTCTTGCTGACGAATCCTCGATTTATGGCCTGAAAAAGTCTCCCAGCCGCTGCTTTTCGAGTGGCCAACTCTTCTTTGATGCCTCCCTTTCGGTCTATAATAGCTCCGAGATATTTAAAGTGGTCGACCTGCTCCAGGACCTGTTCTCCCAACGTAATCTGATGTCTTCTTTCCTCTCGTGATATCACCATGGATTTTGTTTTAGAGCTGCTTATGACCATCCCTCTCTTCTCCAGCTCTTCCTTCCAGACTTGCAGATTGGATTAGAGATGTGTCTCTGATTTAGCAATCAGGACAACATCATCAGCAAATGCTAGCTCTGAAATACAGACCTGTCTCATCTTCCAGTACCCCACTGAATACTTTCTTGTTCTCTCCTTACATGCCTTGATGACATCGTCCATGAGGAGTATGAAAAGATAAGGTGACAGGATATCACCTTGTCTTACACCAGTGGTGGTTGTCGTAGATTTTAGATAGGAGAAATAAGACTTGGGTTGGTCCCTTCTAAATAGACTAGAATAGGTGATAGACACAGTGAGAGTTAGTAAAAGAAATAGATTCCACGAGTGAGATGATAGAATGTGATATAGAGGCTGTCTCTGAAAGCGAAAAAAAACTTCTTCTCTCTCTCACCTATCTTCTACGACAGCTTTACAGCGTCAGTCTAAACACACACACACACACACACACATATATATATATATATATATATATATATATATATATTACCTATAGTTCTATCTACTCACGGGCACGCACATACACGTGACGACAGTTCAACACACAGACGTGGGAAAACTATAACAATGATTATATAAATATTTAGAACGAGCTGACCAACACGCTGATTAATTCCAAGGGAAATTTTAATTATCATTTAAAATTTCTTCACAACACATAGAATTTACATCAAAAAACATATACAAATAGTCATAAAATCTCAAGAGAATGCTACAAGGATGATAGCCCCGTTATGATATTAACTCTAGGTTTAGCCCACAGCCCCGTTATGAGACAGATGATGGCCCAAAGAGTCACAAATACATATGGTTAGGGTCTAATATTTCTTCCCCCTTTAAGGTATGAACAGACTGGATACTCTGATCTAGTATAAGGGAATATATAGATATATAGTTAACGATACCTTGCATAAAGAAATGTTACAATTGTGAGTGAATCAACAAAGAACATCCCTCAGTCTACTTTCACTCGGTTCTTTCATCAGGGCCCTGTCGTGCATTTCTCACTTTCTTACCCTATAACTTGCCGTTCTTCACCGTCTGGCGCACGCTATGACACAATCTGTTTTATCGTTTGGTGAAGCGAATACCCAGCTCTGCAGATCTTGGTTTCATCCAATTTGTCCGGGGAGCGTTCTCTTCAGGCGATAAGTTTATTCAGATTTTAAGTTAGTGTCACTTGAATCAGTTTTGGATAAGCAAGTTTAAACGGGCACACAGAGTCAAAAAAACACGAGGGTTCCCTTAATTTGGAAAGACAGTCTTGGTTCACTATACACTCTCTCAATACTTGTCGGGAATATTAATGTTATTTCTTGTAATTATTCTCGCCGCCAGGCAGCATGTACATTTAAATTTGTGGAGCAATATGAACTGGCTCAAAAGCCCAGTATATATTTCTAGTCTTTAGAAACCGTTAGTAGGATTGGTATTACTGTCTATCTCTGATGGCACCTGCACTGTCAGACCAGTGTTACTTGAAAAAAAACCCCACGTGGTTCAAGATAGGAAATGTCTATGCTTCTCACAAGTAGTCTCTTTACTACTAAACGCCGGCAAGTTCTGGGTCACCCCAGTATTCACTACATAAAATGGAAAAAGCACATATAAAATAATTATACATACTATGTATAAGGATATAACTTATATTTTAAACTGCAAGCGTAGAGCTTATCATTTTACACTTCCCGTGAAATAGTTATATTGTAAAATCCATCATCATGAATTTGAAATACATATAAATATATTTCGTCAATACTCATGAGACATCTAGCAGTTATAAGTTAGTTTAGAAAATATATCTCGACTGAGTAGTTAGCAGTTAAACTAAATTCATTTATTAGCCGACTGAATTTAAGCTAGAAATGTAATTTATCCTGCTTTCCACTGTATGCGTCACTAGAAAATAATACATACTTATAAATTTAATCACTCTGCACAAAAGAACTAGTAAAATATGAAATAAGCGACTTAACACTTTTAACACTTCACAAAATACTAGAATATAGTATATAATATTTTACCTCACACAGAACTACAGGTAGTCGCACAACTTAAGAATTATATGCTTATATATATGGAAGTCTAGAAGTTCGACAAATTGTCGAAACAAACTGAGAACTTCGCTATACAGCTTATACTGTTCCGAGCGACCTGTCTACTGCGAATTTAGGAGCGAGAATGAAAATAAAGTTTCAAACTTGGTTAATATCTTAAAATTAGACAAAGGGCCCCAACTTATTTCGCCAAGCGAAATTATCTCCCCTACTCCCAACACATACGTCAGCTTAACGCGTGTCGTAACTGCCACCTACTGACCGAGATGTACGCGTGTCAGTTGCAACTCTCAGACAACCGTCTGCAGCGCTGAGCGCAATTTCACACTTCGCCGGACTATCCTGACGAAAAATTCACGCAGTTGCTGCAAAAGGTAGACAATCCGTCGGCCTGCCATGTCCAACGGAGCGAATTCTCACACCCCAGAAATCTGGTCGGGCAACGCTCTGACCGGGAAAACTGCAGACGTATGTCTGGCGAGAACCGTATATTCACAGCTATGGTTCGACCGGCAGAGACTGACATCTACGTAATCGAGTTTCAGTCAGCATGAGAAAGAAAGACGGTAAAATTTCGAATGGGAAAAGAAAATATTATTCGCAAACTAACGAAATGCGAAAAAATTATATATATGAAAAAGGGTAAAGAGTGACAGAAAAAATTAGAGGACCCGAGTGGAAGAAAGAGGAAAATGTAGACAATTTATAGAACATAACTCCCTATGTGACAGTGGTCCTGAACTCTTCTGACTTATAGTTTGCTGTCCTCACATAATTTCTGCAAGACTTGTAGAAGCTCTGTATAGCATGAATCAGAGGTGCTGGAATGTTCTTCCTTGCCAAACAGTCCCAAAGTTTGCTCCAGGGGACCCCGTCAAACACCTTTTCCAAATCTATGAAACAAAGATGGATCTCACTCTTGTACTCAAGGGCCTTTTCACTCAGCTGCCTGAGTGTGAAGATTAGGTCTTGAGTACTTCGGTTTGCTCGGAATCCGCACTGGACTTCATCCAATTGTGGCTCAGCTAGGCATCTTAAGCTTGGAGCTAAATTCTATGGACAGCAGGAATATAGCTTTGACTTGCTCATCAAGTTCATTCATGGTGGTGGAATGGCCACGAAGAATTGCCATGTCTAGGATAATGAAGCTTGCTTACTTACTCACTCACTAAGTCGTTCTTCTTCTACCGTGAGGTGTAGAGGTTTGGAAAGAGAGCGCCCTACTATCCTATCGGCTGTCTTCCTCCTGGACTGGTTTCATTCGTCCTTGGTCCTTCAGTTATTGTCTAATGTTGTTCTCCCCGCGCGCTCTGGGTCGTGTTGGAGGTCTGGATCCCTGGCTCTTAGCCTTCTATACCTGCCGTGGCAGCCGATTTTCTTCCATTCTGTGTGTTCTACTTGGCTCTGCAGGGATTGGGTTGTTAGGCCTTGACGTATCGTTTGGTTACGAATCATGTCTCTTCTTGTTACTTCAACTAACGTTCGCAGATACCTCATTTCTGAGGTTTGGATCTGGCTTATGTGGGTTGTAGTCATTGCCCATGACTCGTATCTAAACATCAAGACTGATATATAGGTGGCGCGGTATACAGCCATCTTCGTTTTCTTGCCAACTTCTCTTTTGCGGAGGAATCCTCAATTTATGGCCAGAAAAAGTCTCCCAGCTGCTGCTCTTCGTGTAGCCAATCAAGATTTTTGGATAATGAAGCATGACATCAAAATGGATTGCAGTTAATTCGTAGCATAAAAAAAAATATTAATTGCTGTAAGCCGTTTCTTGACGAGAAAAAGGAGGTGGCAAAGCAAGCTCAGTTTGTGTTCCTAAAGTTCTACTGAATATCTTCAGCTCTCATTGACCTAATAGTCATGCCTTCTATATCTGGAGCCAGATAACATTTTCAACACCTACAAAACCTTCTGCCTACCAGTAGTCTGATGATGACGACAGCTCTACCGTGACAACTGTAGCCACAAGCGACGAAAGTGGAACCGATTAAAGTCTTATCCTTTTTTTAAAGACAGTACATACATACTATCTCGTTTGTGTTCAGTATATTTGATAATTGTATGTAGTTACTAAATGTTGTTAACTAATTTTTAAATCTATTTTTACTTAATTTTGATACAGCTTTTTGGGCCTTGGGAACGTATTAATTTGATTTACATTATATCTTATGGGATATATATATATACTGAAGCACATTAAAAACGCACCACTATTATATATACTGATGCCGAGAAGCTGGAAAAAAAGGTGTGGGAATGGATTTTCCCCGTGTTTGTCATGAGGTAGAGAGCGAATGGCTGCTGGAATGGAAAGTGCATGATTCAACCCACGGGTTTGTGTACAGACTACATGAAAACAATGAAAGTTACACGTGCAACACGATTCCCAACAGCTATGACCTTGAAAATGTGTACGCGTTGTGGCAGTATACTCGGTGTGAAAAAGCCGTTGAGACAAAACACCCAGTACATGTGCTTGAAATGCCACGACTATCTGAAAACGACCGCCAACGAGCCATTGGTATGTTGGAGACCGGAATGAGCTCGCGGGCCATTGCCAGAAGGATGAATTGCCACCACAGCACTATTGTACGTCTCAATGAACGTTACGGAACCACTGGCAGTGCCCGGGATAGACTTCGGAGTGGCCAACCACGAGTTACTACCCCTGCGCAAGATCGTCATATTGTGCTGAGTCACCTAAGGAATCGTTCTCTCCCGGCAAGTCAAACAGCAAGAGCAATAGTGGGTAGACGTGGGCAAGTCTCTCGAATGACAATCATACGACGACTCAGAGATACAGGCCTTACTGCAAGACGACCTTATGTTGGGCCAAACTTGACTCACAGACATCGTCAGCAGCGCCTGCAATGGGCAGAGCAACATGTCAGATGGACTAGACTGCAGTGGAATGCTGTCCTATTCACAGACGAGAGCAGATTCAACATATCCTTTGCTGATGGAAGTATGCGGATTTGGCGATGGTGTGGAGAGCACTTTGCAGATTGCTGTGTTCGTCAGCACAACCGATTTGGAGGTGGCAGTATTCACACTTGGAGAGGATTCAGTTTTCACCATCGCTTGCCTCTTCACGTCTTCCGTGGAAATGTTAATGCTGTGACATATCGAGATGAGATTCTGGATGCACTGGTTGCTCCTGCGTTCACAAATTATCCAGACTTGCAGCTTCTCCAGCAGGATAACGCACGTGCGCACACCGCATGCATTACGCAGCAATATCTACAGCAGCAGAACATTGTGACGATTGATTGGCCTGCCCTATCACCAGACATTTCCCTTATAGAACATCTGTGGGACGAGCTTGGACGCAGAGTCTACAGGCAAGGTTCTCCAGCTAATCTGCAACAGCTCGAAGCTGCTCTTACACGTGAATGGGACTTGATTCCCCGGAATTTCCTTCAGAGACTTGTGCGTTCCATGCGGAGCCGCTGCCAAGCTTGTTTGCAAGCACACGGTGGACATACCAGATACTGAGGATAGTGTGAATGAATTTTTTTATTGGTTGCATTTTTGGTTTTCTCCCTTGCCTGCACAGAATGCAAAGAATTTCATAACAATCAAATGTACACATTAATGACCAGCATGGATTCATAGGAAAATGAATAAAGATTCCAAATATGTAAACTTGTAATTACTTATATTTACATTTCACACTCTGTTCCTGGATTATACAGGTGGTGCGTTTTTAATGTGCTTCAGTATCTATATATATATATATATATATATATATATATATATATATATATATATATATATATATATATATATATATATATATATATATATATATATATATATATATATATATATATATATATATATATATATATATATATATATATATACTATATTGTTTCTGTTCCCTAGGAAGCCTTGAGCTACCTCTGCTAATGGTTCTTTGTAAATGTCACATAATTTGGGTCGATCTCTTGTTCGCTCCATCAGTATTTAGATGCGTGCGAATTTTGTGCACGGTGCAATGGTTGGCACCTTTTCTTCCCCTACCTTCCGACAGGTAACACTGGACAACAGCCAAAATGTATCCGAGACAAAAGTAGCTATTTTTAACTAATTTAGACATGCTGATCACGAATATGAACTTAAGAATCGCGAATTAGCTCTAGCTTTAAAGATCGAGGGAGGGGGGGGGGGGGTCATTAGGCAGGTGGCTTCACCTTCCTGACGCGAATGACCCAGTCCTTCTCTTTTCTATAGCCCTGACGCGTGATTCCCTACGAGACGGATAGCCTTGAGCGCCTAACGGATGACACAATCTGCAGCAGTCATTGCAACCACATTGCCTCCGTGTCATCATTTGTGTTGGGGAATATGTGAGTGCAGACGTGTCGTTCAAGATGCCTCGTTAATGTGTGAACAGTGCGGATCATTTTTGCTATATCTGCGGACAAATAACTTTGCCAACACAAAGGCGACCCATTGCACCGATGATAAAAAAAGCTTACAGCCTTTATATTGGTGGTGAGATCGGTGACCAGGACCGGTATTGGGCCCCACACATATGTTGTTAATCCTGTACAACGAATCTGCGCTGCTGGTTGAACCGAAAAGGACGATCGTTGCGTTTTGTAGTTCCAATGGTGTGGAGGGAACCGACAAACCATCTTAATGATTGTTACTTTTGCATGACTCCTCCAATTGGACAAGTTATTTTTAAGAAGAGAAAGCGGCCTGTGACCTATCCGAATATTCCCTCTGCTATGCGGCCAGTGCCTCACGGGGAAGGACTTCCTATTCCGGATCTACCAGAATCTTATACTTTGGATGATGAAGAAGATAATAAGGCCAGTGGACAATCGTCACCTGTGATATCATCTACATCAAGAGATCCTGATTTCGTGCCTACTGAAGAGTCTGCACAGCCAAATAAAATTACCTGGAGTGAATTGAATGATCTAGTGAGAGATCTGGAATTGCCAAAAAATAAAGAAGAGCTGTTGGGGTCCAGACTGCAGCAATGGAATCTTCTAGAAGGGAATGTGCAAGTATCTGTGTTTTGTGCTCGGCAAAAAGATCTGCTTCCATATTTCAAAATGACAGATAACCTCATTGCTTGCGTTGATATAGTAGGTCTTCTTCTTCTTCGTTCGTCCTGAAAAGGACGTTGGTTGCGTTGTGTCCGTTTACAGCGAAGCTGCGATATTTGCGCCTTTCGGCCGGTACGTTCGACTTCAGCACGGCATTTTTGGGACCGGGTTAGCCTTCCCTCTTCGATCCCTACTCACTCAGCCAGACTGCAGTGATGCAGCCTGTTTCCAGGACCACCACTTGGAGGTAGAGTAAGGTCTTGGTCAGCTCTGGTTCGCTGACCCTGACGCAAGCAGTCTAGCTATGGGTCGCTTACTGCATTTCTCACTGTTGACGCGTCTTAGGTCTGATGGCAGGACTACACAACAACTACAAAAACGACGATTGGAGGTTGTTCATTGATTCGTCCAAGTTGAGCTTAAAAGCTGTGCTGCTCCATAATGGTAACGTTTTACCATCTGTTCCACTCCGCTATGCAGTCCATATGAAAGAAACGTACAACAACATGAAACAACTGTTACACACCATCAACTATGACAAGTATAAGTGGCATATTTGTGGTAACCTGAAGGTCATTGCCATCTTGATTGGGCTACAGCAGGGTTACACAAAGTTTTGCTGTTTTCTCTGTCTGTGGGACAGCCATACCGCCAGGACTTCCCACTGCAAGAAAAAGGATTGGCAACAACGAATTTCACTTGAAGCGGGGAAAAAGAATGTACTTAACGAACCACTTGTAGAATCTCACAAGATCTTGCTCCCTCCTCTCCGCATCAAATTGGACTAATGAAGAATTTTGTAAAGGCCATGGATTGAAATGGGGCAGGATTTTTATACCTTCGTGATAAATTTCCAAGACTTAGTGAGGCCAAAATCAAGGAAGGTGTATTTGTCGGTCCACAGATACGTCAGCTCTTCCTAGATCAGCGTTTTGATGATATCCTCACAGTGATAAAAAGTTAGCTTGGAGTTCTGTCCAGCAAGTCGCCACAAACTTTCTAGGAACAATAAGGCTGACAATTACCAGGAGCTTGTAGAAACCCTCTTGCAGTGCTACGAGAGACTAGGGTGCAACATGTCTTGGAAATTACATTTTTTACACTCTCATCTGGATTCCTGCTAACTGCGGTGCTGTCAGTGACGAGTGTCACGAAGTGGTTTGAGGGGGTTTTTGCATGTGTGAATATTCTCATGCTCCAGCGGGAGTTTATTAGTCATTTGAGTTGTTGTGAGTTGGGAATGCTTGCCTTGTACTATTTTAGTTACAAGCAATGTTGTGAGCAGAGGTTAAGATGAGCTGTTAGCGATAGTTATGCTTGAATGAAGCTCAGTGGAGTGTGGAAGGTTTTCACGTGTTTGGTGAATACAAATGAAAGGGGTCAGTCAGAGAGAGATGTGTGTTGAGTCAGTAGTGTGTTGGGTCAGTAGAGAGTTGAGTCAGTAGACAGGAGACAGCGAAGAGCGTAGAGAAGAGAAGAGTGGATGTCTATAGTAGTGCGCGAGTAGAGGGCCAGAGTTGTGCAGTGGATTTATGAAGCAGCCTATTTTGTGGCTGTAGTTATTCCGAGGATCAGAGTGATAGTAGAATACTCGGGATTTGTTATGTCTCCAATATTTGTAATGGTCCTGCGCCCATTGTGACGTATTTGTGATATTATATATTCATGGAGATTGATACTGGTTGTTGGAGCTGGTGTATTACTCCTTAGACAGTGAGCTAGACGAGCGGTGTATAAGTGTTGTCTGATCTTCTACATCCACCCACATACACCCTACTCGTCACAACTGGGGAACATCTATTTGGATGTTACAAGTGAACCCAAAGTTGTACAGCACTAAAGTGATCTGGGGTCATTTAGTTAGGAGCCTACAATTTGTTTTTCAACGCAGCGAATTGTGACAACTTTAATTGAACGATTCTGCATTGCTCAAATCTGGGTCAGCTGTCAGCGGTAACTGTGTGCTGACGAATAAACAGTGTGCTGTCTTACAGGTCTGTTTACATCGATTACTTGCGGCTGCTGTGAAACGGTGTGTTGTGACCAGGGGAATCTAGGTTGTATCTAGAGGAGGCCGTCTAGATGAGTCTGTTGGGGTTAGAAAATCTGTGAAAATCTGTGAATCTATCGGAGGGAACCTTGTTGCAGTGTTCTACTCGACACAGTGTGAAGTGGAAAACACGAGCTTGGTTTTTCACTGAGTGGGTAGCCGGTGGGGCGAAAAGTTTCGAACTGTGTGTGTGGTGCCTATGCGGTTTGTCGTCTTTATACTTTTATCGCCTTGGGACTTGCTGAGGACATTATAAACAGATCTACACGCTTGGAATTTAAGTATTATGTAATTGTTCTGTGAATATTTTGTTGTTGCTTGTTTAAGGTGATTACTAGAAGGGCTAGGTGTAAAGTCTCGGTATTATTCAGGTATCTGATAAATAAGGTAGTTACGTAACATTCTTTCGTGCTCTAGTATGCTAATCTTCTAATAGTGTGCTGCACTAAGTTTCTAGTTAGAAGTTAATTTGTGTTTTATATGGTGCTTATAATGTATTTCTTCAGTATTTCTTCTCAAATATTGAGTACTTCTGTTTGCACTTTACCTTTGTCTGTTTAGTTCGGCTACTTTCTACTTTCAGTATTGTCACGTTGACAGTGACTTAATTTATTTTTCCATCTCGTCTCAATGTTATTACTCTTTAATGTTCTGTTTTCCCAGACATTTTGTTTCTCTTTGCTTTGCTACCTGTGTGGCCCAATTGTTTTCTCCTTCTCAAACCCCACCCGAGGTTGTTTACGTTCGAGCCTGCTGCGGTCAGCGAACGATAATGTTACGTCAGCACACCTGGCCTGATTAGAAGAACGTCTGTTACGCTTATAGTGTTAGCCACGAGCGGCTAGTACCCTTTGAGGCCTGGGACTCTTTGTCCTCAAGTGACTTCTTCTGGTGTATTTTCTGGATACTTAAAACCTCGCACGTATGAGCAGCCATCTATGGACAGAGTTCCAGCCCCCTCACGCAAGTAGCGGTCACCAACGTTTAGCACCAACAAGGAAAGTTTTGTAGGCTAAACCCTCACGAAGGATCTACATGTAATACACTTTCTGGAGCTAGCACCTTTGGTCCCACGAAAACAGACAGTCTGTCGCTCAGTTCGTTGATTTGGTCAGCAGGAGATAAACAACGTCTTCCAGTGTTCCCTCGCGCAATTAGGGGTCACCAACGTTTAGCCCGACAAGGAAAGTTCGGTATTTCACTTCAGTCATCTTGAAGGATATTTATCGGTAAGACACTTTCTGGAGCTAGCGCCTTTGGTCCCCGAAAGCGGACCCTCTGTCGGAAAGCTTAGTTATTTTCTCCGTGTTCTACAGGGTCTTATGAGTGTTGGTGGGGTGTGTGTTTGTGGGTGCGTATTTGCATTATTGGTAGTTATTGATGATTATTTATGATTATTGATAAATATTTTGATTATTGATGTAATTTATGCTGTGTATGATGATATGCCTTAATTCCATGCTTTTCTTACACCTTTATTAATACGCTGTTCACGACCTTTCCATCCATAAGTAACTTGTTTTTAGCTCTTTACTATAATCTCTATGTATGATAAGAGAAAGGAGTGAGAGCAGGAGGTGCTTAGACAGACATAAGTGAGTTGAGGCTTGGAGAGAGAGATCATTTTGATAAATCTTCTTCCAGGTTGTCTCAAGTCCATCTCCTATTTACACCTTTCTGTGTGTGTAATCTATAACTCTGTCAGTCCACTATCCCTTGTCGATTTCACTACTGTTGTCCAACTCGACAAATACTCTACACTCAAACTCAACCACGACAAATGGGGGCTCGTCCGGGATTTTGAGCCACATTTGCTGCAACCACAACAAATGGTGGCTCAGTCCGGTATGAATCTAACATATAATGTGGGCTCGTTCCGAAGATGAATCTCTCACAAGATTCTATTCTGATTCTTAGAGTTTAGTGTTCGGCAGATTATAGGAATTTCTTTCCCCTAGACATATCGAACTATTTCTTTTGGAGGAAGTCTGAACAGCGTTTTTCTCCACAGCATTCATAATATTTAGTTACATTTATTGTTCATGCTACACATGAGACAGCTGGTAAAGGTTGATGGTAACACTGCTGAGTTTTTGGTTGACAAATCTGACGACTATTGTTGTAAAAGTCGGAAAAAAAAAATTTTAAGGGTTAATTTATTTCAGGAGTAGCTCTTTAATCTGAGATAAGAAGCTACAGATAGTCAGTTACTAGCTTGCATTTGTACCAAGGGAGGGTGTTCATTCGGATGATAGTAACCAATCCTCTCAATAGCTAAGTACTGACAGAAGTTGGAAACGAATTTGTATTATGATTATAGGATGTTCAATGACATGTAATGGACGTCTATGGAAAAGATAAATTACTGTCATTTAGTCCGTGTTTCACGCACTTTAAAAAAGGGGGCAACTTGTCACGTAGACAGTGACTTAATTTATTTTTCCATCTCGTCTCAATGTTATTACTCTTTAATGTTCTGTTTTCCCAGACATTTTGTTTCTCTTTGCTTTGCTACCTGTGTGGCTCAATTGTTTTCTCCTTCTCAAACACCACCCGAGGTTGTTTACGTTCGAGCCTGCAGCGGTCAGCGAACGATAATGTTACGTCAGCACACCTGGCCTGATCAGAAGAACGTCTGTTACGCTTATAGTGTTAGTCACGAGCGGCTAGTACCCTTTGAGGCCTGGGACTCTTTGTCCTCAAGTGACTTCTTCTGGTGTATTTTCTGGATACTTAAAACCTCGCACGTATGAGCAGCCATCTATGGACAGAGTTCCAGCCCCCTCACGCAAGTAGCGGTCACCAACGTTTAGCACCAACAAGGAAAGTTTTGTAGGCTAGTCCCTCACGAAGGATCTACATGTAATACACTTTCTGGAGCTAGCACCTTTGGTCCCACGAAAACAGACAGGCTGTCGCTCAGTTCGTTGATTTGGTCAGCAGGAGATAAACAACGTCTTCCAGTGTTCCCTCGCGCAATTAGGGGTCACCAACGTTTAGCCCGACAAGGAAAGTTCGGTATTTCACTTCAGTCATCTTGAAGGATATTTATCGGTAAGACACTTTCTGGAGCTAGCGCCTTTGGTCCCCGAAAGCGGACCCTCTGTCGGACAGCTTAGTTATTTTCTCCGTGTTCTACAGGGTTTTATGAGTGTTGGTGGGGTGTGTGTTTGTGGGTGCGTATTTGCATTATTGGTAGTTATTGATGATTATTTATGATTATTGATAAATATTTTGATTATTGATGTAATTTATGCTGTGTATGATGATATGCCTTAATTCCATGCTTTTCTTCTTTAATAAAGTTTACACCTTTATTAATACGCTGTTCACGACCTTTCCATCCATAAGTAACTTGTTTTTAGCTCTTTACTATAATCTCTATGTATGATAAGAGAAAGGAGTGAGAGCAGGAGGTGCGTAGACAGACATAAGTGAGTTGAGGCTTGGAGAGAGAGATCATTTTGATAAATCTTCTTCCAGGTTGTCTCAAGTCCATCTCCTATTTACACCTTTCTGTGTGTGTAATCTATAACTCTGTCAGTCCACTATCCCTTGTCGATTTCACTACTGTTGACAACTCGACAAATACTCTACACTCAAACTCAACCACGACAAGTATTATCACGTATTTTCTAGTTCACCTTCAGTGTTGCTATTCTACTGTCGTTAGTTTTCAGTCTCTCTCTCTATGACGTTATATGTGATGTAGGTTTAAGTTAGATTGCAGTTAGAATTATTTATCATACTTTGTGTATATCTGCTCTACCTATAGCTGTGCCATTCTTGCCTGCCTTAGATATTGCTTATATCTGCTCTACCCATAGCTATGCTATCCCTGTCTGCATTAAACATTGTTTATATCTGCTTTACTTATAACTGTGCTAACCGTATCTGTCATCCTTCTTTCTAGTTCTTCTGTTCCATTTTTATTTGTGTTCCAATAGCTTGAAGTGTATACTAAGTGTGTATTAACATATTCCTCACAGGAACTGTTGTAGTGTTTGCGCTTCTCAAAGTTACTGCTGCAGAGGTGACTTGGAGACAACAGATCAGATCAGTTTATTGCCATAGCCTGTCATTCCAGTACATCAGAAAAAGCTACGTAACCTTAGTTTGTTTTGGTTCATCATTCTAAGGCCATATTTCATTTATTTGTCCAGGTTGCTCTATAGGCTTCCCTCGGCATTCATTGTTTCAGTGTTGTTGTTGGGTGTGACGATTATGGTATTTATTTGTGTTTTGGTTTCATCTGTAGGATTTTGCGCTATTTATTCTTAGAAGGGGTAAAATCATGTGGGCAGGATCAGTTGTATTGCCCTTAACGAATAAAGTGTGCATTTTTGCATTAGTTGTTTACGTGCAGTTTGTTGTTGGTTGTGTGTTATATTCCCTCTTTGGCGTTCTGTGTATATGGTGTATTCTTCAGTCATTTTCTTCTTACACTATCCTGTAAATACATTATTTTTTTCAATCTCCTGTTTTCGTGCGTTATAGAGGTCTGGTACTGTATATTTCAATATTATTTCTGTCACACATTTCCTTTTTCTTGTTACCGACCTACCAGGTTGTTGTTTGTTAAATTAGGGTGTAGTGCTTATTATATCATTTGTGTCATTTTTTTATAGGGCTAATAATTTTTTTGGGTAGACATTGAGTACAGTCAGTAAGGTGTCACCTTACAGTAGTGGTTATTTAAGATATTATTGTGGAATTTAAACTATTTTGACGTTTTTTCTAAAGAGTATTTGAGGTGCATATAAGTCAGATATATTCATAATCATGTCAACACTTATGGATTTTATCCTTGTCGGTGAGAGGATAGGAAAATCTGGAGAAGATCTCTTAGCGCTTGCACAGGCTCAATTTAAAGAGGTGCAGGAGAGACAAGAATGACATGAGGAGCGATAGAGAAAGAAAGCAGAGGAAGAAACTAAGAAAGCAGAGGAAGAGACTAAGAGATTAGAGATACAGAGAGAAATGAAGAAGATAAAATCAGACAAAGAGGTATCCTTGAGAAGACTCGAGTTAGAGAAGACAGGTGCAGATTCATCATCAAAATAAGAGTACGGGAGTATATACAAGTTGAAACTCCCAATTTTCAATGAATCCATAGATTAAAAACAGTTTTCCAATTAACGGTGGAAGATAGATTAAATTATGACATAGTGAAAGAAACTTTTTTACGCAAGTACAGGTTAAATGAGCAGGGTTATCGGTTAAAGTTCCACAATGCGATGCCAAGTAGTGAGCAAGATTTTGCGGAGTTTATCGCAGAGATTAAGATGTTATTGAACAGGTGGATTGACCTATCGGGCATTGCTAAAGATTTTGATGGCCTATGTGATTTGATCTTACGTGATAAGGTAATGTCTTCATGTAGCTCGAATTTGTTGGCTTTTTTCAGGAGAGAAAACCGGAAAATATTTCGGCAATGTCACAGTTAGGACAGCAATACGCAACAGCACATCCAGGCAGACCGATTCATAAATCGGCGGTGCCAGAAACATTTACGACATGTGCAGCCAAGCGTAGTTTTGAAACACGACCATATCAGAGACAACATTCTCGCAGTGGGGAGAGACCTTATGATAGGAAGGCAGTAGTAAGAGGTAGACAGAAACAGTCTTCCGTACATCCCCCAAGAAACAGCAGAATATGACAGAGTTAGGTAGTAGAAGACCTTCTGGTTGTTTTAAATGTGGGTCACCATGCCATGGAGCGATGTTTTGTGACAAGCCTGAACCTCAGTCTGTGGCCGAGCCTCAGACTAGTACTAAGGGTAGTCCACTGAAGCTCCAGCGTGAGGAGTACAGATGCTTTGTATTTAATGGTATTGGCCACCTTCAATTTGATTGTCCTAATAGGAAGTTTGAACGCGCAAATTCGGTGGTAGTCTTAGATACATTTAACAGCGAGAATTGTGAAGGATGCAGACCACTTTTTCATAAAGATGAGACACCAATTCTAATTTGTGGCCACCCACTTCTATGTTTACCGGCAGTTCATACAGATGGTAGTCTAGTCTTGCATCCAGGGTACGTAGGACATAAAGTTGTGTCCGTGTTGATTGATACAGGTTGTACGACGGTTGGCATGCGTAGATCATGTATAGATGAGTCTTGTTTGTTGGATCAAACTGCTCGATGTATTACTTTTGGGGGTAGAGTTGGAGTCTATCCTCTAGCGTTGATAAATATTGATACGCCATTCTTGTGTGGCAAAGTGAAAGCTTTTGTTCTTGAAGATCCGGTCACCGACCTGACAATTGGAAATGTCCGTGGTATCAAAGAGTGTACTGATGAGGATGTCAAACTATGGAAGCACAAACATAGAGACGGTACTTATGGAGGAACTACAAGATTGCAGGGAAAAGCTGATGACATTTTACTGCAGCGTCAACCTAGGGTAATTCCTGGGGATAGCATGTCTTCTGGTAATGTCCTGGTTGCTGATACTTCAGTATTAAATTTAATTTCACCACAACAAAAGGTTGTATCGTTTCCAAAACAGTTTGGTCAACCAGAAACTAACATTCGGAGGCATATCCAATCAGCAAAGGAATGGGGTGAACATAGGACGAATATTCCGAAAAGTGCAGTAAATGAAACGAAGGTGAACTTTACCTTGCCAGAAGAAGGTGAATGTTATGGATCTGTCAAATATCCGGAGACAAACTGGATGAAAGAAGAGCACGGAAAGCTAATTGAGAAATATCGCTGAGTGGGTCGTCGTGCTCGTATGTTACATGAGAAACATTACAGAAGATGTGGATGTCACGGAGTGGTTTGAGGGCGTTTTTGCATGTGTGAATATTCTCATGCTCCAGCGGGAGTTTATTAGTCATTTGAGTTGTTGTGAGTTGGGAATGCTTGCCTTGTAATATTTTAGTTACAAGCAATGTTGTGAGCAGAGGTTAAGACAAACTGTTAGCGATAGTTATGCGTGAATGAAGCTCAGTGGAGTGTGGAAGGTTTTCACGTGTTTGGTGAATACGAATGAAAGGGGTCAGTCAGAGAGAGATGTGTGTTGAGTCAGTAGTGTGTTGGGTCAGTAGAGAGTTGAGTCAGTAGAGATTAGACAGTAGACAGGAGACAGCGAAGAGCGTAGAGAAGAGAAGGGTGGATGTCTATAGTAGTGCGCGAGTAGAGGGCCAGAGTTGTGCAGTGGATTTATGAAGTAGCCTATTTTGTTGGCTGTAGTTATTCCGAGGATCAGAGTGATAGTAGAATACTCGGGGTTTGTAATGGCCCTGCGCCCATTGTGACTTATTTGTGATATTACATAATCACGGAGATTGATATGGTTGTTGGAGTTGGTGTATTACTCCTTAGACAGTGAGCTAGACGAGCGGTGTATAAGTGTTGTCTGATCTTCTACATCCACCCACATACACCCTACTCGTCACAACGAGCATGGGGAACGATTTCTTCAGGACATTACTACCCTCGAAAAAAGGTACCAAGGGAAATGGAATGCAGCAATGCTAGCAGACTATTGTTGGACCCTTGTGAGAGATGCTTCAGAAACTCATTACAAGCGACAGGCAAAAGGCGTTGTCTATCATTTCCGCTATGAGCATTATTATCATATATTTTTATATATGCAAACGTGTAAAACTTTTTTTTATAGATATTTAAAAAACTAGAGCTAATCTGGTGTTTTAACGGCCATTTTCATATTCAGCAGCACAAACAACATAAAGGTAACTTGGTTTAATATCAGATACAAACAAAATGTCAACATTTGTTGTCCAGTGTAATTGGTATTTTCGAGTCACTTTTTTGCACTTCTTCCTGTAATACTTCGTCATGTCTGGTTACCTGTTCATCCATGCTGAAAGAGTAGACGGATGATGCAATCTTGACCGACAGTCATGTTGGTAAAATTCTCGTTTACCAGACATTAGGAGCCGGGTTCACAAGGAAATGGCCAAGCGAGCTCGATTATCGCTGATATGGGTAGTGTGACCTTCTAATTACAGTCGTGAAGAGTCACAGCCCAGATGGTCAAACGAGGGTCGGTGTTTGCACAAGTACGGAGAGATAAATTATGCGCCTGTGGACTTATTACAGACACGCACCTGAAAGACGGAATGTTGTAATAGCTTCCGGACAGAATTGTTACGAAGACATTATCTGTGATAATTTAGGGAGTTGTAGTGCAACCATTACCCGCGAATCAACGAATATAACAATTCCATATTTGGAAAGTGAATTTTTAAATAACACGCAGAGTTTTCATATGAGGAAAATTTTTGAATAAATACCATCATAACACTCCTGATTGAAACTACTGGCCGGCATTCGAGATGTAAACATAACAACGATTTCTGATTTGAACCTGATCTAATAGTAAACAACAACGCGCGCGCGACGAAAGTTGTAATATAACCTGACACTTTCGATAGGGGTAAAGCACTGTGAAATTCAACTCGTCAAGAGACCAGCCAGACAGTCAGAGTAAAGATCAGAATTCCATTTATCGGACCGGACCTTCTTTGAGCATCTTGAGGACTTATATCCCAGGAAAACTCTACCTTTATTAACACAGAAAATCGGAATCCTAGGAATCTGAACACGAAGTCAGAGTGGGAGCTTATTATAAAGTAACACCCCAGAACACGTGGAAGAGACATCTTAAACAAGCTGCCTTAACTATTTCTCTCAGCCAAAAGTCTGTGATCCCAAAGACAATTTTGGGATAAGTTGTACATTTATAATTCTATATTTTGCATTATTATCACGTGAAATAATACGTATATATTGACATGAGCATATTAATATGTGAAAATTGCTATTGGATGTCCAAGTCATACGAGGCTGGCAACCTCACATATAGAATGATGATTTCATGAACCACCACTGCAAGAGCTGGTGACTGCTTTATGCGAGTTTCTCATAGAGAACCAAAAGCAGAGGTAGTCCAAAGTTCCACATGGACCAGGGAGTGAATGATGAGAGAAAAGATTTATATACTTATTATTTTGTTAACCTTTTCAACCAATGTAGCAGTAAATGTGAACCTGTTCAATCTAAATGTAATGAAAGTTTTCCGCCTATTAAGATTAAGATTAATTCTCGGAGAGGGTAAAGTTCTGAGGTAGATGGGATGGTGGAATGAAAAGAGGTGAGTACACGAGTGTGTGTCAGGAAAACTCAGTACTCAAGAGGGTATTTGTTGTCTTCTTTTGGGACACTAGTCGGTGGTACTCACATTGGCCACCAGTTGATAAGGTTGATATAATGTTGGATTTTTATTCCCGTTAATGATATCCACCAAAAGATAGATATAAGTGGATGGAAGCAGACATCATCATCATCATCAGTTGATAAGATCTCTATGGTGTTGTTTGCTCCACTGTAGTGTATGGAATGTCAACTTGACCTACGCAGTGGTGTGTAGACATGGATTGAGTGTACAATGTGCGAATGATGATAAGGGTTCGGGTTGTTGACAAATGTTCTTTTCTCACACTCATGTATGACTGGAAGTCATCGACACCAACGACTGTGTACCTTTTCTAAAGTTTAATTGGACGTACACACTCGACAGCACAGATAGTGACAAATCACAGGTTGGCATAATACATCATAGTACAGTGGATAAATGGTCCTGCAATGTTATGTTACATGGGCACTCATGTAGATTAATATTATAATGGACTGTCAGTAGCCAAGCCCTCAGCATCGCCCATACATATAAATCATCTGACTTCACTGACTGAGCACGTCAGCTTATAAACAATATTTCAGATGGCTTCTAAACCTAATCTCGTTTAGCGACGATTCTCCCACATAATGTTCAGCACATATTTTTTTCATATAATAATATTGAACCGCTAATAACGGGTTCTCATGTGTAGCAGTGATCTCTGGACTAAACAAGCGATAATACGGGCATCCCCTTTCTCTTCTTGAAAGTCGCTACATGTTTTGGTTCCAAGATGGCTTCACTCGTGAACTGTCACTCACGTTTGGATGCAGATAATGAATCTGTCCTAAAGTTAGTCATTCATAAAACATTGCATTGCTCTGTAGATTTGATCATGAACAATTGACTGCATTCTACAGAATATAGTGCTGCTAGGAATCGAAGTCGTTTTCATCGAGTCAAATATATTCTCTTAGACATTCAAATCGTAACTATCGAAAATGGTGGCTTCGATCGAGAGTTCATAAGAGTGTCTTTGATTACCTTGGTAGAGGAAATATGGAACTGCCATTCCTTGGCAATATGAATAAACACTGGGGTAAAGCATACACGATAGGTCTAGACGACTATCTTTGGAACTTTTTTAAAAGAATTATTCATTTTTAAACTGATAATCATAATTGATTATTAAATTTATTATTTGTGTATATACAATTTTAAAGTTGATTTAATCATTTTGAATCTGCGCACCCGTATGTCTCAGTCATCTTAAATACACTTAAAACAGAACTACTAAATTAAGATTTCGCTGAATTCAATCAGCTGGGCGCTTCAACATGCTAATAATGAAATAACCCTTGTTCACAAAAGGCTTTAAGGTCAGATACACATTTAACGTGCTCAGATTCATTCAGCACTGTTCTTGACTTCTGAAATATTGTGTGAACACTCCCTTGAGGTAGACGCATCACTATCCTTCTATCTACTACTCTGCCAAGAGTAATCTTGTGCGAAGGTAGACACATTTGAAGACCCACATTAGATACTCTAGGTTTTGGACACTGTTGGACCACTACTGCAGAGCCAAGGGAGGCAACCCGTGACAGTGAAGTCACCAGCTCTTGCAGTGGTGATTAATATGGTGAGGTTTCTAGCCCCATACACAACTTTACAGAAATAAGCATTTCATACAATTTTAAAACAAGAAACAGTACAACTTACCCTTGTATAATTGGGTTATTATATCTGTCCTAACACGTGCAAGACACTCTGATATTGCCACGTAAACCAGCGCTTTTATTATAAATTATGAATTGCACAACAATATAAGCCTGTCTCAGACACAGTTCCTTACTTTCAATTGCAAAAGACAATAGGAATCTGAAAATAACACAAAACTGAAAATAAAATAACATTAAATTATAACCGACAATTAGGTTGAAAAGCGTTGACCAAGATGGTGGATGAGAGGAGGCAATGACGTTCAGCTGTTCCTAGCCCTCTCTCCACTCATCACATAAATATCACTTCAAGATCTGGCAGAGCAGAGAAGATATCCAGATGGTTGACTCTTGTATATTATAAGTTTTAACCCATAACACAATAAGAGAACTGAAAAGAAGCCACAACTGACCGCTATTGTGAGCAATTTGTAGATCGAAGCTTGAAACAGCCATAGACTTCGAAGTACCACTGTGTTCTGAGGGTTCAACTAGTGGTGAAAAACGAGACACAACTTTTTTGGAAATTCTGAACTGTTAATCAGTGGACCATAATATTTTGGCCGAACAATATTTCTAACCAAGAACTACTTACTCGGAGTAACCAAAAGGAGATGCATACCATTATAACTGGCAGACGCTGGGGTTTGGTTGGCAAAGTCCTCAGAAGAGACCCCGATGCCATCACAAGAACAGCTTTGTTATGGACCCCCGAAGGAAAGCGAAAGAGAGGCCGACCAAAGTCAACTTGGCGGAGAGTTGTAGAGGCCTAGATGCAAAGAATGAATCAGAGCTGGGGCACTGTACGAAGAATGGCCGCCGACTGAACAAAGTGGAAGCTGTTTGTTGCTGCCCTACAAGACGCCACAGGCGTGATGGCCACTGACTGCTTTGACGGTCGGCGGCTAAGGATTAAAGAAGAAAAAGAACCAGGCACTTTTCCTGGCATAAGCATGAGGTCGTCAATGTCCGAATATTTTAACGACTAAGGGAAGTCAGCTACTACAACGTGTCGAGCCAGAAATTAAGTCAAACTTAACATGAAAACAAAAACCAAGACACCCAAGCCTATAACATGATGCAAATAACCTAACAGTGACACTACTTTTTTTTGGTGTGTCAGTTGTGTAAAATATTATTATATTGATATACCAAGATGATATTTTTTTTTTACTTTGTATCATTAATGCATTGATTTGTTTATAACTGCATTTATTTAATTATTAAATTTCCAGTTATCATATTATTATGTGGTCAAAGAATTATTAATAATTTAAATTTGGTAGGGAATAAATACTAGCTGCACCCACATAACACCCTTGGAGCATAGCGAGAAGGTGACTCACTACACAGCTTCCTTCTACATCTACCATCTAGAACAGTGCAGTTAACTACCTGACTTGTCATGTGCCGTCCCTATCACTAGTTCACCAGTTTTCTTATCCAGTTCTTGGAACTATACTTTCTAAATTTCTATCCAACATCCATCTCGCCACAATATCCACCCTTTCATACACAGAATGGCCGAGGCATGTTCACGTTGCATTCTTTCTCTAGATAGTTAAGGTTTACTAGTTAATGTACATTCTTAATTTCTAACACTTGAGGAAAGTTTTCTCGGACTATGATACTATTCATTCTAGTAGTAGTTTTACACTGTTAAGTTCACACATTTCTACTTTAATCTTTCACGCTCCGTTTAAGGAAAACATAATACTACCCCTTAGTCTGCCTCTGGTCTCCTTGACGAAGATGGGAAATGCACTGAGGAACCTTCAAAAATTAGAATTTTAAATTTAAAATTTTGCCCACGCCAAAACTCAACCATTTTAGGTTCTCTTGGGTGGAAACGAATCACAATTTAGTTTAGTTTATTTTCTAATTTTATGCAACAGCGGGTCGTTCGTCTACAGGGGTGGGTATTATTACTAATTATTGACATCGCCATATAAGGAGAATTTCACGAATTGTTAAATTTTACCAGAAACTGTTATGTCATGCGACCTGCCTCAATGCTACAAGGTTGCACTCTCCTTTTCCCATCCCTTTTTATTACAATAATATCTCGCCGGAACTGATTCTGCCATGTGCTCCGGTGTCAGACATAAGGATGGACAAAATTAGACATATGCTATCTTACAGTCATTCCTTACTTAATTCATCCATACGGTTTTAATCCGGACAGACTTAAACGTTGTCACATCTGTCGATCGCTCATTCAAACAATTACCCAAATTAAATATAGTGTCCAGACACTTAGTTGCTTATAATAATACTCCCAGACTATCATCAGAGTTTATATAACAAACATCTCAGCCTTGACTCAAGCTATACTTGCTTATCTATCACTAGCCTGCGCTTTGAGTAAACACTAGGCCGGCGAACAGATATATGCCTATATGGGTTGGCACTTTTTGTTCATGTCTGGCTAAGCAGGTACCATAAGGAATAGTTTAGGGGGAGTCCTTCCGATGATAAGATAATTATCGGTAGATGAAGGCAAAAAGTACCATTATGACAGGTTAATAATAGAATGATGATGATAGGAAACACTATACAGAGCGATACAGCACAGGCAATCTCATCATCAAAAGGAAACCCCCGTCGATCAAGTGTTTCGGGTTCTTAATCTCCTTTACACTATAAACTATTGGGGGGGGGGGGGGGGGCTTACTTGTATCGTGAATCCCAAGTGTCTGCCTCCTAGAGGAGTGAAGCATAGATGTCACAGGAAAAATTTACGAATGAATGGATGCTCCCATCACAATGACTACTTGTCACGCTTTGATTGGAATTTCCTGCCCTTTAATCTGAGTGGTTGTAGTGGTTTTTGATGTTATTGTATGGTTGTTATGTTACCTAGTGTACTGGATGAGGTCAGCTGTGAAGGCTCCTGAGATAAAAGTTTATGTGAATTACAGGAGGCCTTTCTGCTACCACTTACGACCTCAAACAGACCTATTCTACTATAATGAATGTTAGCTACGTTAAAAGTCTAGGGTACTGAAATGTAATGTGTAGGTAATAAGATACACAGACACACACATGTAAATGATAATTCTAATAATATTAATAATAAACTCTATGATACACTGAACTAACACTGGCTGTTAAAGTTTAAGTTTGAAAATCTTTTAAATTTAATAGTCCTGAACCAATTGTTTCTTTTGGTCAGAACATATGAAATGATATGTAATTTTCAATGAAATGCATATATATATTGCATAATCAAATGTAATTTTTGTACATAGGTGTATTATTACAATAGTGAATATTAATAATGTCTACAATGTCCTGGGAAAACTAGCACTGGATGGTTAGTTGGGGTGGCGTCATCATGCCCAATCTATGGTTAAAAAGTTTATTGTCCTTGACATATGGACTTATGTTTATGTTTATTTAACAAGATTTATTTCTTTATTGATGGTGAAATAGTTTATGAATCTCCAGCAGGCCAGGTTTGCACTTTACTGGCCTGTAACGCTGTAGTACAAAATTCTTGTGGCCCACTCCTCTCAGTAGCTGGAGTAAAATATTAGGCTGCACAGACACCCGCTTTTGTACTTCTACAAAAGCAGCTGGCACAATCGTAGTGCCAAATCAGAAACTCTGAAATAAAATTGGTGCCATGTGTCAGTACTCTATTTACTGCGCCACTCTTACACACAACACCACAAAACCACATTACACAGATTGAGTCAGATCCCTCTGACCAACTTAACACATCTCACCCAGTTGTTATCAAATAGTACCAGTTTCCCAAGACTGCATTGCATCCGAAATATGTTCAATAGTTTCCTCTTCTATTCAATAAGGTGGGTGATATGTTCCCACTGATGTCAATAATAGATCCGCCCTCCATAGTCTTAGATAGGTTTTCATATATTATTAGTTTGTCTCTAGGCCCTGGACTCCTGCTGGGGACCTAGAGCAAGCACTCACTTGTCGTAATCATTTTTCATGATATGGCAGTATCAATCACTCAAAATATTAAAATAAACAAGATAAATGCTTTTTTCCTTACCACAATTCAGAATTGAGAACACAGTTACTTAGTTCTAGCAAAACTCAGCTGAGCTGCTGGCTAGATTAGGGCGTCCCACTGATTTTTATTTATTAATTCCGGGAAATCACCTCTAGCAGTCAAGAACTGTGTTAATGGACAGTCTACTATCAAATGGCACAAGTGTGCGTCTCTTTCTCAATAATATGAATGCTTTTGTCCAATCGCGGACTTCCTCTCTAACTTTTTTCAAATATTCAAACCAAAAGTCAAATTTCAGTCAAATCTCAGTCAAGTGTGTATTATTTTCTGTTGGTCCGTCTGTCTCTACTTGGCTTTTCACAAAAATACACTTGTTTTTTGGACTAACTACATGCAAAAGCTGCACAAACCTGCCCCCTTAAGTTATTTTTAGCTTCTGTGGCGAGAGGTTTTATTTGGCTCTTGGATCAGTATAGTACTGCCAATTACAGAAATAGAATTTCTGCAGAAAATGGTGAAGTCCCAGTGTCTGAGAGGACTACTGGTATCACAAATTAGTTACTGCTGTGAATGATCTGATCTCGAAACAATAGTAGAGAGGAGACCGACATAAAGTGCCACCTCCGCTGTGTAACTAACTGTGATATTAAAAAAACAAGGAAACAGATTTTGCTTAACAATGATAAAATTGGCAAGTCTTCAAATACAATTTCCTTATTATTTATTCAGTATATACACTATCTACTCTTGTGCTGAAGGGTGAATGTTGAAAAATGGAATGTAATGAATTTGTAAGTTTACATATGATTTACAAATATTTATATTTATATAGATATGTAAATAAATATTACAACAAGTTTTCCAATTATAGGAACAAAAATTATATCAGCTGTGCTGTTATTCAATTATAGTACATGTATCAGCTGTGCTGTTAATTAAGGATATAACGTTTATCAGCTATGTATAATTTATCCACTATGATCTTATTATTGTCTCTTGCTACGCTAATTCACGTTTTCTTCATTGACTTAGATTTTGCTCACAATGCCGACAGAAATGGTACTAATGTGTACTCATCTCTTAGAAGTGCTGTCCTTCTTGGTTTGGTTGACACAAAACACCAGCTGTTGATCGTTTCGTTAGCCCACCCAAGACTGAGGGGGACTGTTACGTGCAGTCTTTGATATCTTACAATATTATAAATTGGTATACTTGTTATGTTCGCAAATATTTTGTAAACAAAATAGTGCTTAAGGAAAAGTCATTATTGAGTTACTTCCTTTGAAAGTTGTGTCGGCTCTTTCGATCGAACTCCGCGGATAAATCCAGTTTTCTGCGATTTATTCTTTGTTTGGGTAGTAATAGATTGTTCTTGCTTCAGAATATCTATGGCCTGAATTTATGTGTATTGTTTGTCTGAGTAGGACGAGTCTGTCTTATCTGTATATCTTTACATATCTAAGTCGAACTATATGTTCTGTTGTCTCTAGAGAGGTCAAAGGCTATTCGGCGGATGTGTCGCTAGGGTGTGGTGTGATTTGGCTTCGTCCTGATAGGGACTGTGTCTTCTATGTCGGCTTGTCGCCGGGGAAAAAGTGATCTCAGTATTGGTGGGGAAAGTGATAGTCGTCTAGACCTATCGTGTATGCTTTACCCCAGTGTTTATTCGTATTGACAAGGAATGGCAGAATCATATTTCTGATACCAAGGTAATAAAAGATACTCTTGTGAACTCTCTCGTTCGAAGCCACCATTTTCGATAGGTACGATTTGAATGTCTAAGAGAATATATTTGACTCGATGAAAACGACTTCGATTCCTAGCAGCACTATATCCTGTAGAATGCAGTCAATTGTTCATGATCAAATCTACAGAGCAATGAAATGTTTTATGAATGACTAACTTTAGGACAGATTCATTATCTGTATCCAAACGTGAGTGACAGCTCACGAGTGAAGCCATCTTGGAACCAAACATGTAGTGAATTTCAAGAAGAGAAAAGGGATGCCCGTATTATCGCTTGTTTAGTCCAGAGATCACTGCTACACATGAGAACCCGTTATTAGGGGTTCAATATTATTATATGGAAAAATATGTGCTGAACATTATGTTGGAGAATCGTCGCTAAACGAGATTAGGTTTAGAAGCCATCTGAAATATTGTTTATAAGCTGACGTGCTCAGTCAGTGAAGTCAGATGATATATATGTATGGGCGATACTGAGGGCTTGGCTACTGACAGTCCTTTATACTATTATTCTACATGAGTGCCCATGTAACATTGCAAGACCATTTATCCACTGTACCATGATGTATTATGCCAACCTGTGATTTGTCACTATCTGTGCTGTCGAGTGTATACGTCCAATTAAACTGTAGAAAGGTACACAGTCGTTGGTGTCGATGACTTCCAGCCATACATGAGTGTGAGAAAAGAACATTTGTCAACACCACGAACCCTTATTATCATTCGCACATTATACACTCAATCCATGTCTACACACCACTGCGTAGGTCAAGTTGACATTCCATACACTACAGTGGAGCAAACAACACCATAGAGATCTTATCAACTGATGATGATGATGTCTGCTTCCATCTACTTATGTCTATTTTTTGGTGGATATCATTAACTGGAATAAAAAGAAGGACTTTATCAGGGACTAAAGATGTAGAGTCTTGACAACCTCTATGCTCCTGCGGAGTTCCAGGCAGCTGGATTGACGACCCACGATCTCAGTTTTTATGACACGTATAAAACCTGTAACAAGCAAAAATAGGGGCTAATTTCTGTCCTCAAGCCCACCTATTTCTATTGTATATGATATGAGCGTGTCTCCGTGTCTGCATGTAGGATGAATGACAACATGGCTCAGTATGATTTAGCAATAGCGAGACAAGACAGGTGTCTACTTGCAAAACATTCTTTCTGATAAACTAATACATGGATATCATTCAATAATATAAATTCAATGCATGAATACATTCAATAATATAAATTCAATACATGAATACATTCAATACATGAATACATCCCATAATATAAATTCAATACATGAATACATCCAACAATATGTACACCTAGGTGTGATACAACAATGTCCTTCCCCCTATAATATACCAGGCCCTCTCTGACAAGTGCTATAATATATCCTAACAATAACGTTATGTTCTTATGATAGGAGTATGTGAGACGAGGACTGTTTGGTGATATATCAGGTGGGAGTTGTAGGAGACAATAGATTGGAGTTAGATGAGACAAGAGATTGAGTCCTTACAAGGACTGTTTTGGTTATATTTCAGTTGGTTTGAGATAACAGATTGAAGTATAGGAGACAATAGGTTGAGTCCTAACAAGGACTGTTTTGGTTATATGGCAGTTGGTCTTATCGGAGATAATAGACTGAAGTTATAGGAGACAATAGATTGAGTCCTAACAAGGACTGTTTTGGTTATATTGCAGTTGGTCTGAGATAACAGATTGAAGTATAGGAAACAATAGGTTAAGTCCTAACAAGGACTGTTTTGGTTATATGGCAGTTGATCTTATCGGAGATAATAGACTGAAGTCATGTGAGACAATAGATTGAGTTATAGGAGACAATAGATTGAGGTATGAGTCCTATTAGTCTTTGTCTATTCAATCATAATAGGAAATACAATCATTATACTTAATTTCCCCAAGATACAATCAGTAACCTGATAGGTAGTATAAATGACACACAACAAATACCAACATTATAGACCTGCTGAAAGCCTATTTTCCTAAAGGTTATCGTAAATATATTTACCCTCTAAGATTCAAACCGGCCAGATTTTGACTCGACTTAGCAAAGCAGGTGCAGGTCAATGCCCTCAGGTAAGCTATAAATCAAGGTGACAGCTTCTCCTCTTCAGTCGGTCGGTATCTCTGGCGTCGTGTCGGTGATGTGTGATTATGCATAAAATCCGCCCGATTATATAGGTAGGTGAATTCTTAAGCAAGGCTTTCGGTTGGTTCCTGGCGGAGCAAGCTGATTGGTTTCCTCCGGTTTAGTCTCAAGCGCTGTACAGCCTAATTTTATTCAGTTTTAATCCGCCATCTTGCGTGAACATGATGGCCGTTAATTTATTCTGTCTCAGAGACTGGTGAACGTTGCTCGTTGATTGGTTGAAGCAAATCTGTATCTCGACATAGTGATTAACAAAGTAGTGGGTTACACTCGTTTCACGACATAGCCCCCTTCTTTCCTAGCTGGGACTTGTCATAGCTGACGTGTAAACCCCTGCTGTGGTTAATCCTTTTGCGTCTGTCCTTCCAGAGTACTAAATGTCGACTTAAAAAATCAGCTCCTACATTGTCTCTTCCCGGAATGTAATTCACGGTAAAGGAATAAGGCGCAAGAAGGAGACTCCACCTTAACAATCTCGAATTTAACTTTTTAGATGCAGCCAAGAAAGTTAAAGGTTAGTGATCGCTTTGGACAATGAAGTGTGTCCCATACAGGTAAGGTGAAAATTTGTCGATGGACCAAATTAGATCCAAACATTCTTTCTCTATGGTCGAGTAGTTCAACTCCGCTGCATTCAGCTTCCTACTGGCGTAGGCGACTGGTAAAAGTTCCTCCGGCAGGGCTTTTGATTTCTGCAAGAGAGTTGCACCAATACCTATACTGCTAGCGTCCGTCCTTAATACAAATTCCTGCGTGATATCGGGTAGCGTAAGGATTGGTTTGCTGGTGAGTTCTGCTTTTAGCTCTGTGTAAGCTTTTTCACAATCAGCATTCCATTGGATTTTGTCAGGCTGTCCTTTCTTCGTTAAGTTAGTTGACGGTGCACACAGAGAGTTAAAGTGGGGTATGTACTTCTGTTAGAACCCACATAATGACACGAATGATCTCACATCTTTCTTCGTTTGAGGTCTGGGTGCCTTCTTTAACTTCTCTATATTCGTTGGGTCAGGAGACATATGACCTGTAGAAATAGTGTGACCTAAGAATTCCAACTCCTTACAACCGATATAGCACTTAGTTGGACGTGCAGTCAATCCAGTGGCTCTCAGTCTGTCAAACAACATGGAGAGCGCTACTATATGCTCTTCAAATGTATTTGTAGCAACAAGAATGTATTCCATAAAGTTAGTGATATGGGGATTTTGTAGAGGTTCCAACAATTTCCTCATCATTCTTGAAAAGATACTGGGAGCATTTTTCAGCCCAAAGGGTAGTACATTAAACTCGTAGTGTCCGTCTGATGTACTAAATGCCAGCATTTTCCTAACTTCTGGTTTCACTGGTATTTGGTAGTATCCCTTGCTTAGATCTACCTTCGATAAATACCTAGCCTTACTCAGTGTAGAGAACAGCTGGTTGGTGTCAGGTAATGGGTCCACCTGAGATTCTGTGATCGCATTTAGCTTCTTGTAGTAAATACATAACCTGTGTTCATCACTCGGTTTTCTCAATAGCACCACACTTGAGCTATAGGGAGATTCAGACTTTGAAATAATTCTCTTTTAAGAGATAGTCAATCTCATCCTTGAGTGTTTGTGCTTGCTATTGTTCAGTCCATGTCCGCAGCAATGCTTCCAGTGGACTGTGTATGGGGACGGCAATACAACAACGTTGCCGGACCCACACCTATTTCTATTGTAAGGGGCAGTATACCGAAGATGGGCCTGTCTCCCTCAACTGTTTGGTACAGCCCTGGTTCCTACCTCCTTTGGTTCGGGTTTGTTTCTGCAGCTTTTTTAATACTGGTTGCTGACTAACCAAATTTTCCAAATGATCCAGGCCATGGTGTTTCGACAAATATCTAGTCGGGGTGGGATGTCTCTCGTCCCCTCTCTGTACAATACGGAGAGTTGCCATGGTTACTGGTGTAACAGTAGACTTGTGATTTCGTTTTCTCGTTATCACTGCTTCTACCTGTTGTTTTCTCTTGTGTATCTTCTTTGTGGGCCTACGTCCGCAACAATGCTTCCCTAGGTCCTGTAACTGGTCTACGCTTCTGAATGAGGTTACCTGGTTACATTCTGAACAGGATTTCATATACCGACTTATGTCTTCAATTATTCCTGGCCAGTAATATCGCAATGCTATATTTTGACCAGTGGCCCCTTTTCCTCTGTGGCCACTGCCTGATGTAGCATGCTCTTGCTCCATAATTTCCTCCCTATAGAATTGTGGCACTACCAGCTGTCCATGCCCTTTAGGTCCTTTTCCAGCTTGTCTGTAGAGTAGGCCATGTTCCATATAGTAGTTTCTTTTCTCTGGAGGGTTATGGGCCTTTGGCAATTTGCCAAAACAAGGCTTCAATGTGCTGTCTGCTGTTTGAGCCTTTTTCATTTTTGTACGATGAATGGTTATTGGATCTCCCTCCTCCTTTTTGGTGCTCGACCTGGTATGGTTTGCTGCCATGACAACAGGTTTTATTGGGTCACCCAAAAAGACATATTTACATCCTATTACCAGCGGGTATATAGGATCATCACTTACTGCTGCTCTTATCACTCCTTCTACATAGCGAGTTCTCACGTTGATCCTTGCTATGGGAAGTGTCATGGTGCCGGTTCCCTGCATTGCCCCTTGTATGTCCACTGTTTCTGTGGTAAGTTGGTCAGGGTGCACTAGGGTTGCACTCACGACTGAGTCGAATTCCAAACCTGAATCATATAAGCACTGAATTTTAGTGCCATTACATGTCACTTCCTCACAGACAGGGGGATGATGGAGGTCATTCTGACTACCTGCCAGTTCCTTCCTTCCCTTGTTCCCTGTTGTGAGACACGCAGCGTAATAAGGAGGGTTGTTCCTTCTGCAGTCTGCAGTATTGTGGTTACTCATTAGACAAGTTTTACACCACTTTCCTTCCTTCCGGTAAGGTGTCTTATCCAATCTTAGAGGGTTTTTGTCCTTTTGGTCAAATCTTTGTTTGTTCCTTGTGGTATGGTCCTTTTGTTCATATTTGGTATAGTTTTGTGATGATGTGAAGTTTTCATCCTGCTTTTTCCTATTTCCTAATACTTCTGCCTGAGCTGCTTGATATCTCTCAGCAACAGTTACAATATCTTCCAATCTCTCTGCTCCTTGTTCCATGATAAACTTCCTCATTTCTTGAGGCATGGACTCTTTCACTTGCTCCATCATTACCATTTCTTTCAGATCCTGACACTTCCCTAAACTACTCCATTTTTCCAAATAGGTTTCCAATCTAGCAGAGAATTGGTGATAGTTTTCTCCTGGAAGAAGTTTAGCTGTTCGGAATTTCTTTCTATATGATTCTGAGTTCTTTTCATATCTCACAAGCAGTGCCTGCTTCAGGATTTCATAATCTTCCTGGTCATCTCTTGAGAGCTTCAAATACACATCGAAGGCTACACCTCTCAATCCCTGAGATAGTTTAAGACTCCATTTTTCTTTCACTAAGCCATAGGCAGTGGCTAGTCTTTCGTATCTATCCAGGTACGACTCGATGGCGTCTTCTTTCTCAACAAATGGGTCCAGATGAAAATTCATGGCCCCACTTGAGGTGCTCTGGCTGGAGCTACTCTCAGAGTGAGGTGAGCTACCACCATTATTGCCAGTATTTGCCTGAATTTCAAGCTCTTTTAATCTCAACTGATGGTCTCTCTCTGCTTGTAATTTTCTTTCCTCATTTTCAGCCTCCCATTTCTTGGCTTCAATTTCTAATCTTTTGGTTTCTCTCTCAGCTTCCAGTCTTTTGTCTTCTCTCTGAGCTTCCAGTCTTTTGTCTTCTCTCTCAGCTTCCAGTCTTTTGGCTTCAGTCTCTAATTGCAACTTTCTTTCTTCCCTATCCATATGTTTGTCCACTTCTGTTGTGACATACTGAGTGAGAGCATCACCTGTCATATTTAATTCCTTACCCATCTGCATGATCGCAGTTCTGAACTTCACTAGATCAGCCATGGCGTTACTTAGATAGGGTATGTATATCCACTATAACCAAGTTATTGTAATTAAACTTAATTACTTTAAATGAACAAAAAATTTCCGTGCAACTTTGTGAGCATCAACTATTTACTGAGTACTAAATGGTACTCCTCCTAAGAAAATAATTTCAAAAAAAATCCTAAAATAGAATTTTTTTTCCAAAACCATATTTCTTATGTTATCTATGGGTGGCACAAGATAGAGTGTAGATAGATGAATAGACTAAGTATGGCTCAAGATATACAGAAATATCCCAGGAACGAGCCCCCAGTGTGGCGAAAGGTTTTATTTGGCTCTTGGATCAGTATAGTACTGCCAATTACAGAAATAGAATTTCTGCAGAAAATGGTGAAGTCCCAGTGTCTGAGAGGACTACTGGTATCACAAATTAGTTACGGCTGTGAATGATCTGATCTCGAAACAATAGTAGAGAGGAGACCGACATAAAGTGCCACCTCCGCTGTGTAACTAACTGTGATATTAAAAAAACAAGGAAACAGATTTTGCTTAACAATGATAAAATTGACAAGTCTTCAAATACAATTTCCTTATTATTTATTTAGTATATACACTATCTACTCTTGTGCTGAAGGGTGAATGTTGAAAAATGGAATGTAATGAATTTGTAAGTTTACATATGATTTACAAATATTTATATTTATATAGATATGTAAATAAATATTACAACAAGTTTTCCAATTATAGGAACAAAAAATTATATCAGCTGTGCTGTTATTCAATTATAGTACATGTATCAGCTGTGCTGTTAATTAAGGATATAACGTGTATCAGCTATGTATAATTTATCCACTATGATCTTATTATTGTCTCTTGCTACGCTAATTCACGTTTTCTTCATTGACTTAGATTTTGCTCACAATGCCGACAGAAATGGTACTAATGTGTACTCATCTCTTAGAAGTGCTGTCCTTCTTGGTTTGGTTGACACAAAACACCAGCTGTTGATCGTTTCGTTAGCCCACCCAAGACTGAGGGGGACTAAAGATGTAGAGTCTTGACAACCTCTATGCTCCTGCGGAGTTCCAGGCAGCTGGATTGACGACCCACGATCTCAGTTTTTATGACACGTATAAAACCTGTAACAAGCAAAAATAGGGGCTAATTTCTGTCCTCAAGCCCACCTATTTCTATTGTATATGATATGAGCGTGTCTCAGTGTCTGCATGTAGGATGAATGACAACATGGCTCAGTATGATTTAGCAATAGCGAGACAAGACAGGTGTCTACTTGCAAAACATTCTTTCTGATAAACTAATACATGGATATCATTCAATAATATAAATTCAATGCATGAATACATTCAATAATATAAATTCAATACATGAATACATTCAATACATGAATACATCCCATAATATAAATTCAATACATGAATACATCCAACAATATGTACACCTAGGTGTGATACAACAATGTCCTTCCCCCTATAATATACCAGGCCCTCTCTGACAAGTGCTATAATATATCCTAACAATAACGTTATGTTCTTATGATAGGAGTGATATATCAGGTGGGAGTTATAGGAGACAATAGATTGGAGTTAGATGAGACAAGAGATTGAGTCCTTACAAGGACTGTTTTGGTTATATTTCAGTTGGTTTGAGATAACAGATTGAAGTATAGGAGACAATAGGTTGAGTCCTAACAAGGACTGTTTTGGTTATATGGCAGTTGGTCTTATCGGAGATAATAGACTGAAGTTATAGGAGACAATAGATTGAGTCCTAACAAGGACTGTTTTGGTTATATTGCAGTTGGTCTGAGATAACAGATTGAAGTATAGGAAACAATAGGTTGAGTCCTAACAAGGACTGTTTTGGTTATATGGCAGTTGGTCTTATCGGAGATAATAGACTGAAGTCATGTGAGACAATAGATTGAGTTATAGGAGACAATAGATTGAGGTATGAGTCCTATTAGTCTTTGTCTATTCAATCATAATAGGAAATACAATCATTATACTTAATTTCCCCAAGATACAATCAGTAACCTGATAGGTAGTATAAATGACACACAACAAATACCAACATTATAGACCTGCTGAAAGCCTATTTTCCTAAAGGTTATCGTAAATATATTTACCCTCTAAGATTCAAACCGGCCAGATTTTGACTCGACTTAGCAAAGCAGGTGCAGGTCAATGCCCTCAGGTAAGCTATAAATCAAGGTGACAGCTTCTCCTCTTCAGTCGGTCGGTATCTCTGGCGTCGTGTCGGTGATGTGTGATTACGCATAAAATCCGCCCGATTATATAGGTAGGTGAATTCTTAAGCAAGGCTTTCGGTTGGTTCCTGGCGGAGCAAGCTGATTGGTTTCCTCCGGTTTAGTCTCAAGCGCTGTACAGCCTAATTTTATTCAGTTTTAATCCGCCATCTTGCGTGAACATGATGGCCGTTAATTTATTCTGTCTCAGAGACTGGTGAACGTTGCTCGTTGATTGGTTGAAGCAAATCTGTATCTCGACATAGTGATTAACAAAGTAGTGGGTTACACTCGTTTCACGACAGCTTCTATCCTCCGACTTTACCCCCTCGATCATCTGCCGTTTGATTTTTGCATTTTTCTTCTCAAGGACGCCAAAATGTAACTTTAGTGAAAGTATGCACAAAAAACTGTTCGCTAGTCTGATGTGAACAATACAGTCTTTCGTCAATATCTTCCGTGTTATCTGTCCGTCTGTATAATTAAAAGTATATTATTTCTCTGCTCAAGATGGGCTATCAAACTAGCTAGGTTTTATTTTCATAACTTTATTATTAAAGAAAACCCTACTTTTCTCAAGGTTAGTTTTTTTGAAATTTGTTTTTTGAACCTTCGTCCACGCGTTTGCCGCTGTATTCAAACAAAACAACTAATTACGGTAAAACGTCTAAGATACGACTGTTTCGAATAAGAGCTAAGGTCCTTTTTCTACCAATCCCTTACATTGTGTCAACTAGTGGCGTGATTTTTCCTTTAAACTACAAATTGCGTCTTTTTGCCTTTTAGATTCAAACACGTGTTCAGACCGTCACAATAATTTTTTTCTTTTATCTCCGTTTTCCTCCCGTCTAAAAGGGTAAACCGTTTGTCTGCATGTCCCAACTAGTTAGTTTCAATGGCGGTAGAAAGCGCTGGCGTAGGCGAGAATGTATCCTCGTATCTAACGTATAATTTTATCCCTACATGTTATCTTACCCGTTACCTTTATAATTGGAGATATTTTAACATTGTATCACTGTATTTTTCACCACAGTGGTCTGCTCTGGGGTCATTCTACTTTTGTCTACGCCAACGTTCCTGTCATTAGTGCTCTAAATAGCTCGAATTCTACCTTTGGTACCTGTCAATCTCGTTAGAGCCAAGCAATGCCCTCCCTTTTGCACGTGCGAGGTGGCGTTTCTGCTCTATGGTCTTTTATGTAGGGATTCTTGGGGAAAACGGCGAATACCCTGGTTCTTTGATGTAAGGAGGCCCGGGAACTCTCTGTCCTTTTATGTCGGGCAATCATCGTGTTTCATCTCAAGCGGACATTGAAACGTTGGCCACACTTCTGGGAACTTTTCTTACTATAAAAGGGCAGTTCTCTAACGCTCCCTACCATTGTCGCCCTTGGACTTCGTTGCTGCTTGAATAATCGTTATAAGGTTGATATCCTATAACCAAATTTATAGTGCAGAAATTGAATTCCTGTGCTCGGTAAGCACACCTAGTTTTTAAAGTTTATTTATTGAGGACCAGAGTTACTTTATAACACATTTAATTCTTAAAGTAAAGTAGTTTTTTTGAGTGACCCGGGACATCTGATAATTTTTAAGCAGTCTGCTAATTTTAACTCCACAAACAAAGTACACCTAAGAGAGCGATTAGTTTATAAGACAGAAGAGAGAGTCAAATGTATATCTATTTTTTCCAAGATGTTTTCCCATTTTTGACCATGTGTGGAAGTATTTATGTATAGAGTTTGTGTTATTCGTTTGTTATTAGCGCGTTATCAGCGAACGTTAATCTATTTACATATTTATGTGTTGAATGGCTACTCTGGCCTTGCCTAGATAATTTGTCAGCATGCGTGTGTGTGAGACGCGGGGCAGTTTAAGCCCGCCTGCGTAAGCAGAGAGTCATGCAGAGCTGAACTTATCTGTACGCACGTTTAGACTGATCAGAGCAGAGGGGATATGGCGGTGGGGCTTCAATTTTGGTTTTGACTACAGATTGGAATGATCAAGGTTGACAGCAATAAATAACACACATCCGTAGTACTCTACATTTCCAAGCTTAGGCTATACAGGACAGTAGAAATAGGTCATCGACTGTTGACCCACATAAACAGTGTTAGCATCTATGTGATAATGCTAGATGAACCACAGTTGGTACAAGTACTGGAGTTGGCATCTAGGCAATATTGCTACGTGGACCACAGCTGCACACAAGTCAAGTATTTTTTGTAAACAGTACCGCTGGTTGTTTACACGTTACAGTCAACAGACTCTTCAACGTCTGAACGTTCAAGTCACGTAGTTCGAGGTCAAGTATTTTTTGTAAACAATACCGTCGACGAACTGTTTCAACATTGGACCTCAAGTCTCAACTATTCATCGCGAAGGTCATAGTGACTTTATGTTCCTGGAGACCACTACATGTTATTGTGGATCTAAGAATCATTGCGCGCTTGACATTGTACTCCCGTGTTGACAAAGAGCAAGAGAGTTACTATATTGTTATTTGTAACTAAACTTTGTTTGACTTCTGCGAACGTTTTCGGTTTTTGTTCTGTATCTTTGTCCTTGTATTTATTATTTTCATACACAGACTATATACATATACTTGGTCATGTATTATTATTGTTATTAATATGATACACTATTCATATTGAGATTATTGATAGAATATTATTATAAAGAAACAAGGTAACCATACAAGGTCTTTGACTAAGACTTGTCTCTCAAAGAGAGTGAAATAGACTGAAGTGAGTACACAAGTATAATTTTAAAGACTTGTCTCCCATTGAAGTGGGATAAGGTAATTTATTAAATTTTTTCAGGTTACTGATTTCATTAGACAGAATGTCTACACTGGAATACTTCATTGGACAAGGGAAATCCCTTGGCAAGTCTGGTAAAGAATTAGAAGAATTCGCGACTGCTGAATTCGTCATAGCATTGAAGTCAGAAGAAAAGAGACAAAAAGACGAAAATAAATTGAAAGCAGAAACTGAACAAAAGAAAGCAGAAGCTGAGCAAAAGAAGATAGATGCTGAGAATTTAAGATTGCAGATGCAAGCTGAACAAAAGAAGATAGATGCTGAGAATTTAAGGTTGCAAATGCAAGATGCTGCAGAGGAAAGAAAATGTCAAGCTGCTGCTGAAGAAAGAAAACTTCAAGCAGAGGAAAGAAAATTTCAAGCTGCTGCAGAGGAAAGAAAATTTCAAGCTGCTGCAGAGGAAAGAAAACTTCAGGCAGAGGCGGAAAATAGAAGATTGGATAGGGAAGCCGAGGAAAGGAAAGAGAAACAGAAAATGGAACATGAGGAAAGACTCGAAACTTTGGAATTAGAGAAATTGAAAGTGACAAATATGGGTGCTCATCAAGCAACTTCGGGAACGACAAAGGAGTTTGCTAGTAAGATAAAATTACCTCATTTCAATCCTTTAAAGGACGACATAGCGGATTATCTGGATAGATTCCAATTTTTATGCGATTCGCATAAGATAAAAAAGGAAAAATATGTCGAACAACTGATGGAATTTTTTACAGGTGAAACAGTGACTACTCTTATGACAATAGAAGAACATAACAGAACTAATTATGATGTTGTCAGAGCAGTATTACTAAAAAAAATATCAACTAAAAGAAGAAGATTATCGTCTTAGTTTTAGGACAATGTTGCCAGAAAATGGGGTAGATTTCTTTGATTTTATTACAAAGATACGTCGTACATTTACACGATGGATTGAGTTGTCTCAAACTGAAAAAACATGAAGGCCTAATGGACTTATTACTTCGAGACAAAGTTTTGTCATCTGTTAATGATTCTTTCCTTGCATTTCTTCATGAGCGTAAGCCCAAAAACTTAAAAGACATGGAGGAATACTGTTGCCAGTAAGCCACCGCGCATCCCCATGCTACAGTTAGCAATTCTAAAGTGAAAGAAGGGTTGCCAGTTGCTTCGGCAGCACCATATGGCCCTAATTTCAATAAGAAATTTCAGGGTGCTCAACAAAACTGGAATAGGAAAAGTAATCAGAATTACACTCATAAGCAGAGTAATCCAACATATGAAGGTTCTTCTTCTAAGAACTGGAAACGTGATGGTAGTTCTCGTAATTTTGGTGGTAATAATTTTAGACACTATCTCAAAGGTTATCACAATAAAAACTATCCGAGCTTTTCTTCTCGGGATAATCATTCTCGACGTCAAGAATATGACGATGGTGAATATACAAACCTGGATTCAAACCGGAATGATAATTACAATAGTCAGTATGATAACAATTACAGGGGAAATGATAATCGCGGTAGACCTAGATATAACAAAAGAAAAGCTTACCAACAGGCAAACTCTGCACAACAAGAGTTTAATGGAGCCTGTAACCAAGTAGATGATAGTGGGAACTCTAATGCTATCACCGGTTGTGCTTTCGATTTTGGGAGAGCAACTGAATGCCCCCAATGCTCAACATTGTTCGAGCCATCGTCTGTATCTACCTTAATTTGTGGTCACCCTATTCCCGCTCTTCCTGCTACAGTTGCGCATGATGGGAGAGGATCTCTCATCTTGCATAAAGGTCTAGTGAATGATAGTCCAGTCCCAGTGCTTTTTGATTCTGGATGTACTACTGTCGGGATTAGACAGTCTCTAATAGATAAACGCTGTTACACGGGAAAGGTGGTCAAATGTGTTACATTTGGAGGTACCATGGAAAAATATCCTACTGCTGTCATTAACATTGATACTCCCTTCTTTACAGGAGATGTCCACGCGTGTCTTCTTGCTAATCCTATTCGGATCTTATAATCGGTCGTATTCATGGGGTTAAGGAATGCACCCCGCAACCAATTTCTATTTGGGAGGAACAAAATATCCAAACGATCAATGCAGTGGTAACAAGAGCCCAAGCTCTTATCCCTCCAACTTCATCTGATGATAGTAATGCAGTTGATAGCCAAGACGATCGCTTGGTGATTTCGCATGACTCGTTTGTTAAACGACAAGAAGAAGATCCTTCTTTAAAGAAATTCTTCCTTCTCGCAAAGAAAGGTGATCCTAATCAGAATACGAATCACAGATCGTATATCACTATGAAGAATGGTATATTGGTACGAATGGTACAACACTCGGACAAGTCTATGCATTCGCAAATTCTTGTGCCTAAGTATATGAGAGCCTTAATTCTTCAACATGCACACGATTCTCAGTGTGCTGGACATATGGGTTTTTCCAGAACTAAGACTAGAGTCCTTGCGTCTTTCTTTTGGCCATTCGTGAACAAAGACATACGAATTTATTGCCGATCTTGCAAAATTTGTCAAGAGGTCAAGTCTAGAGGTCCAAGACATGCTGCTCCTATTCAGGCTGCAGATATTCCTATTCGGCCGTTTCAGAAAATGGCAATAGACATTATTGGCCCGTTTAAGATTAAGTCAGCCAGAGGACATCAATTTATCTTTACTTGCGTTGACATGTGCACGCGTTGGTCAGAGGCTATTCCTCTTAAAAGCATATCAACTGTCGATATCGCAGATGCTCTTTGGCTCATATTTTCTCGTCTGGGATTCCCCGGAGAAATACTGTCAGACCACGGCACTCAATTAATATCGGACACTATGTCTCAGGTAATGGCTACCCTGGACATTAAAAGTAGTATTTATCATCCAATGTCCAATGGATTGGTTGAACGTCTTAATAGGACACTAAAGAACTTACTTGGCAAGATAACGGAGGATCATCCTGATGATTGGGACAGTGTCCTACCTGCAGCTCTCTTTGCTTATAGAGAGGTTCCCAACGAGCATACAGGATTTTCTCCTTTTGAACTTGTCTTTGGCGCGCAACCGCACGGTCCTATGTCCTTGCTACACGATCTGATCACTGCCGATAATATTGACGATGATACACAATCGTCATATGAATATGTCATTGCTCTTAGGGAGAAAATTATCGAATCATGCAGGTTAGCTACTTCATCATCAGAATTTGCTAAAGAAAAGGCTAGGCGATTCGCTAATAAGAAAAGACGCCTACGTCAACTTTGTCCTGGAGACAAAGCGTTTGTCTTACTTCCCTCGAGGGAAAACAGACTTCTCATTTCTTGGAAAGGTCCATACACTATAGTCTCTAAAATTTCGGATGTCGACTATATTGTCGATGTTGATGGAAGGCATAAAACCTTTCATATAAATATGCTTACGGAATTTATTGAACGACCAGACTATTTACAGCCTATTTTCCAGGCGACGGACGATTCTCCAGTCCAACATGGTCATATCTCATCCCTGTCCGTTATACAGGATGAGGAAACTACTTTTTCTGATGTTAACTTACTTCTTCCCGTGATTCCACTTAATTCTACGGAATCATGAAGAAACGTTACCGTCTCTTTGAACTTGTCTTTTGAGGAACAGCGTCAAGTATCTTCTACGCTACAATCATTTCAGGATGTCCTTACCGACATTCCTGGACACACACATGTCATTGAACATGACATCATACTTACTGATCGTAATCCGATCAGAGTAAGACCATACCCTATACCTATTCATTTTCAAGCACAAGTCGAGAAAGAATTGGATGAAATGATTCAATTGAAAATAATTGAACCATCCACTTCAGCTTATTCTTCGTCGATGGTTATTGTTCGAAAGAAAGACAATAACATACGTCTTTGCGTTGATTATCGCAAATTAAATCAAGTTACGAAGTTCGATGCTGAACCTATGCCTTTATTAGATGATCTACTTATTAGACTTTCTAAAGCTAAAGTCTTTACTAAACTAGACTTGTCGAAAGGTTATTGGTAAGTCCCTTTGACGGAACACGCCAAACCTCTCACTGATTTTTCAACACCTAGGGGTTTATTTCAGTGGAATTTTATGCCTTTCGGGCTTATGAACGCCCCAGCAACTTTCGTGCGCATGATGCGACGAATTCTATCGTATCGTACAGATGTCATCGCCTATTTGGACGACATCTGTCTGTTCAGTGATACTTGGGAAGAACACTATTTAGGTTTAAATGAATTACTATCTATTCTACGTGAGCATAGTTTGACTGCAAAACCCTCTAAAGCTTTTGTTGGGTTTAGTGAAATTTCTTTCCTAGGTCATCGGGTTGGTCATGGTCTGTTGAAGACAGAGGACCAAAACATTTCTAAGATATTAAATATCTCAGTCCCGAAGACAAAAAAGCAAGTACGTAGTCTCTTGGGATTAATACAATTCTATGGGAGATTCATTGATAATCTATCCTCCATTATGGCACCACTTTCAACGTTATTAAAAAAGGTTCTCCTAATATGGTACGTTGGTCCCAAGAATGCCAATCGTCATTGGATCCGGTTAAGAATTTGTTCTCATCTCATCCTATCTTAAGACTACCAACGATTGATAAGACGTTTGTCCTTCGTAGTGATGCCTCTTCCACTGGGATCGGAGCGGCACTAATGCAGGAGTTTTCAGAAACTCTGCATCCTGTAATGTATATTTCTAGGAAGTTGAATGCGGCAGAAAGGAATTACTCGGTTTTAGACCGTGAATTGTTGGCCATGGTTTGATCCATTCTTAAACTACAAAGGTTCCTTCTATGCGCGCATTTCATTATGGAAACCGACCAAAAAGCTCTTACAGTTATGCAAAGTAAGGATTTGAAGAGCTCGAGATCTACTCGTTATGCTATTGCTCTTCAACCTTTCCATTTCATGGTGCGAGCTATCCGTGGTTCGGATAATGTGATGGCAGACATATTGTCTAGATACCCACATGATTCCATTTAAATTTTATGTCCTAGATTTCCTGATACACTTCCAGACTTATGTCTGTTCTTAATATCATAATATATATTTACACAATTGTGTCATATTTTGGATGATGTATATGACTTTAACAAATTTGGTTATGTCCATCCATGATATATATCCATTAGATATGTTGATGGTATCGTATTGTAGTTCATGATATTTGTATATTGCTATAATTATAGTATTTGACAATTTTTGATATCTATGATTGGTATTGCCAGCAACTTAGGTTTCTTTAATGGTACCTCTCGAGTTTGTTTTGCTTAGAGGAAATATTTTCTCTTATGATGGGGGATGATTTTTACTCTCTGCAGACGCTTTATTTATGCGTCTATTGTACCTGATATTAGGTTCATTCTTTCATGGGCACATAATTGATGCTTGTGCTATCTTGCTCATGGATATATTTTTAAAAATAAAATGTGTCATTTTTTTACAGGGGGGGGGGGGGTGTGCAGTAATATGTTGCTGTCATTATTGACGGAGTTTCAAACGTCGATTTATTGGTTGTATGTTTTTCACCCTGGTCAAAGTTGGGGTTGTATGTTTTTCACCCTGGTCAAAGTTGGGGAACTATGTCTTAACTTTGCTGTGTCAGGTTGATTAGGGGTTATCTCCCTTTTTGGTTCATTCATTGTGTTTGACCTTTAGGGTCAAAGGTAAACAGTTCTGGGCTATTTGCCATGCGCAGTTGTTGCGCGCAAAAATGAGACTTCCGTCAGGTAGAGTGCGAACTGGCTTCTGTAGGACGTGAATGTCCGTTGTATCCTGGGGAAGGGAAAATGCTTATGAAGAATGTACCAATCGCGATTTTCAATTAACATGATGTACCTGAACCTGTTTACATTGACTGTTCCTGTGTGATTCTACTGTTAGTCCTGTGAATAAAGGTATGAACTGTCACCAGTAGTTTCAACCATCATTGGCTTCAGTACGAGTGTGACTGGGTGTATTGTGTAATCATATATGAGCCTAAACGCATTCGCGTCTCTACACACCCATGTCTCATCATCCTCATCATCGTACAAGAACCATGTATGCTGTCAGCGTGAGTGACCCAGATCTTCAACTACACATCAACATTTGCATCACGCATAAAAAACCAACTAACATTTCTTGTGGCCATTACATCTCTGGCCTTAACAACTATCAAGTAAGAAACAGGCACATAAAACACTCAGTAGGTTTTTTCCCCCTCATAGCTAAAACAGATCCTTAATCTGCTCGCTCTGTTCAACCTAGACACAAGGTCCGTCGGTTATAATAGGCCGTATGGTTAAATATAAAAGACCTTACGTAACGAACAGAAGACCTTCTTTAGAGAAGCTACGTAAACGAACGGACAAAAATGAAAGTATTTAACTGTCTACGTTTTCCTGTATAAGATTATAGTGGTTATCCACTCCCTCTTACTTTGCCTGCTATCGTGCCTTTGTCCCTCATTTGTAGATGTCCATATCCTAACATGTTTCTATTGGATACAAATAAAACAACTGTCTAAACAAGGAGCAATAACTGCTGTATTACTAATACGGTACGTTTATTCTCTCCCCCTCCCCCTCTTCTCTCCCCAAACTTCTAGAACTGAATATTGTCTAAAATGGAATAACTTCTAAAATGGAATATTGTTAAAAAAGGAATAACTTATGATGTAATCTATAAACGGACGTTACAATAGACAGCAAAAATTGCTTCTCGTTATGAAGTCATTTGTTGAACATTGCGGATCTGACATCGGGCTACAATGTTTTGCAAAGTCATTTGTTGAACATTGCGGATCTGACATCGGGCTACAATGTTTTGTAAAGTCATTTGTTGAACATTGCGGATCTGACATCGGGCTACAAAGTTTTGTAAAGTAATTTTTAACTTATAAAATGGCGTTCCATTTTTTTTATTTTGACTTTTGTTTCACATAAGTTACCTGGGTATGAGTGAACAAATAAAAGTTAAAAAAAAACAAAGAAGCGACTTTTCAATTACGCTATATTTTCATCTGCCATCAATGGTACCTATACCTTGTAGCGGTATGGCAGCTTGCGTACCCTGACAATCCCCAGAGCTATGCCAGTGGGAGTTTTACTCCTGGTAGGTTCAACCAAGCTGGACTGGTCTGTGTGGGTAGGGGTCAGACAAAAGCTGGTACCCTGGTCCTCCAGGTTGGGGGTTTTAGCACAGGGCTGACACCCCTGTCTGTGTTAAAAAAAACAATGAAGTTACGGAAACAATAATAAATGAACAAACTTTGCTGCGGGATGGACATTCGGAGTCTGTGGCTCGTATGACTGTCAGTGGTGAAAGCCGAAAGGAAGCCACTGACATGAAAACGGATGTCCTGACCGCAAAACAGGATACAAGAATAGGTTTTTGGAATGTCAAGACAATGTACGAGACAGGTAAACTAAGACAGGTCACGGCAGAAATGAGAAACTATAGGTTACACATTCTAGGGATAAGCGAGAGCAGATAGACAGGGGCAGGAAAAGTTAAAACAGCAACAGGAGAAACAGTACTTTACTCTGGAAGAGAGGATGGACAACACAATGAAGGCGTAGCCATTAATCATGCTTGGGATTCCAGGAAAGGAAGAAGCAAGACTGGATAACACCAGAAACTTTAAACACCATAACGACGAGAAAGGAAATGAAAAGAAAGAAAACAGAAGCGAAGTCCCCCAGGTTAAAGCAACTATATAGCGAACAGTACAGTCAGCTGGACAAGGAAGTTAAACGCCAAACCCGAGCCAACAAAAGGAATTTCCTAGACGATCTTGCAAGACAGGCAGAGGAGGCAGCACTGAGAAATGAACAAAGCACAGTATACAAAATAACTAAATTCATCAGCGGAAAACGAGGTGCAAACAATATTACATTAGTAAGAGATAAGCAAGGTAATCTCATCACGACAGCAGAGGGACAAGAAACAAGATGGGCAGAGCACTTCAGAGGAACCACCAGAGACACAATTGAATGTTCCTGAGGCTGAAAACGATCTAGATGTGAATACAGACATTCCAAGAAAAGAATAAATCATCACAGCAATCAAAGGGTTAAAGAACGGCAAAGCTCCGGGCCATGATAACTTAAATGCAGAGCTATTTAAGACAGACCATGAGCTAGCAGCAGAACTATTAGAACCACTATTTGCACAAGTCTGGAAAACGGGGACAATACCATCAGAGTGGAACAAAAAGGAATAATTGTCAAATTGCCCAAGAAGGGAGATCTTGCAGACTGCAATAATTGGAGAGGAATCACTCTTCTCTCAGTTCCCAGCAAAATACTAGGCAGGATAATTATACAGAGAATTTCAAAGGCAGTAGATCACAAACTGAGGAAAGAACAAGCAGGATTTAGAAAGAACAGGAGATGTGTAGATCATATATTCACTCTCAGGAACATTATAGAGCAGTGCTCAGAATGGCAAAGACAGCTTTACATTAATTTCGTTGATTTTGAAAAGGCTTTTGACAGCATACATAGGGACAGTTTATGGAAAATACTGAGGGCTTATGGAATTCCAAGCTGCATAGTGTCAATCATAAAAAGCCTCTATGCAAACTTTACGTGTAGTGTTGGGCAGAGCAACCTAACCTTTGAGGTAAAGACAGGAGTACGACAGGGATGCCCCTTATCAACCACTCTATTTTTAATAGTCATAAACTGGGTGATGCGCCAGACAACAGAGGGCAGTCCAAGAGGAATAAGATGGACAACATTTTCTACATTGGAAGATCTGGAATATGCAGATGACATTGCACTACTAGCACATTCACATCGACACATCCAGGAAAAAACGGATAGACTTAATAAGTTTAGCCAGCAGGTGGGCTTGAACATCAATTTAAAGAAGTCTGAGGTCATGACGCTCAATGTGAGCAACCCTGAGCCCATATCAGTAAGGAATAAGCAATTGGTACAGACAGATACCTTCACATACCTAGGAAGCATAGTAACACCAGACGGCGGGGCAGGCAAAGACATCAACATCAGAATGAATAAGGCAAGAACAGCCTTCTTTAGCCTAAACAGCATCTGGAAGTCCTCCCAATACAGCACAAGCACAAAATTAAGATTATATCAGAGCTGTGTGCTTTCTGTGCTTCTCTATGGTGCGGAATGCTGGAGAGTTGCAGAGAAGGAAATGTCGAAATTGTCCTCTTTTCACACAACATGCCTAAGAAAAATTCACCGAATCTTTTGGCCGAATACCATCACTAACCAAGATCTGTTTACTCGTAGCAAGCAAGAGGACATGCACACCATCATAGCTGGCAGACGCTGGAACTGGGTTGGTCATGTCCTCAGAAGAGACCCCGATGCCATCACAAGAACAGCTATGCTTTGGACCCCTGAAGGAAAATGAAAAAGAGGCCGACCAAAAACAACCTGGCGGAGGACTGTGGAGGCTGTGATGCAAAAAATGAACCAGAGTTGGGGCACTGTACGAAGGATGGCCACCGACCGAGCAAAGTGGAATCAATTTGTTGTTGCCCTACAAGACGCCACTAGGCGTGATGGCCACTGACTGCTTTGACGGTCGGAGGCTAAGGATCAAAGAAGAAGAAGAAGAAGAAGAAGATATTTTCATGTCTCTTACGCCGTTCTTCTCGGTGGGTTCGGGTTGCTTACAAGGTCGACAACCCTGTTTCAATTCTTGCCCTTAATAGACTGACATATCTATCGCCTTCTAAGTCCCGATGAGGTCGCATTTGTCGTCTGAGAATATGAAGTGTTTCCACGTGATCTAATAATGTTTGAACCAGTTGTTCTCCTTAAATAATATTTCTCTGAGTTTTTTGTTTGTTTGTTAAGTCGGACTCCAGTTCCGTGGAGCCAAAAAGAAAACCGATTACTTTGGTTTACTGTAAGGTCGTCGTCACCCAATTAATAATTCCTTGACTTGTTGAAGTCAGTTCTATTGTATGGTTCTGAAGTATGGAGAACACGAAAAAAAAAAAAAAAAAAAAAACAAACAAACAGAGTTAGATTTCTCAAATGTTTGTTTGCGTAGAATAAAAGGATTAAAGTGGTTTTACAAGACGACTACTGTGCTACAGGTCACAAGAACCAGATATGGGCAAGTGGGAAATATAATAATAATAATAGCTCCTTCAGTCATAACTGACTATGGTAATGCGCCCCTGAGGTGACAGACCGTCAGTCATAACTGACTATGGGAATGGGCACCTGAGGTGACAGACCTTCAGTCATAACTATGGGAATGCGCCCCTAAGGTGTCAGACCTTCAGTCAAAACTGACTATGGGAATGCGCTCCTGAGGTGGCAGACCTTCAGTCATAACTGACTATGAGAATGCGCCCCTGAGGTGACAGCCCTTCAGTCATAACTATGAGAATGCGCTCCTGAGGTGACAGACCATCAGTCATAACTGACTATGAGAATGCGCCCCTGAGGTGACAGACCTTTAGTCATAACTGACTATGTGAATGCGCCCCTGACATGACAGACCTTCAGTCATAACTGACTACGGGAATGCGCTCCTGAGGTGACAGACCTTCAGTCATAACTGACTATGGGAATGCGCCCCTGAGGTGACAGACCTTCAGTCATAACTGTCTATGGGAATGCGCCCCTGAGGTGACAGACCTTTAGTCATAACTGACAATGGGAAGGCGCCATTGAGGTGACAGACCTTCAGTCATAACTGACTATGGGAATGCGCTCCTGAGGTGGCAGACCTTCAGTCATAACTGACTATGGGAATGCGATCCTGAGGTGACAGCCCTTCAGTCATAACTATGGGAATGCGCCTCTGAGGTGACAGATCTTCAGTCATAACTGACTATGAGAATGCGCCCCTGAGGTGACAGACCTTTAGTCATAACTGACTATGGGAATGCGCCCCTGAGGTGACAGACCTTTAGTCATAATTGACTACGGGAATGCGCCCCTGAGATAACAGACCTTCAGTCATAACTGACTATGGGAATGCGCCCCTGAGGTGATAGACCTTCAGTCATAACTGACTATGGGAATGCGCCCCTGAGGTGACAGACCCTCAGTCGTAACTGACTATGGGAATGCACCCCTGAGGTGGCAGCCCCTCAGTCATAACTATGGGAATCACCCCCTGAGGTGACAGACCTTTAGTCATAACTGACTGTGGGAATGCGCCCCTGAGGTGACAGACCTTCAGTCATAACTGACTATGGGAATGCGCCCCTGAGGTGACAGACCTTTAGTCATAATTGACTACGGGAATGCGCCCCTGAGATGACAGACCTTCAGTCACAACTGACTATGGGAATGCGCCCCTGAGGTGACAGACCTTCAGTCATAACTGACTATGAGAATGCGCCCCTGAGGTGACAGCCCTTAAGTCATAACTATGGGAATGCGCCCCTGAGGTGACAGACCTTTAGTCATAACTGACTATGGGAATGCGCACCTGAGGTGACAGACCTTCAGTCATAATTGACTATGGGAATGCGCCCCTGAGGTGACATACCTTCAGTCATAATTGACTATGGGAATTCGCCCCTGAGGTGACAGACCTTCAGTCATAACTGACTATGGGAATGCGCCCCTGGGGTGACAGACCTCATCTGCTTTTGTTCCTGGTGTTATTTTCGACGTTTTCTCCTGCTTGCCATGAGAGCTTCTTTTCGCCCAATCTGAGGTGGCACCGTAGAGAGCATCGCCACTTGGTGCAATCGGCAGCTTGATCCTCCCAGGTTGCTAGGTTTATGCCCAGTGCCCTCGTGTCTCACTTGCACAGAATTTTGAACCTCAGCTGCGGTCGCCCAACTGTTCTTTTGCCATCTGCCAGTTGTCCGTAGAAGATATATTTCGAGACCATCTTCCATGCTGCGGAAATGGCCAAGCCAGCGTAGTCTGCGCTGTCTAAGCAGTGTATACATGCGTTGAAGGCCAAAACTTGACAACACCTCGACATTTCTCACTTTGTCTTTCCACGAAATACGGAGGATGTGGCGTAGACACTGTAGATGGAAGGTATTTAGCCTTCTTTCTTGCTTAGTATCGGTTGTCCATGTCTCGCTGCCATACAGAAGTGTGCTGGTGACGCAGGCGTTATATACCGCAGCTTTGGTCTTCATTGTGAGTTTGGAGTTTCCCCAAATACGCCTTGTCAGGCGGGCAAAGGGAGCTGCAGCTTTTCCGATGCGACTGGCAATTTCTGTGTCCAGAGAGAGTTTGTCGCTGAAGGTAGACCCAGGTATGTGAAGTGGTGCACCACTGCTAATTCATAGTTATTGTCGTGTGGTGCATATTGGGGCAACTACGACAGTAGTTTTTGCCAGGAATAGCCTATGAGATATTAGGTAGAAGGTCTCTAGAAATTGGCTCGTTAAGAAAGAATAAAGACCTATTCGAGATAAGGACAAGAAGACGGGAATGCGAATGCTTTCCACTGGACAGTGTTTTCTAATTAATTATGGAAAGAGTTCTGTTTCCCCACGACCTTAGCTTCTGCCCTTAGATCCCGTAAAAGAAAAAGCCCCCAACCTCATCTGAGTAGAGAAATGTTCCTATAGGTGAATATGTAACACCGACAGCACGAGTGATACATTAACAAATTAGATAATGATCAAACGACCGTTGGGTTTATTAATGAAATATCCACACATATAGGGTTAGTAATGGTTAGAACGTGATGATGGTGAAAGACGATTCACACAAAACACACAGATGAGATAATAAAATTGTAGTTAATTAAGTAGTAGTTAATTAAGAATGAATTGGAGCAAAGCGAAATGATGATGATGTGATATGATACGTGTTACCAAAATGGTGAGTAATCTACACAGTCCATGTGTCTCTAAATGCTTCTCATTGATATGATGATTCACATGTATGCATAAAATGTCCCAAGTTGTTATTCGTTATGTCGAGTGGGGTATCTCTAAGTCGAGGACGTTCTGATGAAAACTGTTGTCGTACTGAGAACGTTGAAGAGATACATATGTATATTCCTTCACTGTTTGAGTATATCTCTGTATTGTTGATCAACAGTTAATAGCTGTCATATGAACAACAGCTCTGTTGTCTAATCTCCCGAGGGTACTGGTCAGGCTGGATATCTTCACGAAATGTTAGTGATATGTAGACTCATAATCTTGCGTATGTAGTCGTGATTCATAAAATATACTTTAGAGTCTGCTTCATAGAATGCACTTAAGAGTGTGTTGCACTTGGTATAAATATGAGATTCCACTTTTGAGCTCTTTTGCTTGACTTTAGATAATAATGATCTTTCGAGTGATTTGAACTTGTGATGACTATGTATTGAACTTGTGAGTCAGCAGTATATGGGTGACGAAAAATGCTGCGTCCACCTTCTGACTTGTGGGTGAGACAATATTCCTTTTTAATCGAGGAATGAAAGATGTCCTATGGCGAATTCTGCTAGCGAAATGTCCGTTTTTGATAACTTATTTCTGGTTAGACGTTAGACACGTTGCGTGTAGACTCAGACTTCTGATGAACTGAAGACACACAAAAGTCTTCGTAAGTTTTTCACATTTAACATCACTGGTTGACTTTCATTCATACTACTGCTCATTATTGATCTCTCGCTGAGTTCGATTCTAATGATGTTAAATATCTTGTGTACGAGAGACTGTGATGATGATGAAGGTGAAGTATGAACTATTAATTACCTCCTATCATCCTATCATCTTCTAGGAAAATCTTCTGATTTTATTAATCAGTTATGAAAAGAATTAATTAAAACTCTATCTTTCGCACATTTAGCTGTGAGGTTAAACTAAACAAAGAATAAGAAAATGTATTAATAATCTGTATAAGATCTACTAACCTTCTTTTCCCTTCGCAAAATCCTTTACGAACACAATTCACCACATAATTGAATTTTTATCCACTCTGAATAAACACGTGTATTTAGGCTAGACGTTTTAGGGATTGTATCTCTTCCTCACAATGTAAAAACTGAACTCCTCTCTCTAGCGAGCTACGCGGTATTATATCAGAAGTCCAATGTGGGTTTCTTGGATCCGTGACGTACAGCTCCGCCCATACAATCAATCCTTAATAGACCCTCTGGTCACTCATTCACAGGATCGCTCTCGTCCCCTGTCCGTCCAACCGTGGGTGTGGTAATTTGCGACCAACTTTCGTTGCCTGGCTTGTTTGACAGCCCTTTAGTTAAATGCTGTTCGAATCACTTTGGTCTGGGAAATTATAGTTAATTCATCTGACGGCGGGTGTCTCTGCGAAATCACTTGCTGGGAAAACTTGAGTTAAATTCCTATTACGACTGGGTCTGGGAAATTAGAGTTAATGTCTCTGCGAAATCACTACCTGGGAAAACTTGAGTGTAAGTCCTCTTTTGACAGGTGAATCTGATTCCTAGGTTTCCAGACTTGTTATATTAAAGTCATCGTCCCTTAAGTTTTCAGTCTTGTATTTAAATTTTCGGGCTTACTCTTAAGTTTTCAGAGTTGCTCAAATACGTTGAACTGTCACTTATAAGTATGGAATACTAAGTCCAATATCTCTCTGGTTCTTGGGAGTTGTTCGATGTACAATGCGAAGCTGTCTGTGTGTCGGTTTTTTTATCATTACTCATCCCACGCGTAGATGAAAAAAAATTAAATTTAATATACACGCGTGGCCTCTTACAACAGTGATGTCATATCGTTACATAAGACTTCCGGCCACACCTCTGTCCATCAAAATATTGTGACCGGGTGTTTCTGGCGTAATGTCTTCCGCCCAGATGTCTACCCCAACAGATTATCTAATTATCCCCTTTATCTGCGTGCCTCCGCCAAACCGATGTCTGGTCAGACAGTGCTGTATTCTTTCATCATACGCACAATACAAGCTTCTGTCAACACGATTAGCAGCTTTTCAATGGGGTCTAATGTTGGACCGACACGTTTCCACAGGTGGTCAGACGGATTCAAAGAGATAAGCGGGTGACCGGTCTGATGACTGGGTATTGTTACGATAATACCACAGTTCAGCGGGCGGAACGGACATACGTCTGAGGTGTGGTAAACAATAATAATAATAATAATAGCCCCTTCAGTCATAACTGACTATGGGAATGCGCCCCTGAGGTGGCAGCCCTCAGCTGCGTATTTTCCTGGTGCCCCTTTCGACGTTTTCTCCTCACCTCTGCTTCTTGTGTGAGCCTCTCTTCGCCCAATCTGAGGTGGTGCCGTAAATAGCATCGCCACTTAGTGCGATCGGCAGCTTCATCCTCCCATGTTGCTGGATCCATGTCCAGTGCCCTCATATCTCTCTTGCACACATCTTTGAACCTCAGCTGTGGTCGCCCAACTGTTCTCTTGCCATCTGCTAATTGTCCGTAGAAGATATCTTTTGGGATGCGACCATCTTCAATGCGGCGAACATGGCCAAGCCAGCGAAGTCTGCGCTGTCTAAGCAGCGTATACATACTTTGAAGGCCAGCACGTGACAACACCTCGACATTTGTCACTTTATCTTTCCACGAGATGCCGAGGATGCGGCGTAGACACAGCAAATGGAAGGCATTGAGCCTTCTTTCTTGCTTAGCATAGGTCGTCCAGGTCTCGCTGCCATATAGGAGTGTGCTTGTGACGCAGGCATTATATACCGCAGCTTTGGTCTTCATTGTGAGTTTAGAGTTTCCCCAAACACGCGATGTGAGGCGGGCAAAGGTAGCTGCAGCTTTGCCAATGCGGCTGTCGATTTCTGTATCCAGTGAGAGTTTGTCATTGATGGTAGACCCTAGGTATGTGAAGTGGTGCACCACTGCCAATTCATAGTTATCGATAGTGATAACTGGTGCAGCACCCACATCCTGACTCAGCACATTCGTTTTCTTTAGACTTATTGTGAGGCCAAAGTCCTTGCATGCTTTAGTGAAGCGATTCATCAAGCTCTGAAGCTCCTGTTGGCTTTGAGTGACGACTGCAGCATCATCAGCGAACAACAAGTCTCTTATAGTGACCCTTCTGATTTTTGTTTTTGCCTTCAGCCTTGAAAGATTAAACAGACGGCCATCTGACCTAGTGTGAAGGCATATTCCTTCAGTTGCATCTCTGAATGCATGTTTCAAGAGTAAGGCAAAGAAGATTCCGAAGAGGGTCGGAGCCAGAACACAGCCTTGTTTAACGCCACTTCGTATATCAAAGGGCTGTGACGTGCTTCCAGCATATTGGACTGTTCCCTTCATGTCGTCATGGAATGACTTTATCATTTCCAGCATTTTAGAAGGGCAGCCTATTTTCAGGAGGATTTTAAAGAGTCCATCCCTACTAACCAGGTCGAATGCTTTTGTGAGGTCTATAAAGGCGATATATAATGGTCTTTTCTGCTCTCTTGATTTTTCCTGAAGCTGGCGGAGAGAGAAGATCATGTCTGTTGTTGATCTGCCAGCTCGGAATCCACACTGTGCCTCTGGATATATGCGCTCAGCTAACTTGTGTAGTCGCATTAAGATGACTTTGGCAAAAACCTTACCAAAAATACTAAGAAGAGAGATGCCTCTGTAGTTATTGCAATCACTTCTGTCTCCTTTATTTTTATACAGTGTTACAATCTTGGCATCTCGCATGTCTTGAGGAATAGTTGTCTCTTCCCAGCACTGGCACAGCATCCTATGCAGGGGATGTAATAGCGTACTCTTACAGCATTTGATTAAATCAGGAGGAATCCCATCACTGCCTGGTGCTTTGCCAGAGGCCAAGCTATCAATGGCCTTACTGAGTTCCTCAATGTTGGTTCGGCATCCAGCTCCTCCATAGTTGGCAGACTATTGACAGCATCAAGGGCTGCAGGCGTAACGGTATTGTCTCTAGCGTAAAGCTCAGAGTAGTGCTCGACCCACCTCTCCATCTGCTTACCCTTATCGGTTAGCTTCTCTCCGCTGATGGTTTTTAGCGGTGCCGTCTTACTTTTATGGGGGCCAAGTGCTTTCTTTATACCGTCATACATTTGTCTAATGTTGCCTGTTTGCGCTGCGATCTGGATGCTCTCACTGAGCTGGAGCCAATAGTCATTTGCACAGCGTCGAGCAGTTTGTTGAACTTTACTTCTCGTAGCCCTCAGGATCTGTAGGGTTCTGGCACTCGGTGAACGTTTGTATTCATTCATAGCACTGCGCTTAGCTTCAATAACAGGTGCCATCACATCTGATGAAGCGTCAAACCAGTCATTTGACTTTGCTGTTTTCTTACCAAAGGTGGCAAGTGCAGTACTTTGAATGGTGTTCCGTAGATGCTCCCAGTTCTCTGTAATAGTATCACCATGCTGAGGGCTACTGAGCACTTTCTTGAAGGTCTCAGTGAATTGAGCGATCATGAAAGGGTCTGACATCTTGCTGGTATCAATGCGTGGTTTCCCTTCATGTCTGACACGATAGAGTTTTCTTGGTTGTGCTCTGATTTTGCAGCAAACCAAGGAGTGATCTGTGTCACAGTCTGCACTATGGTACGAGCGCGTGAAGAGCACAGACCTGAGGAGTGGCCTTCTGACGAGAATCAGGTCAAGTTGGTGCCAGTGCTTGGATCGTGGGTGTCTCCATGACACCTTATGCTGGGGTTTTGTCTGAAAGTAGGTGTTGGTCACGCAGAGGTCATGGTGGACGCACAACTCTAAGAGCCGTTGTCCATTTTCATTCATCTTGCCAATACCAAACCTGCCCAGACATGAAGGCCATGAAACATTATCGGCACCCACTCTAGCGTTAAAGTCACCAAGGAGAACAAGCTGTTCTTGCCTAGGTATGCTTTTGATCACTGCTGCTAGATTCTCGTAGAACTCATCTTTAGCTTCTGAGGCAGAGTACAGAGTAGGAGCATACACACTGACAAGGGTGATGGGACCTGTGCTAGTTTGCAGGCGGAGCGTTAACAGGCGTTCTGATCCATTCTCGCCTGGTTCAACCATGTTAGTTAGCGATTTTTTGACCGCAAAACCTACTCCCTGTTCTCTAGCTTTATCAAGATCTTTCCCTTGCCAATAAAATGTGTAGTCCTTCTTGCTCACCATTCCAGAGCCCGCCAGGCGCGTTTCCTGAAGTGCAGCTATATCCACCTGAAGTCGTTTAAGCTCATCATTAATTATGGCTGTCTTCCTTACATCGTTTACATCCTGTAGGTTTTCGGATAGTCCAGTCAACATAGTCCGGACGTTCCAGCATCCCAATCTGAGAGTTTACTTATTTCTATTTTTCGATAATTGCTTGGTGCAAAATTTTCTGTCCACAGTTCGGGTTTGACCCTAATCCCCATGCACCCAATGGGGAAAGCAGACAGTGGCGGGACAACACCTTATTGACTGGGGGCTGCCCAGTTTGAAGCGGGCGGTAGCTGTCCAGTGAGATCCTAGAACCTCTCCCACTGTCGGAAGTAGCCCCTGGCGCCATGCCCTAAGCCAATTGGGCAAAATGCTTATAACCGGTAACTGCTACTTCCCGTGTTTTGCCGACACCTATAGGGTGAAGCTGGAGTGTCCTCTCCAGGGCGCGAGCTTGGGCACAGTTATATGGAGATCAAGCTGTTGCCCATGCAGCATGTTCCCCCTCTCCACACAGCCGGTAGATCCAAAGGAACGGCAGTAGCCGATACAGTTTGGTACCAGCCATGTCGCAGGAGTTGCCAGAATAATGTCGAATCGACATTAGACTGCCTTAGAGACTCCGACTCCGGATTTATCCTCAGGGTTTACTCCCGAAGCCAATTCCACAAATGGATATTCCCGCAAGGCAGCGGTGGTTTTAAGGCGCCAGTCACTCGCCTTTGCCCCTTCTTGGAACTCGTGTGGTAAACAATAAGATACGAATTACTCCCGTAGCAAATACTGCCAAAGGGGAGTGGCGTGTTAGAGACTTCACCATGCTATGTCCAGCATGAAGAGTAAAATGAATGAAGGGCAAAATGAAATGCCAAATAACAAGTGAATAATGAAGAAATATGAAGAAAAGAAGTTAAATGCCGGAGGACTGAAGGTGTGAGAGATCACACAAAAGGACAGGGACAGACATTTCGTCACACCAACGAATAATAAATGGTAATGTGCTGTTTAAATTAATGTATATGGACGTGTAACGGGATCCCTACTGATCACCATATACTATTGATACTGATCACTATATACTATTGATACTGATCACCATATACTTTTGATAATGATCACCAAATACTATTGATACTAATCACCCTGATCACCATATACTCATCATTTCGTGTACCCTTCTTGTAAAAAACATCATATTTATTATACTGCTCAATTTATACATGTATTTTATACACTGTTTTCTTTGTAATAGTATAATACGTACCATCGTTTGGTGTACCAATATTTACCCATTCTCTAACAATGTCACTACTCGTTCACTCATTCACATATCCATTCAACACACACACACACACACACACACACACACACACACACACACACACACACACACACACACACACACACACACACACACACACACACACACACACACACACACACACACACACACACACACACACACACACACACACACACACACACACACACACACACACACACACACACACACACACACACACACACACACACACACACACTCACACACACACACACACACACACACACTATTAAAAAAATCCCCGGAAAACAAAAATTGAAACTTTTTACATAGAACATTTAAAATTAAGAAATAAATAACATTTTATACAGACATCCGAAAAAGAAGTTTATCTAATAGAGGTTCATCACAGCTTTGTTGCACTTAGGCACACATGCCAACACACTTGCACTACGCTTGGATGCCATTATTAATTCGAAAAATAATCAAAAACAGCATAAAACTGCAAAAACGTGGATGAAAAAAATGCTTGACAAAGACACGTGTAAACATAACGAAAGGTACCTATCTACCTACCTACAGGATACACATTTGTATTAAAACAGAGTTACTGACCTCAGTATATTAATGATAATCCAAAGATGGCGTAGAAACTAAAATTATATTTGAAAAATTCCTCTCCGGGAAAATGAAGCTGTCAAAGACTGGAATGGATGCATTAAAGAAGAGTTGACTACCCGACGTCAGCAGCTGGGAGACTTTTTCAGGCCATAAATCGAAGATTCCTTAGCACAAAATTAAGCTGGCAAGAAGACGAAGATGGTTGTATACAGCTCCATCTATGCCCCAGTCTTGACATATGGATACGAGTCATGGGCAAAGACTACAACCCACAAAAGCCAGATCCAAACCTCAGAAATGAGGTATCGGAGGAAGGTAGTTGAAGTAACAAGAAGAGACATGGTTCACAACCAGACGATACGTCAAGGCCTAAAAACCCTGCACCTGCAGACCCAAGCAGAACAGTCCCAATTACGATTGTTTGTCCATGTCTGCAGAATAGGAGAAGATCGGCTACCACAATAACTATGGGAAACTAAGAGGTGGGATCCGCTGGGAGGACAACATTAGACAATCACTGAAGGACCAAGGCTAGAATGAAGGCAGGCGAGGAGGAAGACAGCCGATAAGATAGTATGGCGTTCTCTCTTCCAAATCTTTACATACCACGGTAGAGGAGGCACGACTAAATAGCAGTAAGTGGTAGAAGAAAATTATAAATAGGCCATCCTTCTTTTGTGACGTATCTGGTTTTTTCAATAGAGTCTTGGAAGATCCTGAGTTAAAAAAAAAATTGTAAAGTATCTCTGACTAATTCATTATTAAAACAAAACCTATCGTTTGGCTGTGCTCGCCCGTCCAGCTAATTTTACAGCAAGTTTTTGAGCAAACATTCTTCGCTTCCTGCCCTTTATTTCTTTCCGAATGTTCCCTTCACAGACAGAAGTATCAATTTTCAATCAAACCTTAATTTCTGTGCTGTTATTTCTGCCCGTTTTTACTGGATATAATGTTGCTGGTGCTATTTGTAGACCCTGCCTAAATTGCACAAATTGTTTTCTTTTCCACCTCACTTCCTTTGAGACCAACGATTAGCAGCCATTATTCTACGGTTTTTTTGTTTTGTAACGCGGTTTCAGATTCGTCAATTTGCACGTTCACGCAAGAGCAAAGCTCGTATAATTATATGGCTCTGAAACACGGAGAACTATAAAAACAACAATTAAGAAGTCACACACAAAGGAACAAGCAAAGACATCAAGATCAGAATGAGTAAAGCGAGAACAACCTTTGCTAGTTTCAACAACATCTGGAAGTCTTCCCAGTACAGCACAAACACCAAATTAAGATTATATGAGAGCTGTGTACTTTCTGTGCTTCTCTATGGTAATTCAGGAGTTACGAGGAACTGAGAATGATAAGAGGTTGCCAAAAAGCGGTACAGCAGGCCTAATAAGGCCAATGGACTTGTCTCGTAAAGTTCGGAATCGGGACATTTTTTCTTTACCGACTCCACTAAAAACGACCGACTCCACTGCCAAGTTGGCATGAGCTCACTGAAAGCGTAACCCCCTTAAGTATCTGGACAGTAATGTATGACAAGTAAAGGATCCCGTTACATGCCCAATGAGGTATATTGGGGTTATGGTGTTAGGCCCATATTTTCTTGACCATCGGCACACTAGGGGTGATGTGGTCAGCATCACGCCGGCCGCCTTAACCTTCCCAGAGTTGCTCTGGTACCCAATTCATGAGGCTGGGTCGACCCAGAAGCGTTTGCGGTCTAAAAAATCCCACCTCAATTGGGGATCGTACCATGGACCCCAGAGCTAAGAAGCCAGTGCACTAACCACTGACTGAAGATTAATTCTTGTTCTTGGTGTGAGTTTAATTCGTTATTTTAAATTTACTTCGACAGCAGTGGCGTAGTCATAATTTTTTTAGGTTGGCTATTTAGGGTGGGCGGCGACTTTTCAGTGGTTGAATACAAGAAGCTCTCCTTTCCTTCCGAACCCGAATTTTCATAAAACCGTGTAAACGATATTGAATATATTGTTTAATAGGGAAATAAGCAGCTATCAAGACGTAGTTTAGCTTATTAGGTGCTTAGATGTAGGGAATTATATTTATCTACATCCTAGAGTGTATGTGATTAACATCATCTATACGACCAGTCAGTACGACAACTTATAACTGATTCGTATTTAGGTCGTATTCAGCACACACATCTAGTGATACACACACCAACAAAGTGGAAATACGAGTATAAATAGTTCAGTCCCGAACATTTTATTCCACAAATCCACTATGGAAAACATGATTAAAACTGAATGCAATATCCAAGGCTACCACGGGGTCGAAAACATGAATGCTGACATTATAACTTCTACTCTGAATACAAAATAACCAGACTCTATGAATTCCAGTGATCAAATGGGACAACGATTGTTCAAGTCAAGACTTGGGCAGCTGACGATATCGACAATACGTCCGGCAGAGACCAGAAACAGCCCCCACAATGGCTTCTCGAAGCAGGCCCTTTTTCTTAGCGCCAACAAACTGCCCAATCCACAACAGGATATCTTGTCATGTGACCTCGTGAGTCACAATTCACGGAAAACACCACAGGAGCTCAGCAGGATCTCAGCTCAGCGCTCGTCTGTGATGTTCCTGCCTTATATGATTCATTTAGAGCATGGTGGCTCACGGATGTCTTAAGACATGCCATGACAAGAAAGCATTAATAGAAGTGTGTATTACCAGGCAGTCCATGGTCTGAAATCCCCAGGATAAGAGAGGTAGACCAAGGAAAACCAGGGAGAAGAGAACTGGAGACAGACGTGAAGAAAACAGGGAGAAGAGAACTGGAGACAGACGTGAAGAAAACCAGGGAGAAGAGAACTGGAGACAGACGTGAAGAAAACCAGGGAGAAGAAAACTGGAGACAGACGTGAAGAAAACAGGGACCGACCTTGAGCTGATGGCACGGGATAGAAAGACGTGGCATATATTTGGTAGAAGGCATGTAATCCTTGAGAAGCTGAATGGTGATGAATGAATGAAAGAATAAACAGAAGTATGTCAATAAGAGCAAAACAAACAAACAAACAAACAACAAAGCAAAACATCAACAACAACAAGTTGTGAGCCACATACCCAACATTAGAAAGTATTTGGTGAGAATAAGGGCACTAGGATCCGGAACTTCTTCCTCCCCACTAAATACGCCACTGTTAATTAGTATTTTAGTATAACTGCTAAAACAGAATGGAAAATGATGAGATTAGACAAGGGTTTCTGAAACGGGGTCCCGCGAGAGGTGGCCAGGGGTTTCGCGATAGATCGTGATTGAAAAATAATAAATGTCGTTTTTTTTAAACTTCTTTGCGCCGGGCGATGTTAGCGCTCGTAGTGGTTGGCAGTGACCGAGCAGCCCCGTATGGCAGTGAGCAATATGTCCGTATTCACTCTTGCACATACCGTATTTCATGAGCATCTTGTAGAGTAGACATTTTTTATACAACTTCTAGGCCTACTTGGATAAAGCAAACAAAACAAAATCAAGGAGAGAATTTTAAAAGGACACACTGAAGTTCTTCTACCTACACTACTGACTTGTATTCAAGTTGATATCTTGTGTGGGCTGGGGGAAACCACACACAAAACAGTAGGCTGATAAGTTGGGAAATAACAAAATAAACAGAAAAAAAAATCATTCTTCACTCATTGACAATTATTATTGGATTATTATAGTTACAACTTCCTGGTCACGCTAAGGTAGCACGATCTGTAGATATAATAATTTGTAAGCAGGGGTTCCCTGAGACTTGGAAATTATTTCTAGAGTTCCTCCAGATCAGTACTTCTTAACCAGCCGTGCGTGCACACCCTGGAGGTGCGAGACCTACCTTTAGAGCGGTGCTAGACATTCCAGATCATTTTATAATTTTTTTTTAAAAATAAAATTTTGTCTCGGTTTGGCGAGGCGCGTCCCGTTCAACCTAGTCGGTTATATTAGGGCGCAAATATAAAAGACCTTTAGGTGTGATTGACTTATTTTTATATTATAATGCGATTTATTACAAACATTATATCATAAACATAACTCGAATGTGTTTGTAAAAAATAGAACATTGACAACGTGAACTCAATACTGAATCTTAGTCATATTTTGTAAATAACATTCTCCCATACATTCTTGTATCTCTTTTTCGGCATATTTTGTGAGCTAGAAGACAAAGGGGTGCGATGCTTCTTAATATGTTGTAAAGGGGTTCGAGGCTTCTTAAGATGCTTTAAAGGGGTGTAAGGTTTCTTAAGATGCTGTAAAGGGGTGTTGGGCCTCTTTAAGGTTAAGAAACACTGCTCCATATAAGAAGGTTGAGAGAGGCTGGCCTAGACAGTGGTGGTTTTAAGCTGTGCCAGGCCATAGGCAAGTGTAATTTGTGAGCCTCTCTTAAAAAAAATCCTGTCTTATCGACAAGTGCATATTTGTGAGCGAGACCCTTGGGTGAAAGCCTGGGTTACCATGCGTAAAACCGCCACTGTACTTAGAAATGTGATAGCAAACGATCTTCGTCAAGACACAAGGTGATTGTGTCTCAAGAAGCAGATACAGGAACAAATGGGAAGCAGAACATCTAGGTCACACAAAAAAGATGCGTATTCCCAGCTCAACAGAAAAGAACAAGTGATAATCTTCAGACTCCAAACTGGCCACAACAGATCGAGATACCATCTATTCAACAAGCTAAAGATAGGAGCTAACGATGAGTGTGACTGTCGCACTGATAAAATGACTGCTGAACATCTGCTTCAAAGACGCCCAACATATGAGGAACAGAGAAAGCACATGTGGCCATCACCAGTACCATTCCTGGAAAAGTTCTATGGAGATTGAAATAGCCTCAAGCTGACTACTGCTTTCTTTGAACACATTCAAACTGACGTCTGAGAATGTAGGAAGAAGAAGTGTCTCAAGATGAAATATATAAATATTAAAGTCAGAGCACAATAAAGTGTATCATGATTTGAAAGTCCTCTGAGTGAGAACCGTCTTTTCTCTTGTATCACACTGTAAGAGTCAAGATGAGCGGCGATTGGCAGAGAGGCTATTGCGCTTGTGTCCTGAGGCAAAGTTACAGGGATCGAACGTTACATTCCAGTATTACATCAGCCTTCAAGTCTCCAAGGAGCATAGGCCTTCAACAAAAGTTTGCCAGGTCTTCCTGTCACGTGCCATCAGTTCAAGGTCTTCTCCATATCTTCTCCATATCTTCTCCATGTCCTTCATGTCTATCACCAGTTCTCTTCTCCATGCGTTTTTTGGTCTCTCTCTCTACCTCTGTTACCCCAGTGATGCCAGAACAAGGACTGCCTTGTCATCCTATCAACAAGTTTCATCAATGTGTGCCCTGTTCTCCATCGTCTTTTTTCTCATCTTGTACCACTGGGACTTATCTAGCTTTTGTCATCAGTTTCGCATTAGTCAGAAATGGGTACCTGACTTTAGTCTTGAGTTAGGGAAGGCAAAGGCAGCATGGAAGGAGACTGACCATGAAGCCAGACCTAGTATAATGAAATTTGTATCACTTCACTACCCTGTTTGATTACCTTTATCTTCAGATGAAAGGGGACCACCTGCCTTTGCTGGACGCGCATGCTAAAGCACACTATGAGCTCATAGTACTACTCTTGCAGTAGTGCTTGTTGAACTTTCATATATACTAGTCACAAAAAGTAGGGGATATTTTAAGATGGTATGTATTATTTTACAAAAGAGTGGATTTCGTATTTTATTGGTTGTATGGACATATCGAGCACGCTCTTCTCCACTCTCACGTGCAATATCATGTTGACCTGGTGACTCGTGATGAGTAAGCTAATCCCAAGAACAGAGGTGGGGCCCATCCGTAAAGTTCACACATTATTCTTTTTCACAAAAATGCGTGTATCTCGGGTTTGATGAACACTACTCACCATGGACAGGTATAAAAAGACTGCAACAGATACAATTTCTTTTCTTCGTCACGGAACGTTTGGCAGAACAGCAGAGATGGTTAGGCATAGGCATGTTGCAAACCGGAAGTCGGCATGTGGATGTTGCTCGGAACCTCAATGTTTCACAGTCAGTTGTCAGCAGACTGTGGAACAGGTATCAAAATGTCCGCACAGTGGCTGATCTGCCTCGGACTGGCCGCCTAAGAGTCACTACACGCCGCCAAGATCAACTTCTTGTTACTCAGGCCATCAGAACTCGGACCCTAAATGCTACTCAACTTCAGCAACACCTTCAACAGACCACTGGGATCCGGGTCTCAACTCAGACAGTACGAAACCGTTTGCATCAAGTGCAACTGGCCTCACGCAGACCGTTTGTAGCTTTGCCCATGTCACCACAACACAGGCGAGCAAGAGTGGATTGGTGACAACGTTATCATCGGTGGACCAATCAACAGTGGGCATCAGTGATGTTTTATGATGAGTCCCGTTTCGTTTTGGATTTTCATGATCGTCGAATACGTGTCTGGCGACGGCGAGGTGACCGTTACCAGCCTCCTGCAACTGTTGCACACAACCATTATGGAGGTGGCAGTGTAATGGTGTGGGCAAGCATCTGTATGAATGACAGCACCGACCTTCACATATGCCAGGTCAATATCACAGGGCTCTACTACCGTGACAACATCATCGAGCCTATCGTTGTGCCATTTGCTCAACGGCACGGACCAGATTTCATCTTCCAGGATGATAATGCACGTCCTCACCGTGCTCGCGTCGTCCAAGATCACCTTCAGATACAGCATATCCGAACGTTACCGTGGCCGGCGATGTCCCCCGACCTGTCTCCTATTGAGCATTTGCGGTTCCTCCTGAATAGACGCGTCCAACAACGTCCAGCCGCTCCACAGACTCTTCAGCAGTTAGCCCAGGTCCTTCAGCAGGAGTGGCAGAGAATTCCTCAAGACAACATCAGAAGGCTTATTTGCAGTATGAGACGTCATTGCAATGCATGTTTAGCGGCAAACGGGGACCCTACACGTTTTTAGACATATTGGAATATTTTTGTGAAAATGAAGTACCTACCCCACCTTGGTTGCCAGTGCGACTAAAATCATGTGAGTAAAGCCATAACACTTCTTATACCGCAAATGTCTTGTTATGATGCTCAAGTTTACTTGTACGAAGGAATAAATGAACTAATTTGAAATATATTGTCTTTGGATAACTTCTAAATTCAATATCCCCTACTTTTTGTGACAGGTATATCATCACCTCTATGTGCCTTTCCAGTTCCAATGTCTTGTTGCTATTTGTACTTGAATTATTTGTTGATTCTGTGTGGCCCATATCTCTTTGTTGCATCTTCTTTTTCAAGTACCATACCAGCGGCATAGTTGACATTGCCTCACCACAACTTCTTGTCTTCACATCTGTTTATCATTTTTGTTGTTGACTTCTCTTCATGCCACAGTGTTTTAAATTGTGCAGTCTCTCTTTGTTGTCCTCGCCATCCTTTAATCTTTTTTGTTGTCCCAATATATTCCTGCATTCTTATTCTCATAACACGCCGATAGAAAGCATTTTGTTTCCTTCTGTTGTTAGTAATTAGCATCTCTTGCTACCTCTGTTGTGTATAGTGTAAAATTTTATTAAAATATAAGATTATATTACAATATAGAATGATCGAAACAGGCCAGGAATCACTCTAAATAATTAGTTTCTGCGTTAAATTTAATTTCGGTAGTTACGATTTGGTCACCATTGATTTTATTTTTACCACACTCGATTATTTGGGCTTAGTTTGTTCTTTTGGTTTGGTAGCATTTCGTTCCAAGGAGCTATACAATTTAGCCAATCAATAAACAGCAGACGATTTCTATAATTTATGATTCAGTAATGGCAGTGCTCTCTAGGGGAGAAAACGAACCTTTTCGCGCGGTCCTAATTGCTATCAGGCAATCTAGGTGTTAGTTTCTTGTGATGTATGAGTCACATGTTGGGTAAAAATAGATTTTTAGAAGGATAAATACCACAGCCAAAGCTAATATTGTATAGTCTATCTCGGGAACACCGATTTATAAAAATGGTACAAATTGGATAAAAGAAATAACACAAATAATGAACATGTAACGAAGAGGAGCAATGGACAACCCATATATCCGGTCTCACTGCACAGAAGCGACCCAATCGCTTCCCTGCAAGAAAGAGATGTCATGAGAAGCTCTACATAGCTTCCCTGCAAGAAAGAGATGCGCTGAGGAGTTCAGCTTCGCTTCCTTGCAAGAAATAGATGTGCTGAGGAGCTTAACATCGCTTCCCTGCAAGAAAGAGTTGTGCTGAGGACCTCAACATCGCTTCCCTGCAAGACACGGATGTGCTGAGGAGCTCAACATCGCTTCCCTGCAAGACATGGATGTGCTGAGGAGCTCAACATCGCTTGCCTGCAAGAAACAGATGTGCTGGAGAGTTCAGAAAAAACAGAATGAGATGTACTGATGTTATAAGACAAGCAACAGGTGGTGATTTAATCATCATTGACATCAAATGGGCAGATGATCAGAAAAAATCAGCTACTATTTTTACATCGAAAATCGGCTGCAATGGATCTTCAATATCTTCTGTGTCAGTGTCGTGAAACATTCTAAATACACATATATAAATTAAAAAGTAAATTGTAAAACCTAACGCATAAATTCAATAAAAGGAAAGAGAAATGGTAAAAGTACAGTGCTGTCACAATGGCGTACAAAAATCCCCCTTTTTTCTACTTCGTCTGCAAATTGTAACGTTTCCACGTTGATAGTAAAGCCTATAGCAGCATACACGCGTTTCCACAAAACAATAAAACGTGTACTGCATTTCTAAGAAAACCTTGAGATAGACACACTGCGTAATGACCTAGATTAATATTCCATTAATTTCATTTTATACACTACGTTAACATGAACGGAAGAACAGATGGAATTAGGATAGAGAGAGTGAGGGCTGAAAGCAGGAACGCATGCAACACTAACACGCGTCTCGCGATATACAATTAATGCCACCCCTAACGCGAAAGGCATGAAGCAATAACTTTTTTTCAGATAGACAGTGATAAAAAACCCTACCCATACGTAATAATAATAGCCCCTTCAGTCATAACTGACTATGGGAATGCGCCCCTGAGGTGACAGCCCTCAGCTGCTTATTTTCCTGGTGCTCCTTTCGACGTTTTCTCCTCACCTCTGCTTCTTGTGTGAGCCTCTCTTCGCCCAATCTGAGGTGGTGCCGTAAATAGCATCGCCACTTAGTGCGATCGGCAGCTTCATCCTCCCATGTTGCTGGATCTATGTCCAGTGCCCTCATATCTCTCTTGCACACATCTTTGAACCTCAGCTGTGGTCGCCCAACTGTTCTCTTGCCATCTGCTAATTGTCCGTAGAAGATATCTTTTGGGATGAGACCATCTTCCATGCGACGAACATGGCCAAGCCAGCGAAGTCTGCGCTGTCTAAGAAGCGTATACATACTTTGAAGGCCAGCACGTGACAACACCTCGACATTTGTCACTTTATCTTTCCACGAGATGCCGAGGATGCGGCGTAGACACCGCAAATGGAAGGTATTGAGCCTTCTTTCTTGCTTAGCATAGGTCGTCCAGGTCTCGCTGCCATATAGGAGTGTGCTGGTGACGCAGGCATTATATACCGCAGCTTTGGTCTTCATTGTGAGTTTAGAGTTTCCCCAAACACGCGATGTGAGGCGGGCAAAGGTAGCTGCAGCTTTGCCAATGCGGCTGTCGATTTCTGTATCCAGTGAGAGTTTGTCATTGATGGTAGACCCTAGGTATGTGAAGTGGTGCACCACTGCCAATTCATAGTTATCGATAGTGATAACTGGTGCAGCACCCACATCCTGACTCAGCACATTCGTTTTCTTTAGACTTATTGTGAGGCCAAAGTCCTTGCATGCTTTAGTGAAGCGATTCATCAAGCTCTGAAGCTCCTGTTGGCTTTGAGTGACGACTGCAGCATCATCAGCGAACAACAAGTCTCTTATAGTGACCCTTCTGATTTTTGTTTTTGCCTTCAGCCTTGAAAGATTAAACAGACGGCCATCTGACCTAGTGTGAAGGCATATTCCTTCAGTTGCATCTCTGAACGCATGTTTCAAGAGTAAGGCAAAGAAGATTCCGAAGAGGGTCGGAGCCAGAACACAGCCTTGTTTAACGCCACTTCGTATATCAAAGGGCTGTGACGTGCTTCCAGCATATTGGACTGTTCCCTTCATGCCGTCATGGAATGACTTTATCATTTCCAGCATTTTAGAAGGGCAGCCTATTTTCAGGAGGATTTTAAAGAGTCCATCCCTACTAACCAGGTCGAATGCTTTTGTGAGGTCTATAAAGGCGATATATAATGGTCTTTTCTGCTCTCTTGATTTTTCCTGAAGCTGGCGGAGAGAGAAGATCATGTCTGTTGTTGATCTGCCAGCTCGGAATCCACACTGTGCCTCTGGATATATGCGCTCAGCTAACTTGTTTAGTCGCATTAAGATGACTTTGGCAAAAACCTTACCAACAATACTAAGAAGAGAGATGCCTCTGTAGTTATTGCAATCACTTCTGTCTCCTTTATTTTATACAGTGTTACAATCTTGGCATCTCGCATGTCTTGAGGAATAGTTGTCTCTTCCCAGCACTGGCACAGCATCCTATGCAGGGGATGTAATAGCGTACTCTTACAGCATTTGATTAAATCAGGAGGAATCCCATCACTGCCTGGTGCTTTGCCAGAGGCCAAGCTATCAATGGTCTTGCTGAATTCCTCAATGTTGGTTCGGCATCCAGCTCCTCCATAGTTGGCAGACCGTTGACACCATCAAGGGCTGCAGGCGTAACGGTATTGTCTCTATCGTAAAGCTCAGAGTAGTGCTCGACCCACCTCTCCATCTGCTTACCCTTATCGGTTAGCTTCTCTCCGCTGATGGTCTTTAGCGGTGCCGTCTTACTTTTATGGGGGCCAAGTGCTTTCTTTATACCGTCATACATTTGTCTAATGTTGCCCGTTTGCGCTGCGATCTGGATGCTCTCACTGAGCTGGAGCCAGTAGTCATTTGCACAGCGTCGAGCAGTTTGTTGAACTTTGCTTCTCGTAGCTCTCAGGATCTGTAGGGTTCTGGCACTCGGTGAACGTTTGTATTCATTCATAGCACTGCGCTTAGCTTCAATGACAGGTGCCATCACATCTGATGAAGCATCAAACCAGTCATTTGACGTTGCTGTTTTCTTACCAAAGGTGGCAAGTGCAGTACTTTGAATGGTGTTCCGTAGATGCTCCCAGTTCTCTGTAATAGTATCACCATGCTGAGGGCTACTGAGCACTTTCTCGAAGGTCGCAGTGAATTGAGCGATCATGAAAGGGTCTGACATCTTGCTGGTATCAATGCGTGGTTTCCCTTCATGTCTGACACGATAGAGTTTTCTTGGTTGTGCTCTGATTTTGCAGCAAACCAAGGAGTGATCTGTATCACAGTCTGCACTATGGTATGAGCGCGTGGAGAGCACCATACGACAGTTAGGTTTAAAAACCTGTAAAATGCTTATTAGGAAACATGACATTCTACTGTTTTATGTCTGAAATCCTGACATTAGTCTGACAGAACAGTCAAAAGGCAGGACAGGTGGCGGTTCTAAACATAAAAAAAAAAATACACGACTATCCTAGAAAATGCATATTTTGAACGCAGCAATTAGCTCCATTAAATTTATATATTTGAGTTCCTTAGGACTTGCTGACAAAGAACATGTTAAGTGTTACGCAAATAGTCTAGGAATTAACAAATTATAGCCATAATACTAGAGTGGTGCTGTCAGACAACACCAAATAATAATCGCACAGTGGCATGTTTTGAAACCACTATTTTACGGGAAATAGGCCACCATGTTAAATCCTATTTGATTGGATAGAAGTAAATGTAAGGCTAAACACGATTAGTCGGACTACAAGTACTAATTTTGGTTGTTAGGGGAAACGTGAGAAGGGTTCAATTTTTTGAAAAGCTTGTGTAAACATGGCCCGATTGGTTAGACCCGCCAATATAGTCAATTAGGAGCGTCAGTTCAGTGCCACATTTTAAAATAAACTTACTAAGAAACACAGCGTTGAGAACCAGATCATATTTTTCTAAATAAAAGTCTGGGACAGAGGCAGATCGGAATTTGTGCCATTATTCATCGCCAGTCAACGTATTTGTTATCATTTCCATGAATTGTGGTAAGCTTGACATATTTGAGATCTTTTTAATGAAAATTGAATGTGAATTGATAATTTATGTCTGTATATGTGTGTGGTTCAGTAGCCAACATGAGGCAAAGCCTAAATATTGCTCCAACCTGAACAGGACGTGTCGGAGAAAAGTAAAACTGCATGGAATTGCCAAACAGTACACTGACACCTATCTTATTGACTAGAAGGAAATAATGCTGGAATTGCAGAGGCGTAGTAACCATTAGGGAGGAGTATACTGGTGTAAATTGTTTCAGATGAAGCTAGCAGTTGGCCTACCGCTCTGAACTCAGTGTTTGTTATGTATTGTGTTCAGTGTGGAAATAGATTATAAATTAGTTCTGAAATAGGAGGTACAACCTTCTTGTTTCAGGGACTGTGGTCCTAAGTTATTGAAGCAGCACCTGGTCTGAGTTTTGCTGAATCCAGAGGCTGACAGCATACTCCTTGGTCCAGATAGCGACCAGTGAGGTGTCTCCAGAACACAGGAAGCAATCGAGCAGAGGAGTCTTTTCCTGCCGCCATCACGAAAGATAAGCTTCTGTGGCCAGAGTAGCTCAACATTATGTGCCCCCCCTCAAAAATTGACCTTATATTAAACACAGAGGGACAATAAATTGTTTCAAATGACAGAAACTGTGAACTTTTCCCAATACTATTTCCACGATAATCAAACACTTGAAGTCATGATGAAAAACAACAACCAAGCTTGAACAAGCCAGTATTACTTCATAGTACCACTTCACACATTACACACATAGAATAATAATAATAAAATATGTCAATACAAAGTTCATATATATAAACTGTGTACATACTACTTGTAATTACATTTGATTGTGATTCCTGGTTCACTGTGTAGTTGAATCAGGATACCCATTATTGAAAGAATTAATACATATATTTTTAAACTTAAACACTTGACTCATTTAAGATAGTCTTATAGAGTGTTATATGTGTGTCAGTGTCACAGTGTTGTAAAGTGTTGTGGAATAAATTAAATTGTTTATCTGTCTGTTGTTGTTGTGACTTACACTTCATCATTTTCATAACCCTAGACATTTAACGTAGTCATCACAATATTCCAGAATAATTCTGACTGAGGTATAAATGTGGTAGCAAGTAAGGTCATCTGTAATACACCACACTTATTAGATACAGATACCTTCACAGCTGATCTCAGTCAGTACACTAAGTCCCCTATAAATATTTATAACATCCCACTTTACCACAGTCAGGTCTTAACTGCACACTCTGACTGAATATTTTCTGGCCGTGTCTTGATGTTATCTTTTCACTTATAGCAGTGTCTTTCTGTGCAAGTTTGCACTCAGTCCCTCATAGTCTTCTTTGATCCAATGCTTTCATCATGAAATATACATAATCAGGCTGTAATCTCTTTCACGGGAGCCAGGCGTTTTTATGTGCCCGCATATATCTAATGTGCCACATAATTTGCTGTTCCGCTACATGAGCGGTGCTCTTTTCAGATTCTGTAACCTCATTCACCGTCTCATACAGACGATATAAACTAATAGCAGTCTACGAGAGGGAAACTCCAGCGTGTATTTGAAACAGATATTGTCGTTAGTTCTATCGCATGCTTAGATTTACACAACAAGTAGACATATTTACCAGAAAAACAAAAAAATTAACAGACTCGCTTTCAACAATTCAAGCACTAAGAAATAAGAATGCAGTAGACCTGATATAGCAGAGGAAATATTTCTGGCTACTGCATACTTATATTCCAGAGGATGTTAAGTCTTAATAGCTTCAGTACCTTGACATGTTGGCGTAGAGGAAAGTAAAAAAGAGAGATTGTGACAGCAGTCTTAATTCATTTGTTAATTTTTCCAGGGGCATCTATCCTCCACTCCTCTATGCAATTAATCATCGTCATTATTTTACGTATCGTCTTTTTTGCCGACAATTATCTTAACCTAGGGCAGATACTTCTCGCCAACACACACACGTTTTAGGTTTGATCGAACGTAACATGTTATCCTTTGATTGTGGACACTCAACGATTAGACAGGTAGGACAATACGATTAAATTAACATTTGGTTTACCGTTTGTCGCCGCCTTACTGTTTAGACAGACGGGTTTCTATTGATAGAAGTGAGTTGATTGCTTCAGTCAAGTCTGGGATACGACTAACAAAAGTGTTCGGATTAGCAAGATTAGTTCGGATTGTTCCACTAGCAAGGAATAGTGGTTTTAAGATAACGAATGTCTACTCGAGCGGGCTTGACTCGCAGAAAAATGCAACTGCCAAGTTTATTTTCATTTTAACAATATGTACACTGGTCGTATCATGTAATTAGTGCCGGCAAGGTCTCCTAACAATCTTGAAGTATTAGGATGAAATGACATAACAGTGTCCGGTGATCTTAATAACAGTTAGTTGCACTACCTTATATGATCATTTCAATAATAATCATGATGATGGGTACGGGGAAATTTTACTGGAAATAAGATGCCCTACCTTGCGACTGGTTTCTAATTGAAAATGAACCAGTCTAGAGCGGTGATTGGCTATAACCAAAATAAACAAAGCAAAATTAACTTTCGTGCAACCAAGTTTCTTACTATAAGACCTGAGTGCTGGAAGATAAGCCACTCAGATTCCTATCTCACCAGACGCTCGGATTAAAAGATAGAAGATTTGCTAGGGAGTGATAGAAGCTGATTTACTTTTTCGCTGAAACTAAAAGTGCCATAAGTCTATATAGCTGTTAATCCCGATCCCTACTAATCTGTCCCTGTGTTAAAAGCCAACGTTGTAACAAAGTAATTAGTATTAGCTCGCGGGGGAAAGACTGCATCTTCACAGTTGCAGGACAATTTTGCACATATCTGTGCTTAAAGGTATGGTTATAATAACCCATTCATGTTAAGTTAGTTGTAAAATGTACATTTTCTTATTTTATATGTGCATTTAACATGTATGAAATGCTTAAGAATGAACAGTTGTGTATGAGGCTAGCAACCTCATCGTGTACAATAACTTGCCACATAAACCACCATGGAGATACAAATCCTTAGCCTGAATTTATAGTTTGGTTGAGTGAATTTTATGTCTGCAACCGTTTGACTCATTTTTTAAAAACCCTTATACTTAGAGCTAAATATACAATAAATACTTTGCTGAATTACCTTCAGCTGGGGCTCATGAAATACGAGTCAAAAACATATTTCCCACAGAAGTGGACAGAGAATATAAAGTTTACAATCAACTTAGAAGACGCAGTTGTTGTACTTAGATTCTAAAATCCCCGTAAGACACCCTCAAATAGGGAGCATAAAACCTCCTATTTACATATCTGCCAAGAGTAATCTGGAGCGAAGGTTGCTACCTTTTGAAAAACTCATCCTCTTACTAGAATTTTCGCCATTGCTGGGTCATTTCTGCAGATAAGGGAGGTAACCCGAGAAAGAGAAAGAAGTCAAGATAGGTAGATCAAATTTAGAAAAACAAAATCTAATAAATGTAGGCATGTGTAGATCAGAGATTTAAAGCTTAATTAACAGAAAAGCAACAGGTGAATGAACAGCAGAGAGGGATAAAAATCTGAAAGGAAGACATTCATATAAGCTGTTCAAGATTCCAACAAGAAAATGTCAAGTATCAAGGGAACAGAAAATTCCCATTAACAAGAAACTTCTCATACCACAGCTGGAAAAAAGGATATTTTAGAATATTAGAACCTTATTGTGCAAGGATGTCTTCAAGACAATAATATAGAGCAAATCTTTTTAAAATGTATGAGGTATGATTATGAACAACATAAAATCCAGTATTATATTAGTTGCAGGCATCGTATTCACCTGTAACTATAAAGCGGGTGTTAAGACTATTTAAAACGTAAAAGTTTTCTTTTAAAATAAATTTTATAAGAAAATAATCAACGTTAAAGTCATGACTGAACACCGAAAACACTCGATGAGATTTTGAATTTTTCGGTAAACTGGGATTTCTCTGTCACAGAAAAATATAAAAATAATGAACTTCAGCGATGATTTCAGTCATGAATGAATCACTGATTCTACAGATGATGATGTTTGGGACACTCAAACATTGGATTCAGGCATGGATATTGACCGTAATGTCCTTGCTGGCCAAATTTATGAAGCAGACGCGTCAAGGTACCTTGTGAGAACGTAAGTCTAGCCCTAGTGCAAGGTATTTTAATTGAATGTCATAGCCTAGTGACCTAATTTTTTTTTAAAACTACCATTTAAATAGTTACTATACCCTGTTTTCTAGTAAAATCGGTAATCATTTTAACATTTATTGTGAACACGAATTTCTTTACTTCATGTTTTAAAGGTTACTCGTCCATAGCAACGGTTGCTAAGGAGATTTATATCTGCAAAACCGAACAGATACACAGTACACAAAAAAAATAAAACAGACCACAAAGTGGTGGATTTTATAAATTTTTTTGGAGGGTTAATGTTTAAAAATATTTAAAGTTCGTAATTATTTATAAATTTTTTGTTATTTTAAAGATTAAATTATAATGTAGAATGTGTGATTAAAAAAAACAATCACTCATAGTTTCTCAAACTGTAACTAACAATATGTTAAATTCTTTCATTACAGATTCAAAGGTTAAAATGATTTGGATGGTGGAGCCCCTGTGTCTGAAGCTTCTACCCTGTTGCCTAGGGTAAATCTAAAGGAGGAAAGTATGCTGTTTGATTTAATTCATAGGACGTGCAAGAAACGTTATCAACCTCAACAACATTTTTGCACAAATAACGATGGTTAGTAGTAAAGGCAGGTGTCCATTCAGGCAGTATATTAGAGATAAGTCAAGTACATGGAAGTAGTATGTCATGTACGCTACGGGTCGCATTCAGGAGGAGGCGCATGACTTTTATATAGCAAAATACTCGATCGATTTCAGGAGGAGGCGTTCTCAGGAGGAGGCGCATGACTTTTATATAGCGATATATTTTAACCGGGGTGACTTCCTCTGACGATCAGCTTGCATCCTGGTAGTTTATTTATTGTGTGTTGGATGTTATGTGTTGTTTATTTATGTTTTACATATATTATTTTAGAACATAGATACAAAGGTTTATAAATAGAAGTATATAGTTAATGATCTCTTTTAAAAGAATACTTGAGTTAAAGAGGACAATATAAAAATCGATAACGGCGGCTTAGGTTACTAAGGGGGTTTATAAGGGAGCGCAGGCGGGGCGGCAGGCGGGGCGTGACTTTTTATATAAGGAAAAACGGTTAGTATTCAGGCGGAGCGCAGGAGGAGCGGCAGGTGGGGCGTGACTTTTTATATAAGGAAATACTCATTGCGCAGGTGGAGCACCAGGAAGTGGGGCCGCATGACATTTTATATAGTAATATATTAGTTCGATAATGGCGTGTTGTATTTAGAGTATATATTACAACATTTAGACATATATTATGACTTTTATATAGTCCGCAGGTGCGTGACTTTTTATATAAGGAAATGTGGTGGCGCGCTGTGGTGGCGCGTGACTTTTATATAGAAATATATTAGTTCCATAATGGTGTTGTTTACAGACAATATTTAGACAACAGTTATACGATATATATTTACAACAGTTAGACGATATATTTAGACAATAGGAAGGCGATATATTGAGACAACAGTTAGAAGATATATATTTACAACAGTAAGACGTATAGTTACAATAGGTAGACAACAGTTATATAGACATGGGTAACAAAGAATTTAGTTAATATATTTTATTGTTCATATAACATTATCATATAGTGACATTGTATAATATTTATATATAAAAAAAAGGTAAAGGAACCCGTTACACGCCCATTGAGGCATATTGGGAATATGGTGTTAGGCCCATATTATCTTGACCGTCGGTACACGAGGGGTGATGTGGTCGGCATCACGCCGGCCGCCTTAACCTTCCCAGAGTAGCTCTGGTACCCATTTGGGGCTGGGTCGACCCAGGAGCCGTTTGTGGCCTAAAAATTTTCCGCCTCATCTGGGGATCGAACCATAGACCACTGCGCTAGGAAGCCAGTGCACTAACCACTATGCTACCGCGGCTCCTAATATATATATATATATATATATATATATATATATATATATATATATATATATATATATATATATTTATATTGGAAGATGGGAGGTGTGTTTTCAAATAAAATTATAGTTAGTTATTTATATAGACATATATTACAACAATTATACATACATAGGTAACAAAGAAGGGGGTGACGATGCATGGGTGTAATGTAGCGGGCGGGGTTAGGTTAGGGGGATTTTTGTGTGATGTTGGGTGTGTTTGTTTAGACATATATACATACATATATACATTCATATATACGGAGATGTGGTGACGTTGTCAGGATGCATCTGTGGTGACAGCGGCTTAGCTTACTAAGGGGTTTTCTTAAGGGAACCGGTATTGTTTTTTGGCTGGCGGTGATGACTCATGGGTGTGTGCTGGGGTGTAGCTGGTGGTTGTATGTATGACGCAGGAGTGAAGTGTTAGATAGAAGTATATAGTTAATGATCTCGTTTAAAAGAATACTTGAGTTAAAGAGGAAAATATAAAAAGCGATAATGTTGGCTTAGTTTACTAAGAGGATTGTTGCAGCGAGTGGAGCCTTTTTGCGTTGGCGTGGGCGACGATGTACAGTGGGTTGTAGGTTAGTGGGGTGTTGGTAGTGTGTTGGTGTTAGAGGCTTGTTTACACTAGCTCTAGTATCTAGAGGTGGTAGGGCAGTGTTAGAGATCTGACTATACCAGTTCTAGCATCTAGAGGTGGGAGTGAAGATGGATGTGTGTGTGTGTGTGTGGTTGTGTTGGCGCGCGTTTGTGGTTGTGTGTGTGTGCGTGTGTGTGTGCGCATGTGCGGGTGTGGTTGTGTGTATGTGTGTGTGTGTGTTGGGGGTGTAGCAGGCGGGTGTGCCACCATCGAGAGGTGGGAGTGAAGTGTTAGAGGCCTGACTATACTAGGACCAGCGACTAGAGGTGGGAGTGAAGTGTTAGAGACCTGACTAGGGCTAACATCTAGAGGTGGGAGTGAAGATGGGTGTGTGTGTGTGTGTGGTTGTGTTGGCGCGCGTCTGTGGTGGTGTGTGCGCGCGTCTGTGGTTGTGTGTGTGTGGGGGGGGGGGTGTGTGTGCGGTGTGGGTGGGGTGTGTGGGTGGTGTGTGTGTGTGTGTTGGGGGGGGGGGCAGGCGTGTGTGCCACCATCGAGAGGTGGTAGTGGGTGGGGGACCTGACTATACTAGGACCAGCGACTAGAGGTGGGAGTGAAGTGTTAGAGATCTGACTATACTAGGGCTAACATCTAGAGGTGGGAGTGAAGATGGGTGTGTGTGTGGTTGTGTTGGCGCGCGTCTGTGGTGGTGTGTGCGCGCTTTTGTGGTTGTGTGTGTGTGTGCGCGTGAATATGTGTGTGTGTGCTCGTGTGTGCGTGAGTTTGTGAGGGGGGGGGGGGGGCGGGGGGGGGGGGGTGTGGGTTGTGTGGGGGTGGGGGGTTGGGGGGGGGGGTAGCAGGCGGGTGTACCACCATCGAGAGATGGGAGTGAAGTGTTAGAGACTTACCTATTTTGAAACGTATCCAGACTTGTACTAGTCAGATCTTGATTACTCGAAAAACTAATCGATAGTTGACGCGTTGGCGATGTGACCAGACTTGTGTTAGCCAGGGCTTGATTACGCGAAAAAAGCTAATCGCTAGTTGACGCGTTGTCGACGTGAAAGTTGTGTGTGTGTGCTGGCATTGAAAGTGTATGACTCATGAACGTATTAACGTGAGGAAAAAGTAACAGCAAATATCCGATAACATGGCGGGCAAGTTTTTAACACAACGCTCACACTTCCATTTCTTACTGCTGGTATCAGTTTTCATATTTCCACTTCATAATTTTTGTATCGGTTTTCGTATTTCCATTTCACAATTTTTGGTATCAGTTTTCATATTTCCATCTCTTACTATTGGTACCACTGTTGTCATATTTCCACTGCATACTTAACATCATAAGTTTCATATAGGCATTTCACACTTCTGTACTATAATTGTCATATCTCGCAATTTTCTTAGTATAATTTTGAATCACACTTTTGTTGTTTTATATTTTTCCATTTTACAAATGCATAATTTTTACCTATGGAATTACAGAAATAACAATAAAAAAAATAATAAGACATTACTGATACGGGACAAAGTCGGTTTCCAAATTGTTAAGTTCATAGTTGTGTCATTACTAGAGGGCGAGTTTCCACATATTTACTCGCTACCCAGACGCAAGCTAATCCTACGAAGTCTAAGGTTTTGTCTTTGGTTTTTTTTCTACCTTTATATATCTAACTAAAATATCACCCATCTCTTATACAATATTACTGATCATTTTTTTACAATAAACCGGCACACAGTTAAGTTCTTAATATACATATATTGCGCAGACGTGAGCGCGGTTCGTTTTGTGACAAACAGAGAGAATAATATTGTCTGTTTTATTAAATTACATTCATACACAGTTATTTTATTCAACGTGAGAACCCATGTTTCAACAACGTGAGACCCACTTTCTTCGTTACTCACTCAGTGTAAACCCAATAGTGCGAGAATCACTGCCCCGTGCTACCCTATTTTGGCTGGCGGGGTGACGAATCTTGGGTATGTTGGGTGTGTGTGCCCGCGTGCGTGCGTGTGTGTGTGTGTGTGTGTGTGTGTGTGGTATTGATTTTGGTTTGTCTGGTGTTGTGTATGATGATTCTTCACTGTCACTTTTAAAGAGGTCACACCGCAGACTTGTGTAGAGAGACCAATTATTGTGGAGGTAGTGTATTCTTAAGCAATAACAGGAGATTTTTGTGTATGTCGTTGAAGTTTAGGTATAGGTACACTATTCAAAAGTGGGCTCATCAGAACGTTGTTATCTATGTGGATACATTTGGTATCAGTTTTTCAAATTTCCACTTCATAATTTTGTATCGGTTTTCATATTTCCATTTCCTAATTATTGCAACACAACACAAGTAGTAGGACAGATAT